>CM064499.1:31570348-31578747 GCA_032716605.1 Paralithodes platypus
TCAAGATATATTTCTACATTTTTCGGTAGAAAAATTTCCCGGCCAAAGGCCGGTTCCTCTTAAAATTATAGGCTCGCTTTCGCTCGCCAGGAATAAATCGACACCTAAATGGCACAGGTCTTAATATTGACAAAGAAATGGGGTGACAGGTCGTAAAATCGCCAAACTAACGGAAAGAACGTCTTAAAATATCAAAACTAATATGCTAAACATGAGGGTGAAAGGGGTCCAGAAAAAGCGACTACCTGCCCCTTAAACTTCATACGATGATTATTGATTGAGGGAAAACAGACTCGAGCGTATGTCAAATGGAATACTTCTAAATATTTCATCAGCGTGTCATAATTATTCAAGTCAATTTGTACCACTTTTATCTGTCGGCGATTGTACAGTACGGTGGCGCTAAAATGTCATGTCTCAGCTGTTATTACGTTTGCTCTGTGCTGTATTTATGTCTGTCAGTTGTTGAATAGGGTGGATAAGTGTAGGAACATGCATGCATATCTCACTCGAAACGAATAAACCAAATTTAAGACATTGCTGATACCAATTATTGATCGAAATATACTGGGTGCCGAGACATTACTTATTATGCCGACTGTACCTGTTGAATTAATTCCGACACGTTATTGTGTTCATTCATGGAAGATTCCTATCAGCTCGATTCGTATGGATTATTTTCATTCATTTTCGTGTGGTCTCGTTTCACTATACATCGCGTCGTTTCATATTAGTTGGCGTGGTTTCCTGGTGCGTGTGGTGGCTGTGAATAATTTATGGGGACCGACTCGCTTTTTCTTTTCTTCCTGGGTAGTAGCCATTCGCCCCCTTTAAGCCTACTGTTTTAAGACGTTTATCCTAATCCAGGTGTCGATTTACACCTGGCGAGCGATAGCGAGCCAGCATAGTTTGGATTATGTTTTAGACAGCTGACTTAATCTCTACATTTTCGGTAGACAAATTTCTCCAGCGAAGCCGGATTTCTCCATACAATGATGGCTCGCTCTCGCTCACAAGGAAAAAATAGATACCCGAATTGGGAAAAACGTCTTAAAACAGTAGGCAGGTCGGTCCCCTTAAGCTAGCCCTATTGTTGGGGACTGGAATTTGTAAAAGCAGTATAGGCGGTTCAATAAACCCAAACATTTGTACTTGCAAGCCGATCTAATGGAATAGAGTAGTACTTTACAGAAATTCTGCTTCATGGCAACATCTCGGTTGAAGCTTTGGAGAATTCTCAGTTTCAAAGTATTCTATTAAATTATAGTTATTTCCACCATCCTTCCTTGCCTTGTCCATCCCTTTTTCACGTTTTGCTGCGAACTGAGACACTGTAAAACGCTATCTTCATGGACAAACAAAGCTTTTTCTACCTACCAATACACAACCATTTGGAACTTTCTTTGCAATTAACACCTTCAGCATTAAGACTAATTTTTGGATAATATTTGACGTTTGTATGCAGATTTCGAAGGACCTGTGAATTATTTTGTTTTGTTTTAGATATTATTCTAATTAGTTGTCCAATTCCTTTAAACACTTCCCATTCTGAATATCGTCTATAAATAGCCAAAGTTAAATGAAGCACAGAGCTACTGTAATCTGTAAACTTAAGGGAATAAAAACCGTGTTAATGAGCCAGATAGGCTATAGCAGTGAGAATGGTGCCGTAGATGAACCGTATATGTTTCTTTCATGTGTGTGTGTGTGTGTGGGGGGGGGGGGGGGGGGGGGGGAGGCATGCGTCCGGACCCTTGCTCCCAAAGAAAGAAGTAGGTGTCGTTGGACCTCCGTGGAATAGACTGCTGCCCATATACTATTCCAATCACAAACGGTTTTTGTTTCCTTTTTTTAAATTAACATAGTTTAGCCCTTCAATACATTATTTGCATATCACAATATTGATAAATAATGAGTGTAATTATATCGCCAATAGCACTTGCAGACAATGATGTGGTCCTTATGTTAGTTAAAAAATATATGTTTGAAAAAAAGAACATAAACAACAACAGAAGAACATTTAAAAAATAATATATGTTTGAAAAAGAAGTAAATAAACAACAACAGACGAAATGTGTTGAATATCTTCGTTTGGTGAGAGAACCAGGAGGTGGGGTGGGGTAGGTGGGTGTGTGTGTGTGGGGGTGAGGGTGTGTGTGAGAAAGTTAGCTGTAAGTTGGAGAGAGTCATAGTGGTTCAGTGAGTGGTCGATGAATAGTAAGTAGCAACATTAACTCCTGTCTACACCACCAACAACACTTCACGCCAACTGTTCCCACATAAAAAAAAAACTAAACAAACTATACACACATAAACTTAATAAACACAATGGGGAGTGAGGGTGGTGGTGGTGATGGTGGTCGGAATGTTGGTGGTGGTGGTGGTGATGGTAATAGTAGTGGTGGTAGTGGTGGTGAAGGTGGTGGTGAAGGTGGTAGTGGTGGTGATAACAGAGTATATAGCTCGGGGTGTAAGGTGTAGGGTGATGATAGTGGTAGTGATGTTATTGGTAGTGATGGTAGTGGTAGTGATGGTAGTGGTGGTGATAGTAGTAGTGGTTGTGGTGGTGATGGTGTGAAAAGAATATAGCTGGAGGTATGTAGGAGACAGAGGGAAGTTAGGTACCATAATAGGGGGGGAAGATAGTGGTCTTGATAGTTTGTCCAAGTTGTGACAATGGGAAGTGAAGTGGGGGGGGGGGGGGTTGATGGTGTGAAAATAATATAGCTGGAGGTATGTAGGAGATGAGGGAAGTTAGGTACCATAATAGGGGAAGATAGTCGCCTTGATAGTTTGTCCAAGTTGTGACAATGGGAAGTGAAGGGTGTGTAGGTGAGAGAGTATACGTGATGGTGGTGGTGGTATACAGTAGGTGAGAGAGTATACGTGATGGTGGTGGTGGTGGTATACAGTAGGTGAGAGAGTATACGTGATGGTGGTGGTGGTGGTGGTGGTGGTATACAGTAGGTGAGAGAGTATACGTGATGGTGGTGGTGGTGGTATACAGTAGGTGAGAGAGTATACGTGATGGTGGTGGCGGTGGTATACAGTAGGTGAGAGAATGTGGTGGTGGTGGTGGTGGTATACAGTAGGTGAGAGTGTATACGTGATGGTGGTGGTATACAGTAGGTGAGAGAGTATACGTGATGGTGGTGGTGGTATACAGTAGGTGAGAGAATGTGGTGGTGGTGGTGGTGGTGGTATACAGTAGGTGAGAGAATATACGTGATGGTGGTGGTGGTATACAGTAGGTGAGAGAATGTGGTGGTGGTGGTGGTGGTATACAGTAGGTGAGAGAGTATACGTGATGGTGGTGGTGGTATACAGTAGGTGAGAGAGTATACGTGATGGTGGTGGTGGTGGTGGTATACAGTAGGTGAGAGAGTATACGTGATGGTGGTGGTGGTGGTGGTATACAGTAGGTGAGAGAGTATACGTGATGGTGGTGGTGGTGGTATACAGTAGGTGAGAGAATGTGGTGGTGGTGGTATACAGTAGGTGAGAGAGAATGTGTGGTGGTGGTGGTATACAGTAGGTGAGAGAGTATACGTGATGGTGGTGGTGGTGGTATACAGTAGGTGAGAGTAATATGGTGGTGGTGGTGGTGGTATACAGTAGGTGAGAGAGTATACGTGATGGTGGTGGTGGTGGTATACAGTAGGTGAGAGAATGTGGTGGTGGTGGTGGTGGTATACAGTAGGTGAGAGAATGTGGTGGTGGTGGTGGTATACAGTAGGTGAGAGAGTATACGTGATGGTGGTGGTGGTGGTGGTATACAGTAGGTGAGAGAATGTGGTGGTAGTGGTGGTATACAGTAGGTGAGAGAGTATACGTGATGGTGGTGGCGGTGGTATACAGTAGGTGAGAGAATGTGGTGGTGGTGGTGGTATACAGTAGGTGAGAGAGTATACGTGATGGTGGTGGTGGTATACAGTAGGTGAGAGAGTATACGTGATGGTGGTGGTGGTGGTATACAGTAGGTGAGAGAAAGTGGAGGTGGTGGTGGTGGTATACAGTAGGTGAGAGAATGTGGAGGTGGTGGTGGTGGTATACAGTAGGTGAGAGAATGTGGAGGTGGTGGTGGTGGTGGGGTATAGGTAAGAGAGTACAAAGGAGTACAAAGGAGTACAAAGGAGTACAAAGGAGTACAAAGGAAATCAAGCAACAACAGATCTAGTGACCCTTCTAGGTTGCTTGTCCTCCAAAACACTGAGGATCAAGTGTCCAAACAGTGGTTTAGAGTGGGTAAGGGAACATTGGAAAGGGAACTACTGCCCTGCCACTAACGTGGCAGGACTAGGAAGTTAGTAGGGGACATATGGGTTAGTAACTGAGGGGAGGATAAAGTTATTCATTTACAAACGCAGTCAGTCGCGGGTTTGATGCGAGATATTTGTCTAGGCGGAATTTAAATGAATCAACGGTGCTGCAGTCTATAACGTCTCGGGGAAGCCCATTCCACAAGTTGACAACTCGATTGAAGAAGAAATTCTTAGATTCGTGCGAGTTAAAAGATTTACCAATAATTTTGCAACCGTTTCCCCGCCGGTAATTAGATTGGTCGATAGTGAAGTACTTACTACAGTTCATATTGTCGATGCCTTTGATGATTTTGAACACTTGAATTAAGTCGCCTCTTAATCTGCGCTGGGTTAAAGGAAATAGATTTAATTCTCTAAGACGCTCTTCGTATGGTTTGTTCTTTAGGCTAGGTATCATTTTGGTAACTCTACGTTGAACTCGTTCTAGCTTGTTTATATCTTTTTGGTAATAAGGGCACCAGGATTGAACGCAGTATTCCAGAAGAGGGCGGACTAAGGAATTGTAAAGGTTTAGGATAACTTCTTTGGATTTATGCTCAAATGACCTGCCTATAAAGCCAATTATTGTGTTTGCCTTCTTAACAACTTCTGAACATTGTTGACTCGGTTTTAGGTTACTCGATATTGTTACTCCCAGATCAGTTTCTCTGTTTACATTCTTAAGCTGAGTGCCATTCATCGAATAGTTTGCTTTCTCATTTAGGTATCCGACATGTAGTACTTTACATTTATCCGCATTGAAACTCATTTGCCAAATTTGGGCCCAACATGACAATTTATCTAGATTGTGTTGCATATCGTCAACTTGTTCTTTTGAGAGTACGCTATTTGCAATTTTTGTATCGTCAGCAAATTTTGAGATTGTGCAGGTGAGACCCTCATCTATGTCGTTGATGTAAATTAGAAAGAGAATTGGTCCTAGTACCGATCCCTGGGGTACCCCGCTACTTACATTGGTCCATTTAGATGCCTTACCGTTTATGACTACCCTTTGCTTTCTGTTGCTGAGCCAATTTTCTATCCATTTCAACACACCGTCTTGTATTCCATGCGCTTTTAGTTTTAGCAGTAAACGTTTGTGGGGAACTTTGTCAAAGGCCTTTTGAAAATCAAGGTATATAATATCTACAGCTTTACTCTCATCGTAGAGGTTGAGGATATCGTGGAAGAAGTCTAAGAGGTTTGTTAAACAGGAACGTTTTTTACGAAAGCCGTGTTGAGTATCTTTAAGTATGTTATTTTCCTCCAAGTGATTTACTAGTCTGTCTCGTATGACCGTTTCTAGCATTTTACATACAACTGAGGTTAAGCTAATTGGACGACGATAGTTACTGGGTAGGGATTTGCTGCCTTTTTTGAATATCGGTGTTACGTTGGCTAGCTTCCACTGATCAGGCATAGTTCCAGACTGCAAGGATTTATTGAATAGTAATGTCAGTGGTTTGGAGAGCTCATTCTTAGCTTCCTTTAGAACTCTAGGCGAGATTGTATCAGGTCCTGGCGTTTTATTTACCTTGAGTTTATCTAAACAATTCAATACTTCTCTCTCTGTAACGGTGATATTGCTTAGAACATATGAATTATCAATCTGAATCGGCGATGGTGTAGGGATATCACTGAGGTCTTCTGTTGTAAAAACTGATGCAAAGAAGGTTATTGAGGGCATACTCATTTGTACTTCGTCTTTGGTGTATTCCTCCTTTTTCATCGACTAACGGTCCAACAGTTGAAGTAAACTACGTTTTCTTTCTGATATAACTATAGAATTCTTTCGGGTTTGTTTTACTTTGATTCGCAATATGTAACTCTAAGGTCTTTTTACTTTGCTTAATTAACTTTTGGCTTTGCGTCGTAGCTCAACAAATTTCACCCGTTCTTCAGTCATTTGTGAGGATTTTAATCTATCATTAGCAAATTTTAGCAAGCAGGCAGTTTGAAATATCTTTATTCCACCATTTGGGCTTATTACTATGGCCTGGACGCCGTATTTTCGATGGTATGCAGTCTTGCACTGCTTTTAGGTAAGTGGTTTCGAATAACTTCCAAGATGTATTTATGTCGTTATTGTTAATTAAAAAGCTCCAGTCAGTTTCTTTAAACATAGCTCTAAGTTTATGGAAGTTTGCTTTCTTGAAATTAGGGACTTTTTCGATGCTACTATTTGGTTCGTTATAGTAAACTTTAAAGTGAAAGTTATCGTACGATGGTCGCTGTTACTGAATTCATCACCAACATTCAAATTCTCTATCAATTCTTCTTTTGTTGCAAGTACAATGTCAAGAACGTTATTACCACGGGTCGGCATTTCGAACAAATTGATTAAAGCGAACTCTCTTGCAAGTTCGTATACAAGTCCATGTCCGGAGTGTGAAGTAAGAGTATCGCCCCACTTGGTCACAGGTAAATTAAAGTCGCCAAAAATTACGGTATCTTGTGAGTTACTTACATCTGCAATTTGTTCGTAAATTTCTCGGTCAGTTTGCACTGATTGAGCTGGAGGTCTGTATATTAACGCAAGTATTATTTTGTACCTTTATTATTCTTTATTAGCACAAAAGATGTGTCGACGTTCACAATTTGAGGTTTTGACACGAGGGTCGGGTTAAGACTTTCTTTGAGATAAAATAAAACGCCACCTCCATTTTATTTTATTCGGCTGTTCTCAAACATTACATAACCGGGAAGTGAAACCTCTGCTAAAAAGTCTCTATCTTGTGTATTGAGCCAAAGATTCTGTTATGCCAATCACATCATAATTTTCTGGTAAACACTAGTTCCTCTAAATCTGAAAATTTATTCCGTATGATACGAGCGTTTGCATAGAAAACCTTTAAAGTTGCGCTTTTAGAACTCGCAGATCCTTCTTTCATCGAATTTTTGGGTCTGGTAGGATCTACATTTAAATTCATGGCTGTCCTCGGTCCTCGGTCGTTATCCATGACGGTTTGAATTTGGGTCGTGTTGGTGGAGCTTTATCCAAATTCGCTGTTCTTGACGGATTAGTATTTAATTTCTTTGTAGATTGTCGTCCTGGCTGTCTTCGGTCCTCCTTCCCTGGTTGTCCTGTGCTGAGTCGATTTCTTCTCCGAAAAACTACTTCACCGCATCGTGGAGAAGACGCCCAAAAACGCGCTCTGCTCCCACCTGGTTCAGGATGAACTCCATGCATCCGAAAACAAATAGTCATCGTAGTAGAAAATTGTCCCAGGTGTCGACCGAATCCCACGTTCTCCTTCCTGGCAGAGGTTTGCTAGTACAACGATTTGTGATAGGTGGCTATGTTGTTAAAATCGGCTCTTCTACACCGAGCCCGGGGGCCGATTCCTGAGACGATGATCCTTGATGACTTTCTCCTAAACGACGTGATCAGCTGCTGGTACTTTAAAAGCCAAAATCTTCCGACCGGGGTTCGCTGTATATCGTTGGATCCAACGTGGATGACGGACCATTGTAATTGCAGGGGCCAGCTTTGATACTTCGTCAACTGCTGCAACTACGTCAGCCACACCACCACCAGGGATACAAAAAACAACGCTTCCTGGTCTTAGGTGCCCTGGCGCAAAACTCTGTGAGCTGACCACGTATCCAATCGATGTCTCCCACGAGCCGGCACTTCTTCTATTTCCTCTTCGTTCATATGAGGTCTGCGAATATCATGGAAACGGTTTTGACACTCCGGTAAGTCGGTTATGTGTTCTGGTCTATGCGGGCAAAAACGTTGTTTCCTCACGACACGGAAGTTGTCTTGAGGGGAAGAGTAGAGAGTCGCTATTTGTATCTTGCAGTATCGGAAAAATCAGATGCCTGGAAATGGCTACTGTAGGCGTTGCATTGTTGGCAGTCATTTGACGTTGGGGCGTTGGTGGCTGCTGGAGTTGCGGTGACAATGAAGTTAGTTTGGTGGCACTCCCCCCCAAAACGTTGAGTGTTAACAAACTCTTGGAGTGATTCCAGCTTCATGGCTGAGGAACGTTGATCTTGTTGCTAGGCTTCCTCTAATTTCCACTGTAAAATTCTCTCGTTTTGCTGGCCAGAGCAGGCAGGACTGAAGATCGATAGTAGCAAACATGGACTCAC
>CM064499.1:31578847-31684559 GCA_032716605.1 Paralithodes platypus
GGGACTAGCCTAAATAAAAAGGAATGTGGTGTAAAGCCCTCGAAAATATCCCGCAAAAACCAATAATGTACTAACCGAGTTGACGTCCGGTCTAGTGTAAAATAGTCGTGGATGGTAAGTCCAATAAACTCATCACGTGAATCACCACGAGACTATCACCTGGTTCTTACAAATCGGACTAAGGTTACTATACTTTAGAACGTCCGTGGTAGTACAGTGGGTTAGCGCGCGGGCCTGGTTGACCTATGGGGGTCATGGTCACTAACCAGGGTTCGAACCCTACCCAAGGCATCTCAAAAACCTGTGGGTTTTTAGGAGGGTTAAACTCCCTTCAGAGGTTCGAGCCCCGCGCCAGGTACCAGGAAAGGTTGATCCCTAAAGTGGGCCTGGGGAGTTTTCAGGAGACCATGAATTCCCTTCACACCCAGCAATTCATTGGTGGCAGTCACAGAACGTGATCTGGTAGCTACATAGAGCACCCATCACGCGGACCCTAACAATATTGAGATTGCTGAGGTCAGGGTCTCTCTGGACCCTGGCTGAGGTGATACAGCTACGATACCTTACGACCTTAAAGAGGCTAGGGACTAGCCTAGTTAAAGAAGGATGTAATGTAATGCCCTCGAAAATATCCCGCAACCCCAATAATGTACTACCCGAGTTAACGTCAGGTATAGTGTAAAATAGTCGTTGATGGGAATCCCAATAAACTCAATACGTGAATCACCACGAGACTATCACCTGGTTCTTACAAATCGGACTAAGGTTACTATACTTTTAGTACGTCCATGGTAGTACAGTGGGTTAGCGCGCGGGCCTGGTTGACCTATGATGGCCATGGTCACTAACCAGGGGCGGTTAACGGGTAGACTGTTAGTGAGTCTCCCAAGCAAAGTTCAACACCCGGTTCTATACTCCGGGTGGCCTTTTTTTTGGGCGGGTGTGACCCAACCCCGAAAGGAGTTGAAATAGGGGAGCTATCCCCCCGCCAAAGGCGGCTTTCTAGGGCCTTTCCTAGCTGATGCTGAGAGGATTGGGTTCTAGTCATGTGGTGATGGGCTGGTCTATCCGAGTGAGAACTGAGCGATCTCTGCCATACCCATAGCTTACTCTGACTGTTCCTTTTACTTATATATCTTCTAGATCTCGAGTGGCGGCGTCTTTTCCGTGGATTGACCTCCCTACTGCCAACCTAGAAGTTGGTAGATTGGGAGCCAAAGCGTCACATTTCTCCCTTGCCCCTCAACTTTCCCTTCATAATTGTTGAGGGGCACAGGGCCTTGGGTGGGGCTTTGGTTTCCCGGGCATTTCCGCACCTTCCTCAGCTCCCTGCCTTGGAGTGGCTTCGGTCACCCGGGCTTTGTTAGTGGTAAGCAGGGAGGATTTTGTGGGGGCGCTCGTTTATGGCCTTGGCCTTGCTCGAGACTTTGGGGCTGTTCGGCCAGACAGCCTGGGGGGGAACAACAACAACAACAACCAGGGTTTGAACCCCACCCAAGCCATCTCAAAACCTGTGGGTTTTTAGGAGGGTTAAACTCCCTTCAGAGGTTCGAGCCCCATGCCAGGCACCAGGAAAAGGTTGACCCTAAGTGGGCCTGGGGAGTTTTCATGAGACCATGAATTCCCTTCACACCAGCAATTCATTGTGTGGTGCAGTTGGGTGTGTACTTGTTTTTGGGTGGGGGTGGTGGTTTTCTCACGGTGGTGCCTGGTGGAGGTATATCAGGGCTAGACGGGAGGGTTTCCGTTGTGGTCGGGGTTGTGGGTGGAGGTTTTCGTATTTGGATAAGTTGGGGAGGTACTTGACTATCAGAAGTGAAGGAAGGTGTCATGGTGGAGGAAGGTGTGATAGTGGGGGCTTGGAGTTTGTGGAGGTTAGTTTGAGGGGTATGTTGAGGAATGATTGGTCGGTTCGGTGCTGGAGGGCTTCGGCCCTTAGGGGTTTGTATGGGAATATTCATAGCCTGAGTGGAAGGGTTAGTAGGGGTGTTTAATTCAGGGTCGGACGTGTGGGGTGGGGTAATGTCTTGTGGTTTTAGAGGTTTAAAAGCTCGGACGAATCTAGTTCTGAACGTGCGAGTCACGCCGTGATAATCAATGATGACTTGATAGGCATTTGGGACTTGTACGACGGTGTAGGGGCCGACATAGCGAGGGCCTAATTTGTTGGTGACAGGGAGGTTGGCTACTATTACGGTGTCATGGATGGCGAAAGGGTTTTTATCATCGGGGCTATCAGTTTTGGTGTCTTGACAGGTTTGGGCGGTATGGAGGGTGTTTTGCAGATGTTGCAATGGGTCAATTGTGGAGGTGTTGGAGGGGAGGTGAGCGTGATGGTGGAACGGCAGTAACGGGGGGTATGCCGTAAACACGTTCATGAGGGGAAATACCGTCTTCTCGGGGACAGGTGTTCATGCCCCATTGTATCATCTTTAGTTGTGATGGCCAGCCTGAGGTGTTAAGAGCAATCATTTTTGTACGTAACTGGTTGTTGATGGTGCGATGGCTGCGTTCGCATATAGCATTTCCTTGAGGCCAGTACGGGGATGAGTGTTTGATCTTAATACCGCATTGTTGGGTGAACTGGTGCCAAACGTGTCCACTAAACTCGGGGGCATTGTCGGATAGAAGAGCAAGGGGAAGGCCGAATATAGGGAACACTTCTGTGGCAAGAAGTGTGGCGACTGTGGTGGCTGTGTGGTCTTTAACTGGGCAGGCTATTACAAATTTTGAATATACGTCAACAAATGTGACGATATAGTGGTTGCCAGCGTAAGAAGGAAACGGGCCCATGATGTCGAGGGATAGGACTTGGAACGGTTTGTTGGCAGAAATGTTACCAGCTGGGCCTGGGGTGCGTGATCTATCCTTCCCCAATAAACAAGGTATGCAGGATTCTGTCACTCGTTGTGCAATTTTGGAGGGGTTGGGGGTCCAGTATTGATCTGTGAAGATTTTTAACATCTTCTTTTGTCCAAGGTGTATGCCGTTTCCCTCGTGGATGGCAATCATGTAGTCGTGGGCAATGGTGGGGTCTAAGACTATGTGACCGGAGTCTGTGGCAAGTTGATCTCCCCAGCGAGTCAGTTTCCTGAAGACATTTAATGGTATCCAGGGTGGTCTGATTCTTGTTTCCCAAGATTGAATTAGTGAGGGGGCTGAGGAGGAATTATGTTGGTGGATGGGGGTAGATAAAAGCTCAGTGTTTTGTAAGGCGGCTAGGTTGGTGGGGGGTCTTTTGGTACTGGCAAACGTGACAGGGCGTCTGCATTGGTGTGAAGTTTGCCTGGACGATACTGTATTGTAAAATCGTAGTCCTCTAGTGTCTCCCTCCAACGTACCAGAATGGCTGAGTTGGTTTCGCACTTACGCAACCATTGCAAAGATTGATGGTCGGTTATTATATCGAGTTTTGCGCCCAACACAAATGACCGGAAGTGGCTGAGTGCCCAAATGATCCCTAAGCACTCTCTCTTGGTGGCTGCATAATTCTGTTGTGCTTGGTTGAGGGTGGAGCTGGCATACGCTATCACATGTTCCTCTCCGTCTCTGACTTGAGCTAAAACTGCACCAATGGCGTACAGAGATACGTCGGTATAAAGACGGAAAGGTTTATGGTAATCCGGGAAAGCGACAATAGGGGCTTGGATTAGCTTTTGTTTCAAAGTGTTAAAAGTGAGGTCTCTCAGGTGTCCAGGTGAAGGGGGTGTCTTTGTGGGTGAGTTGGTGGAGGGGTCTGGCTATGGTGGCAAAGTGGGGGACGAAACGTCTGTAATATGTGGCTAAACCTAGAAAAGAACGTACTCCTTTAACGGTGGTGGTGGGGGTTGGTTATGTATGGCTTGAAGTTTCTTTGGGTCTGGTGCAATACCATGTTCAGATATTACGTGGCCGAGGAAATCTACCTTATTTCGGGCAATCTCGCACTTTGAGGGTTTTAATTTCAACCCGGCGGCTCGGATTCTTTGAAGGACTTGTCTCAACCTGAGGAGGTGTTCTTCCCAGGTTGGTGAGTACACAATAATATCGTCTAGATAAGCTAGGCAGGTTTCCCAGGTTAGGCCATGTAATACCGCTTCCATCAAACGGGAGTAAGTGGCGGGTCCGTTACAGAGGCCAAAAGGTAGGACGTTAAATTCGTAGTGGTGGCCACCACTAGTGGAAAATGCTGTTTTTTCTTGGTCCTCTGCCTTGATAGGCACTTGCCAATACCCTGCTTGCAAGTCGAGGGTAGTGAACCATCTGGATCCGTATAGGGAGTCAAGGGAATCGTCTATCCTGGGTAATGGCGTAGCGTCCTTAATGGTTACGTCATTCAACCTCCTGTAATCGACGCAAAAACGGGTTGACCCATCTTTCTTTTTTACTAGGACAACAGGGGAAGGCCAGGGACTAATGGACGGGGTGGCAATACCGGCCTCTAACATCTCTTGGACTTGGCGTTCCTCTTCCTGGCGTTGTATGGGATTTTTTCTACGGGATGGTTGTCTTATGGGGGGGCCTGTGGTGTTAATGATGTGTTGTTCTACATCGGTCTGTCCGATTTCAGTGGGTTGTTGGACAAACACGTCACTGAACTCTAGCAATAGGTCGTACATGCTGTGTTTTTGGTGGTCGGATAATGTGTCCGGGAGAGGGGGGCAATTGGAGGTTGGTAGGGGTGTCATTAAAATCTATGGGGAGGTCATCAAAAGTTTCGAGGTCTCCTATAATGAGACCTTTTGGTAATGTCAGGGATTCCTCAGAGATATTTGCCACGAGAATGTGGTTGATGCGAGCGGAAATGATGGCGGGTTGTAAGAGGCAACGATTGGGGTTGGTGGATGTGGTAGTGGGGGAAAATATCATGTGAGTTTGGGGTATGGGTCGAAGGTTAACCCATTTTTGATGGCGGGGGGGAATTTGGCATTTATCTTGAACTACCGCTGGGCTAATGATGGTGGGGGATCGACTGGCGAGCAGGTGCTCGGTACGCATAAGGGGGGAAAGGTCACTTTGGTGGGGGTCACGCGTGAGGGGGGGGGGATTAACGGCGCGTGTGGGAGGATCAGCGGGGCGAGGTGTGAGGGATTTAGAAAACGGAATTTGTTGGAGGGACTGCGGAGGGTTGGTGGGGGAAGAGTGAGGTATAGAAGATGGGTTATTGGTGGAGGACTGATGTACTGATTGGTGGTTGTTAGAAGGACGAATTTGGGGAGTTTTGTCGGTGGCAGTGACGGTTTGTTTGGAGTTTATATGGAATTGGTGGGTTTGTCTGTCATGAGAGGGCGAGTCAAGTGTGGGGTTTTGAAGTTTTCTAGGGGTGTGAATTGTGTGGGTGGAAGGGAGCTACTGACGGAAAACTGTCACAAGGGGAATTTGGTTGGTTGTGGAATAGCTGGACATTTCTGGGGGCATGGGGGGAACATGGTTGGGTACATAGGTCGGCATTTTCCCTGGAAACATGTGTACATAAATATTTGATAGAATTGTGGTTACATACATCAGAGTCTGTCCTGGAAACATGGGAGGATTTATCCTGGACAGAGTTACGAGAATTGAGGGGATTACCGAGAGGGAGTTGCTTGGACTTGTCTACTTTCGTTTGTTGAGGCATTTTTTCAACGAATTGAGTGATATTTTGAGAGAACTCGGGGCAAGGGGAGGGGTTAGAAGTTACCTTAGTGCTAGCTGCAACTTGGTAACCCTGACTCAGAGTTTGTTGAGGGGGAAGGTGTTTTTTCTTTTTGTGAATAGGTTCTGCGTGATTGGTTTGTCAGAGGCTTTGGGTTGGATTTTTTTTTGAATGAGATCAGCCTCTGGCCGCAGTCAACCTGGGCCTGGAGTTTTTGAAGGAGGTCAAGTCCAAGGAAACCATCGTAATGTTTACAGTGGGAGGAAAATACTGTGAACGTGTGATAACCACGAGCATGGGGGGCAGGAGTAGTTACTGACAGGGGCAAAGTGTCTCCTAGGAGATTTAAGTAGGTATCAGCAGCTGAGATTAGTTCTGCTTTGGTGGTTAACAAGGGGCCAAATAGTCGGTGGTGTTCGTCATAATAAGACTTGAACAAACATGACTTGGCAGCTCCCGTGTCGATTAACAAGCGGACAGGAATTTCCTTGATTTTGGCCATGTAGTAAATGGGGGCAGCGCGATCAGTTATGGCGTCCCCCGCCGAGCCCATCGTGGGCGGGGATACTTTAAAAATCCTGGGGGTCGGTATCTACCTCCTCCAGGGTTTCCTCAGTATCGTCTGAGGTCATGATATGGGGGGCTATGTCTTCGGTGTGCATTGCCTCCATTTCTTCCTCTTGTCCCCACTCCTCTTCATTTACAGAAATGCGAGGAGTACAGGGGCGAGGTTTGGCAGAGTCACGAATTTGATGGAGGGCACACTTAGCACTACAGGCAGGGAAATCATAGGGGTTGATAATCACTAATGTAGGGTTCTTACGTGGGTAGGGGTTGTAGGTTTTGTTCCGGTTGAAGATTCTGCGTGGCTGGGTAGGTTGGAACCGGGGCCTACTGGGTTGGGGCTTGCCGGAAGGGTAGGTAGGTTTGTTGTGGAAGGATGAGGATGGGTGGGCATTCTTGGAGTTGAAGGTTTGAGCCTTGGGGTTTTGGTTGTCGAGGTGCTGCGGGTGCGTGGGGAACCTCTTGATTACAGCACTTTGGGTGGGTGTTTCTGTGTGCACGGCCAAAATACGTCGGATCGTGATGAGATCTTTTTGATATCCGACGAAATCGTGCACACGGAAATGATTCTTTACTGCTGAGGGCAATATTGATACAAGGTTGACCAGAATCTGCTGTTCTTGCTGGATTCTGGTCAATGTGGGGAAAGACACTTTGATATGTTGGGTGATCTTATTCACTGTGGCATCTAGATCACCTTCAAATTTAGTGTCTTGGAGACGGGTGTGGGCCACGAAAACGCCCAACGAAGGCTTAATGGCCTCTATCACTATTGTGCGAAATTCGTCCCATGTGAGAGCAAGGTGCACTTGGTAGGCAACCAGGGAAACGGCTTTTCCCAGGTGCGTTAATGTCACGGCTATCTTTTCTGCGTCCGTGGTATAAACTAGGTCAAGTACGGGTTTCACTATAGTCATGAATATTTCGATCTCGTAAGTCTCCCCATCATCATAATGTGGGATGGGGACGTGAGAACGGTGCACCATGATGTTATCGTGTTCTGGCTGTTCCAAACTTGCAATGTAATGCAACATTTTATCTGAATCAAGAACCACCGCTGCTGCCAATGTTATGCTGGGTGTGAAGGGAATTTTTCTGTCCTGAAAACTCCCCAGGCCCACTTTAGGATCAACCTTTCCTGGTACCTTGCGCGGGGCTCGAACCTCTGAAGGGAGTTTAACCCTCCTAAAAACCCACAGGTTTTGAGATGCCTTGGGTGAGGTTCGAACCCTGGTTAGTGACCATGACCCCCATAGGTCAACCAGGCCCGCGCGCTAACCCACTGTACTACCACGGACGTACTAAAAGTATAGTAACCTTAGTCCGATTTGTAAGAACCAGGTGATAGTCTCGTGGTGATTCACGTGATGAGTTTATTGGACTTACCATCCACGACTATTTTACACTATACCTGACGTCAACTCGGGTAGTACATTATTGGGGTTGCGGGATATTTTCGAGGGCATTACAGGTATAGCGGAATTGGTCTCCCATAGTTAAGTGTACAGTGTAGGATACTGTGTACATGCAATTAATGTGAGTTTTAAGTGTTTAAATAAGTTACCCACAGCTTACTATAACATTTTCTTTGAACAATTATTGGATTCTAGAAAACGGGATCATATAGATATATATGTTTCTCGTATTTATATATACTGTATAACTTAATGGTAATATTTTCACTTTAATAACACATGATTAATAGTATATGAATCACGTTCTTACATTGAAAATTATATCGAAGCTCAATTTATTTTGTACAAACTAAAGTGGTCTTCGTGTGTGAAGTTGGAGACTCCATGTTTGTTTTCTATTAAGAAGGAAAACCTCATTATACAGTATAGGATCATTGGATCATTATTACATACATGGTCAGAAATTATGCATAATTTTTGGTTATGGTCTTCGAAAGGGGTGAAGCCACGGAGTGTGAGGTGAAGTTGAACGGTCAGGCTATGGAGATTGTCAGTTCATTTAAGTATCTGCTGGGCTATGAGTAAAGCTGGGACTATGGATGAAGAAGTGCAGGAGAGGGTAGTAGGGTACAACAGGGGAAGAGGGTTGTAGGAACGCTGAAAGCAATAACAAGAAATAGGGTGGTCAGTATGGAAGTCCTTGCATGAGAGTGTGGTAATCCCGACATTGACTTACGGAAGCAAAGCATGGACGTTTAAGAGACTCAGACCAAGAGTGAGCTGAGGGGTGGAAATTAGTTACTTGGGAAGTGCGTACGGAGTTACATGGAGGGATAGACAGACGAATGAGGAAGTAAGAAGGTGTGGTTTGGAGGTAGATGTGCTGGAAAGTGTGAAAAGGAACACCTTGAGATGGTTCGGCCATATGGAACGTATGGGAAGTGAGAGAATGACTAAGAAGGTGCACGAGAGCTAGGTGGAGGGACAGAGAGGGAGGGGTAAACCGAAGGAGAGGTGGAAGGATGGAGTGAGGAAGTATATGGATGAAGGCGGTGCTGGTTGGGAGGAGGGGCGTCGACTGACTGGGGACAGAGTTGCATGAGGGCGGTTCGTTCGTGGCCACCCCTTCGGGGACCGCGATGTCAGGCAATAGATAGATAGATAGATTGTCAATTACTGTTTATTTGAAAATAGACATGCATATCGGTGAAAACACTTTTATATAACTTCGATAAATGTAGCAACATGGCCGTGAATGAGCGTCAGACACGATCAGTTGTCCACCTTGGTGGGAGCACTCTCGGTGCTATACAAGTCAGTGGTGTGAATATGTAAACATGGCCGACGACAATAATTCTTACGAATTACATGAAAGTGTCTTTAACGATGATATAAGAAGAGTGTCAGCTTTAATACGAACTTATGACGTTTCTAAAAAGGACAAACATGGTATGAAAATTGAGTTGTCAGTGTTTGGTGAATATTTATAATAGGAAATGGGTTTGCTAATGTCATTGGGAATGACATCTAATCGTGTGCTTTTTTGATGAAGCAAAAAATTACACTGTGATATGTATCATGAAGAAAGTCTGAGTGTAATATTTTTGTATGTGTTATTAAGGCTAGTTTTGTAATAAGAAAATGTAGGCTAGGTATATGTTGGGAATTTTCAAGAGCCCTTTCTTAAGTTTCTCAGTGTTCGGCTAGCCTAGGCCTAATTTTCAGTCCTAGGACGTCACCTAGCCTTGGCCTAATAGGCCTAGTATTAATACAGTACATTTATCCATGGCATAGCGTATGATTGATATAGCCTAATTTTAGGTGTAGCCTAGGCCTAGTTATACAGAAGTAGCGCGCACTACAGATATCACCACGCCCGTCGCCCGGGCATGGACTTAGGCTAGAAAGAGTGTATGTTTAGGTTTCCATGCATCCAACACTAGCACAACTACACTACACAACACTACACAACAGGTCCCCTGTTGTTTCTTATATACATAAATGACCTAGATTTAGGTATAACTAGTAGGATAAGTAAATTCGCAGACGATACTAAAATGGGGAGATCAATTGATTCAGATAGCGATATAGAGTGCCTCCAAAGGGATCTAGATACCTTACATGAATGGTCAGTAAATTGGCAGATGAAGTTTAACATTGACAAATGCAAGGTATTAAAGATAGGGAAGATGCAAACAAATGTTAAATATAAACTAGCTAATTTAGAATTAGAAAATTCAGACTGCGAGAAAGATCTAGGTGTGTTTGTTAGCAATGATTTGAAGCCTAGAAAACAGTGTATAGGCGTTCGTAATAAGGCAAACAGGATTCTCGGGTTCATCTCTAGGAGTGTGAGTAACAGAACTGCTGATGTTATCTTAAAACTTTACTTGTCATTAGTGAGACCCCATATGGATTATGCTGTCCAATTTTGGTGTCCTTATTACAGAATGGACATAGATTCATTGGAGAGAGTACAGCGTAGAATGACAAAAATGATCCATAATATTAGAAATCTTCCGTATGAAGAAAGGTTGAAGAAATTAGGTTTACATTCGTTAGAGAGACGCAGAGTTAGAGGGGATATGATAGAGGTGTTCAAGTGGGTTAGTGGGATTAACAAAGGGGACATGACAAATGTACTAAAGCTCAGTGATAGCGAAAGAACTCGTACCAATGGTTTCAAATTAGATAAATTTCGTTTCAGAAAAGATATAGGCAAATATTGGTTTGGTAACAGAGTTGTAGATGGGTGGAATGGACTACCAAGTGCTATAGTGGGATCTAAAACTGTAGGGAGCTTTAAGATAAAATTGGATAAGCATATGGACGAGAAGGGTTGGGTGTGAAGGGGGATCAGCCGGGTTGGGCCAATCAGCGCTCTGCAGACCCCCATAATCCTGCGTTAATCTCTAACCGTTTCGGTAAGATGATCCTCAGGGTATTAGAGTGTTGAGCCTATAATTGGGCTTTGTAATTGATTTGGGGTTGTGTGGGACAGGGATCTGCCTTGCTTAGGCCAATCGGCTTTCTGCAGACTCCCATTTTCTTATGTTCTTATGTTCTATAGGCTAGCACTAGATCTATAGCCTAGCCTATCTGTTTGTTTTTAACTGATGGTAAATTGCAAAGTTCCCATCAAGATTTTTCAGTTAGGCTAGGTCTAGGCCTAGGCTATTTTGATGATTTTGTAGTGAAATATGGTGCTAGGCTAATTTGATCAACTTTTGCCGGTTAGCCTATAGCCTACTGATGATTTGGACCGACAGTTAGCCCGTCGATCTTTTTAGGCCTAATAGGTCAGGTAGAGCATATACATCATTGCTATATACCATAGGACTAGGCTATGTCATTAAGAGCTGAAATGTAGCCTATTATAAGGGAGAACAAAAATTAAACTCTAAAATACCCACCACAGTTAGCAGTGCAATCTTAATGAATAATGAGTGATGGCAAAGTAACATTGTTACATAAAGATTAAGATTTGTTCGCATAAGCCTAGGTTTAAACTTCCGGAAATTAAAGGGTAATAAATAGATGATTTCTTATTTTAACTTACGTCCGCCAACGCACTCATGTTATTGTTGTGAACCTCTCCGCCCTCTCGCTGCCACTCGTTGCTGGAGTAAGGTATATGTTTTTTGCACTGCTAACCACCCAGCGGGGGTGTGGGGGCAGCAGCCCCCACCCATAATACTAGGATAGGTTAGGTAAGGTTGTTAGGTTAGGCTAATGTCTATTTGGTATTATTCTAGATCCGGTTTCACAGCACACTCATCAATTTATATGGCTTCTATAAATTTGTCATATACCATACTTCATTCCTATTATCGGTCAGTAGCGGCGCAAATGGAATTATAATTATTGTGAAAAAGTTAATATTTACTGGTACCTCCTGTTATCCACAGCCAAACCTGAAGATTGCTGAGTAAATACCTTAGACTTCATACCAAAAAAAAATCGGCGACTGTCAATCTTTTATTATTTTAATACCAAATCAGCGGGGGTGTGGGGGCGGCAGCCCCCACCTAATATACCGGTACTAGGTTAGGTTAGGTAAGGTTGTTAGGTTAGGCTAATATTACCCCTTATTTTCGTCTTTTACCCCACAATTTCCCTGATCTTCATAGCCCTCCTCACTAGTGGGCGCCGTGTTTTTAGATTGTTGGATAATGGGTAAATACTAATTTCCGCCAGTCCTTAGTATAAAATAACACTGTATATTAAAGAAAACTGAGAAAAATAAAAACACAAAACGCTAAATTCGTTGTGAAACCGGATCTAGAATTTTACCGTCTTTTTTTTTTGCTTTTAACCCCTAATTTTCCCTGAACTTCATAGCCCTCCCCACTGGTGGGGGGCGTGTTTTTAGATTGTTGGATAATGGGTAAATAATAATTTCAGCTCCTCTTCAGTAGCCTATAAAACAACACTACCGGTATAGGGTACGAGTACCAATGCAGACGCAAAAATGGGCACTATTTTTGTTATCGAGTTGCTTCTGTCAACCTATAACAGATTGAAAATTGGGGGTTGGGGGATAAATAGCAAAAAGGCTATATTTTTAAAGCAAATCAAAAAAATTCTTGTATCTCTTATTGTTTAAGAGAGAGAAGACAAATAAGAGATGCGTCTCTATTTTGTCACAAAACCATAAGGAGATGCCCCTGGACCTAAGGAGACGCAGGTATGTTTAAAACACAAAAACACACATAAAATGATATACCGGTAAGTACTTACCTCATGGGTACCAGAAAGAAAGCATGGTATATATATATATATATTATTAGAGAGACTTAAAATATTACTAAACATACTAATTGCTCATTGTAGGCCAATAACAAAACAGTTTAGAGGATGCAGGGAAGTTATATATGTAACATTCATGCTAATACGAGGTTTAAATCAAGCACCAGTCGCCAACCCGGGCATATTTGGGGAAAATAGGGATAGGAAATGGGCGGAGGGCCTGGAAATATAGTCTATTTTTTCATCACTAGGCTGACAGGGCCCACACAAACATTGGTTCAATGTTATTTTAATACCACAAATTTTGTTGATATATTTGAAGATCAATATTGAATCTATATGCTCTAAAGATCATAAGGACATTTGTATTAACCCTCGGCAAAACCTAATAAAAAAGTATGGTACTAAAATGTCTCTTTCGTAACAAGGTTGTCAATACGGTACTTCCAGTTATCGATAGCTCTAAAGATCATATGAAAATGTGTTAAACCCTCGGAAAAACCTAATACAGTATAAAAGTATGGTACTAAAATTTAATTTTCGTAACAAGGTTGTCAATACGGTACTTTCCCGTTATCAATGTACAATCAAAGCTGAAGATTGCAGAGTAAACACCGTAGACTTCGACTTTTCTTTCACCTTCGTATAATCGACAGCCAATTTTTTTTTTTTTTTTACTAAGGGATTAGTACCGGTACTCAACCAGCGGGGGTGTGGGGGCAGCAGCCCCCACCCATAATACCAGGTTAGGTTAGCTAAGGTTGTTAGGTTAGGCTAATGTCTTTTCAAATCACTATCGGGGGCGTGTCTCAACATAGATCAATAGGCCTAATGGGGAAAATAGGTTTTCCCGAGATTTCTAATTAATTGCAAACACTATATATTGATGCAAATGAACAATTTCTTTTATAAAAAACACTCAGAAAATGTGTGGTATTAAAATAACATATTTCCCAAACATTTGACTGCTGGCAAGAACATGCTTAATGTGATTTTGAATTGCTGAGGGGGTAAAAGGGGTGCGTCTCCTTAGGGCCAGCAAAAAATTCTGGAGGTCCAATAGAGACGCATTTTTCAAAATGTTGCCATACCTCACTGGTAGAAAGCCATTCTCCCCACTATGTATGGTGTAATTAGGGTCGAGTTTCCTTCACCCAGGATAAAAGAAAAGGTTATTATGTTTAATAATGTTAACAAAATAAACACATTTACAAGGACCTAAGGAGACGCAACCCGGCTACCCTAAGCAGACGTGTGCGTCTCTATAGGGCCCAGGGTTCTAGTTAAGGCAGCTTCGTCAATGGTGAAGGAAACTCAACCTTATTTATACCAGACATAGAGGAGAGTATGCTGTGTTACCAGTGTGGTGTACGACCTTCTGGCATCAATTTGAAAAAATGCGTCTCCATTGGATTTTACTATTTTTGCTGGACCTATGGGGACGCACCCTCACCCCCCTTCAGCCGTGCAAGTAAAAGCCTTTTGATCATGCAGTGTTATACTTCAACTCATGCACTATCAACCTGCAGTAATAGAAACGAGATTCAAATTAGGGAACTGTAAGAAATTTAGCTTTTAAAAACAAAGAAATCCTTAGGTTTTCGTAAGGAATTTGCGAAAACATGACATTTTTTTAGTTCATCTCATCTCACACAATAACATATGAAAATAATAAGCTGGTACTATGTGAGCATATTAGGTGATAGTTAAAGAATATTTTGGCCCACCATTCATGCATCTATCTACTCATCCTATGCCTGTGCAAGTTTTTTTGTTTCAAGTGCGTCTCCTTTGGGCAATGCGTCTCCATTGGTACTCGTACCCTATATGAAGGAAAAAATAAAAATAAAATAAATCTTACTGAAATTGCTGTCGGTCCAAAAAGTCAGGTTTACCCTTTTGCCTTACTATAATGCAGATACAGCCTAGGCTAATAGTTTCATATTTGTCTATGAAGTATTGAGACATGCTACGAGATTCAATATAAGCCTAT
The DNA here is from genome assembly GCA_032716605.1 of Paralithodes platypus. Lineage (NCBI taxonomy): Eukaryota > Metazoa > Arthropoda > Malacostraca > Decapoda > Lithodidae > Paralithodes > Paralithodes platypus. Next base: position 31,593,183 of record CM064499.1, read on the forward strand.
TGTCAGTTGAAAAGGAACAGAGTAGCCTACAGTATAGGCTAGCCTGCTGCCTACGGTACATCGTTTTCTGGTAGGCTATAGATATGAAACCGTAAATCGGGTGGATGGGACTCGTTAGCCTTGGTCGGCAACCTGTCTAGGGGAGACAACCTTATAAAAATCCGGGTGGATGGGACTCTTCAGCCTTGGTCGGCAACCTGTCTAGGGGAGTAAACCTGATACATATCGGTACTGCTTACATAGGTCGGCAAGAATGTTAAGTGCGGGCGTACCGCCAGCCTTGTTTACACTACGCGTAGTGGCGTCGGACCTTTGCCATCATGTTCCCGTCTATTTTGACTGCCTTTGGATACAATAATATGTTGAGGGGGGGATTTGCCCCCAACTCACCCCCCCATTACATATTGTCATCATCATATAAATTGCCAGCAGGGGGCAAATTACTGAAAAAGTCGCTGTCAAAATAGACGCGAACTTAACCACGGCGATCGACAAATGTAAATATGATGGCGGAGGCGTCGGACCTTTGCAATCATGTTCCCATCTATTTTGAATGCCATTGGATACAATGGGTAAATATCCTGTTTTACACCAGGGACAATTTTTACAAGTATTTTTTAATTTTTGTCCTTGTTTTGGGGTTTTTTAGGATTGTTTTTTTATGAACCCCATCGGAAAATGCAAAAAAAATTAGCCTAACCGAACCGAAAACTAACCTGTCTCTGCGACGGTCTAAACCCAGCTCACGTTCCCTGTTTATATTTTTGTTAGAAATTTAGGGATTTTTTTATAATGAATTTCCGACGGGGTGGACATACTGTATATGAATAATATGGCAATGAAGCATATGGACGAGAAGGGTTGGGTGTGAAGGGGGATCAGCAGGGTTGGGCCAATCAGCGCTCTGCAGACCCCGTAATCCTGCGTTAATCTCTAACCGTTTTGGTAAGATGATCCTCAGGGTATTAGAGTGTTCAGCCTATAATTGGGCTTTGTAATTGGGGTTGTGTGGGACAGGGATCTGCCTTGCTTAGGCCAATCGGCTTTCTGCAGACTCCCATTTTCTTATGTTCTTATGTTCTTATTACCTAACTAACATATTTGTCTAAATAATATACTGTAGGCTATCGATAGTTTCGACACGGTATAAACTGGATAAATTCCATACAATGATATGTTGAGGGCCCTCACCCCCCCATGACATATTGTCATCATCATATACTGTATATTGCCAGCAGGGGGCAAATAATAGAATTAATCGCTGTCAAAATGGACGCGAAGTTAACCGCGGCGATCGCCCTATGTAAACATGACGACCGTACGCCCGGAGTCTACATCCATCCCCATAGGCCTAAGGGTGAAACAGGTTAGTGGATGGACTAGCCGAACACCACTGTAGAAAAATAGTGCTAAAAAGAAACATAAAGACCCTCGGGGTCAGATGGGTCCTAAATTGAGTGGTCAATCCTGTAAATCCTTCAATAAACTGGCATGGGTTGTCCCTCTTACAGGGGATAGGTCCGCTTGGGGGCCTTCTGTGTATGGCCACCTTCATTAAGGGGAGTAAGGCGTCCGGCAAAAGATAGATACCGGTACTGTAGATAGAAACCGTAAATATTTACAAGTCCACCTTTCGGCTTCCGCTTATGTGCTGTGTAACTATTCCACATGATACGAAATGGCATTAGAGACCCACCAGGGTGTCAAACCACGATTCGCCCTACTGTATAGTGACCGTACAGTACCGGTGCTGTATACGGACGATTCGCCCCCGTATAGACTGGACTTTTCTCCCCTCTTTGAGTAGATATTTCGCCCTAATAATTTTAAATGCCTATAAAATAATGGTTTTGTTTACTTATCCTATTATAAAGAATATTCATAGACTTATTCATGTCACCGTAACACTTACGGTACGCATTGACACTGACCTATCTTCATTAATTACCTTGCGTTAGAATTGCCAAGGGTTAATTGTAAATTTGAACATTCCCAGTTTACTCTAGCTGTTTATCAAAATCTTCCCCAGTGTATCATACCGTAACGATCATAACCCATGACAATACACCTCCCCTCCACTGAATTGAGTCTGTTTATTGTTATTCAGTTAAACTTCTAGCCTATTGTTGTGAACGGTTGTCAGGCAGTACCGGGTATGTTAGGTATCATAGATTTTTTTTTTATTTATATAAAAGCCTCCAATAATCTCATTTTTATCATGGATTATACAAAATTGGCAAAGTGGTGATCAGTAGGGCGAATAGTCCAACCAGAGGGGTGAAGAGTTCGATAAATATGGGCAAAATTAAAAACTCAGTAGGACGAATTGAACCTTGGGCAAATCGTCCTTGGGGGCGAATTCGTTTAGGATTCGTTTGAAGACTTCTACTAATATGAGAAGGAAGAATGGAATTGGCTTTCGTCTGACACCGTCATACCCTGCCATACAATACAGTATCTATCTATCTATCTATCTATTGCCTGACGCCGTGATCCCCGAAGGGGTGGCCACGAACGAACCGCCCCCATGTACCTCTGTCCCCAGTCAGTCGACGCCCCTCCCCCCCAACCAGCACCGCCTTCGTTCATGTAGTTCCTCACTCCATCCTTCCACCTCATATTCGGTCTACCTCTCCCCCTCTGTCCCTCCACCTCGCTCTCGTACACACTCTTACAGTACTGGTACTTAAATTCAGAACGGAAACAATGAATTTATGATTTAATATTTTTGGGCATTAACGATCTAGCAGGCCTACCTTTCACCCACCTCACAGCCAGGCATGACCCTTCATATGCACCGGCTCCCCGTGCCCAGGCCAGGCGCCTGACGGACTATTATGCTAGTCCAACTGGCGCCCGACCCCCTCTCCCAACGACCGCGTTATCACTCAGCTATTCACAAGCATTCTCCATTCATTCCTATTTACAGTATTACCACTTCTCTTGCTTGTTCTACAGTCATCTCTCTATCTTCTATCGCTTGTACTACACAATCTCTCCAACTCAACGGAGGTCTTCCTATCCCTCTACCTCCCCTTGTATCTGACTCATATACATACTCTCTTTGTAAGCCTTTCATCTCCCATTCGTTCAACATCTCAATACCAACACAGCACCTTTCTGTCCACTCTGGCCGTCGGCCGACAAGGGTTACTGCTATATCACTCTCCTACGCACCTCTTCATTCCTCAATCTGTCTCTATGCGTCATTCTACATAGATCTACTGTAAGAAACTGTAAGAATATACTCCTCAAGCAGTTCATCTCTATATCTATTTATAATGTACAGTAACTAAATAATAATGACATTTATATTTATACAGTATATATATTTTTTGTTTAATTAATTCATCTATATTTTCCAGGAAATACACCACTTCATTTGGCAGTTATGTTGGGACACAAAGGTTAGTGATAAATAACTTATGGTACTGTTCTCTTGTAAAAAGTACTGGTACAGTACGGTACCGGTACCTTGTAAGCTACCGGTAGTATTCAGAGCTAATCAGTGCTTACCATACAGTACCATACCAGTACAGTATACAGTATATTTAGCTTATTTACTCATCTTAGTAATAACAATAATTCCAGGTAGTGCATTTTTTTTCTAGTACCGTACTGGTAGAGAATGTAGTTTAAATTTGCCATTGATTTTATTCCTTAAATGTTTTAAATTGTAAAAATACAGATGATTTCAAATTGGTTGATATTTTAGATAGATACCGGCACCTATAAACTTATTCAACTTATGTACAGTATGCTATTTTGAAGTGAGAGTTTTCAGAGATGTACTGGTTCCTGTAATTTTTAACCATTTAATTCCTCAAGTTCCTTTGTAAACTAGGCACAATTGTTTGGAGGTAGCCATAAAATTAAAGAAAAATTATCTAATTGAAAGGATTAACCATTCCAAACTTTAAAGGTTTTATTCATTGACCTTACTGACACGTTGACATTTAGTTTATTCCATATTTGATTTATTATTTTTTTGTTTGTACCAGAATGTATCCACCTCCTGCTGGCACACGGGGCGCCTGTCAAAGTCAAGAACCTCAGTGGCTGGAGTCCCCTGGCGGAGGCTATCAGCTACGGGGACAGACAAACCAGTAAGTCACACATTATTGTTCTTTATATTTTGTTGAAATAGTCTTTGGAGATACAGTACCGGTACCAGATACCGTAATAGTAGTTGATAAATAAATATAATTTGAACAATAAGGCATCATTCATGCAGGCTTTATGCTGTATATAATTAACCCTTTCGTGCACAAGGAGTGAACTGGGCAGAATAAGTATGCAGTATTTGGAGAGTAATATTGGTATGCAGTTCGTGTGTATAATATTAATTAAAATGTAAAACTTGCAAACTAAACAAACCAAAATTGGGACAAGGACAATATAAAGTCAAATTAAATTATCAAAATCGCTATGTGGAAACAACGCTTACTAAAATGAAAATTATTAAATAAAAGAACACAATCCACCACATAGGGTGTACATCACTACATGAGCAAGTTAATCTGTTTCCCAAGCAAACCAATCGCACATATAACAACGCACTATTGTCACGTTAAAGGAAGTAGTCAAGTATGGGAAGTCCGGGACGTTCTGGCAAATTTTACTAAACTCTGCATGAACAGAGTGAGTTCTTTGTTCTTTTAATCTGAATGTTGGGTTAAAGCAAAGGTGTGTGCAGTTTCCATCGTTGTTCAATATTTATATGGCCTACAGTAGATGGAATCATGAAAGAAATTCAAGGAAGAGCAGTAGATGTTGGAAGTTGCCTGGAAGTTGCCTGTATTTCGGTTTGCTGACGATACAGTTCTGATGAGAATTCTATTTCTGAATACTAAATGGCTGCCCCCTGTGCATGAAAGGGTTAAAATATTTCAGATATACTGTATATCTACCGTACCGGTATAGTGGTTAAAGGTATCTAAATTACTCTCTGAGAGAGTATTTCCTTTATTTTGAGAAGGATAACTTGAATATTAGGAGGTTTATATTAATAATTAGCTTTGATTGTAAGAGTACTAGTTATCAACATACTCCTGAGTGAGCCAGTTGAGAATAGGTAAAGTGCCATACTATACTAACCAGTATCTCCTCTTCCAGTCACAGTGTTGCTGCGAAAGTTGAAGCAGCAGTCCCGAGAACACATGGAAACCCGGCGGCCAGACCTGGTCCGGGCACTTTCACAGATGGGAGACTTCTACATGGAACTCAAATGGGACTTCCAAAGTTGGGGTATGTAGCCTACACTCGAGGAAAAAACAATCTTTACACTAACACTCTAAACATTCTGGAAGTCGATCGAAATCTTGTGATAATACCTCACAGACATATGTTTCACCCGATTCATTCTGTTCACACAAGATTATATACAGCTCACCAGTGTAAAGATTGTTTTTTTCCTCAAGTGTACTTTACTGATACAATAAGATATGTAGCTACTGTATTTATTGTGTTCTTATACTTAGTTTATTCTTTATTTGTTTAGTCTACAAAATGTAAGTGGTATGCTGTGCCCAATGAGAGGGGTACTGTAGAAGGATTAACAGATGTATTGAAGAGTCTTTGTTGACTCCTTTTGGGTCAGGGGAGTTGCAATAATAATAGTAAATCATAATAGTAATTTTACTTATTTAGAAGATCGCCTATTCTTAAAAATGAATTTGCAAGCGCTCGAACACTAAAAAAAAATCAATAAAACCACATTAACATATTTACAACACAATTTACATAGTTATTAATTAATGCAATAATTATAACTACTAAACTCTATATAATCATGTCACTACACCATTCTCCAGATTGTAACACCTTTGAAACATAACTGTTACTATTTCCAAAACAGTTTTATCAATTATAATGTAAAACTTGCAAAATAAACAAACCATCACTACATGCGCAAGTTATTACAGAATGTATTGTAGCTTTCTAATAAATGTTTGATTATGCAGTATGTGAGGTTCATGGTGTTATATGACTTACCGTATGTGTTTTAACTGCTGGTCAGTAGTGTCCATCACAAGGAAATTAGGGAGAATTATACCCCCTTCCACATTATGTACAGTTGCCTAGCCCTTCCTCCCCGGGCAGTATTTATAGATGCCGATAGCCCTATCCGGGCGATCTGGCCAAAAAACGTTGTATGTAAACATAGGCCTATTTTTTTTTATTTTAACTGCTAGAGAATTCACACAAATCTCAAAATGTAGGCCTTACTTGTATCTGTAGACTGGCATTGAGTAGAGCTCTCTAGGTCAACTGGTTCAGGTGTAATGACAATGTCCGTGGAGAGAGTTTTGGCTGTTTTGCCTCGGATTTAGCAATATCGGATACTTTGCAAGACTAATTTTCGCTCTAATTGGCAATGGCGGACAAGGTCGGACTTCTTCTTCTTCTTCTTGAGGCTTGGCGGCGCTCCGATAGGCTTTGTTTACATACGTTTCGCCGCACGGCTTTCAAAGCACGCTTAAAGGAAGCTTGCAAGCTTACGGATTTTAAAAGGACACCCGGGCTCCGGGCCCTCGCAAGGTGCGTCCTTTTAAAATGCTGCTGCCCGGGGAGGAAGGGCTAGACATGAACCTTGAACAAGTACTAAGAGTTAGAGACTTGATTAGATGATCTCATTGGTGTTTAATTATGTTTGAAGGAGAAATTTTAAGTTTAGCTTACCCTTTTGTAATAATATTGTTTTGATTAAAATGTAAAACTTGCAAACTAAACAAACCAAAATTGGGACAAGGACAATATAAAGTCAAATTAAATTATCAAAATCGCTATGTGGAAACAACGCTTACTAAAATTAAATTTATGAAATAAAAGAAAACAATCCACCACATAGGGTGTACAACTGTACATTACTACATGAGAAGTTAATCTGTTTCCCAAGCAAACTAATCGCACACATAACAACGCACTATCGTCACGTTCAAGGAATTAGTCAAATTTGGGAAGTATGTGGGAAATGCCATTTATTTTTGTTAATCCATGCATTAACCTATTATGCTGGTTAATTATTTAGATGATTTTATTAAGCTTAGGAAATATGTATGGTAGCTAAAAGAATAAATTGGGATAACCTTTTAATGGGTTGACGCCCATACTAATCTAAATATAATCGTCTAAAAGTTGCCAGAATATAATGAAAAGGATGTCACCAGTACTGAATGGGTTAATGTTTACTCAGGCTCAAACATGCTTAGTATGAGAAAGGCCTGTAAAGGAAGAAGTGTCTGTAAGGTACTTTAAACTAAACAAATGAATAATGTTCATTTAATATAAGAACAAGTCTAGTTTAACAATGTTCAGTGTAATAGGTCTCCCTTCCCTCCTATATTAGTTCCGTTGGTATCCCGAATGCTTCCGTCCGACATCTGTAAGATACACAAAAAAGGGGCCTCGATCCGGCTGGACACAACCCTGGTCGACTTCAACGACATGCGGTGGGAGCGGGGCGACATCAGCTTCCTCTTCTCAGGCAGCTCCAAACCCTCGCATTCACTCACCGTCCTTGATAATAAACTCAGGGTCTACCAAGGGGTCCGGCACGAGGTACAGTCACAAGCAATAATTCTCTGAAAATATAGTTTATACTGGACAATTTCAAGTTAAGCCTGTGACTAGTACTATTTGATTCACATAGTTGAAGTGTTATGTTAAAATCCTTTTCTCTCTACAGTAAGTTTAAACACATAGTTGAAGTGTTATGTTAAAATCCTTTTCTCTCTACAGTAAGTTTAAACACATAGTTGAAGTGTTATGTTAAAATCATTTTCTCTCTACAGTAAGTTTAAATTAATTCATATCATCAATTCACCATCAAAGTTTTCAGTCAACTATCGATATTAGCTATACAATACATCTGTATAGTATATTGGTATGTGATTGATGAATATTAAGCCTAATAAATGTTAATGTACTTAAGTGTTTAGTACGGACAGGTATCTTGCATTTCTGCTATAAATCAATATCTGCCACTTGAACTTCCTAATACTGTAGTCTGAAAATAATGGTTAAATATGCGATAAGGGAGAGGGGATTAGTGTATTCATAAGTGTTTGAAAACTAAATAAACTGTGAGAAAAGTGTCTAACTAAAGTAAAAATATTCTTTAGACTGAAAACTAAATAAACTGTGAGAAAAGTGTCTTACTAAAGCAAAAGTATTCTTTAGACATATCTGTAAACGGTACTCCACGGGAGCGAGTTTGGTGTTAATAATTTAACATGCATTATAAATGAGATTGGATACTTGGGAAGACTGTATAGTGAACTGCATTTGTGGTTTTTATCAGTTCACAATTATAAATTTGTTTTCTTTAAAGTGTACCAGTATCTTTATACACCATTGTAGTGGGACTATGCCAGAATTATAAATCAGAAACCTATGGACTTGACAAAAATACAATACGGAAGCATCTTCTAACTTTATCAACAATTTGCTGTAGGTCAATTATTCAATTTTATGAATAGAAACAATATTGAGAAGATTTTGCAGATAGCTTCTTCAGTTATCTAAAGAAGCTATCTGGAAAACATTGTCAATAAAGTGCTCCTTCTCAAATGGTGTTTATATTCATTGTCAACTTTTTAATTTTAATTTTTTACATTTAATACAGTATTGTCTTGATAGCGTAATGCATAAGTGCGCGGAATGTCGATGTGAGTATCCTAGGTTCGAGTCCTTGGAGTGCCACATGTATTTGTTGATTTCATTAATTGAGTTTAGAGGTGAAGTTGGTTGGTGGAAAACACATAATAATTCATACTATTTGTTATGTTATACTGTTCTTGAGTGGGTATGAGGAGATAATAAGATCATAGTGCTAGGCATGACTTCACTGTATTGCCAGGAAACGGAAACGGAAATAGAAGACGAGGTAGACATCCTGATGAGCTCGGACATCGTGGCGGCCCAGATGTCCACCAAACAGATCACCTTCTCTCGGGCACAGACGGGATGGATATTCAGAGCAGATAAAAAGGTAATGTCTTCTCAACAGGATTAGTTAGATTTTTCGTTGTAATCAAAAGGGATTCAGGAACAGGATAAGTTAAATTTTGTTTTGTTAATGATTTTATTAATTTGTATATATTTTGAAGATTTTTTTTTTTTTGTACTGTATTCATTATTCTTTATCATTCATACAGTGTTCACTCTTTTTTCAAGAATTGGTAGGGAAGTTTATCTACTTCCTTAATGGAGAAAAAATAGCTAATATAATTATATGATATATATATTATGTTTTTAGCATTAATACAGTGTTCAATATCTTTTCAGGAATTGGTAGGCAAGTTTAATGCAGATTTTTACTACCTTAACGGTCTATCGCTGGAATCCCGGAAGAGACGAGAACACCTAAGTGAAGAGGATCTACAGAAGAACAAAGCCATCATGGAGAGCTTTACCAAGGGCAGCGGTACACATTCCTTTGATGAGGTCAGTTGCAGGGTATATGTGCGAGATATAGTATACTACTGTAGATACTATGATAATGCTGTAGATATACAGTATAATACTACTGTAAATATATAATACAGAAGAACAGTATCCCTCGTCTTTGGTGAAGTATTTAGTCTATCAAAAGTAATTAAAATGTAAAACTTGCAAAATAAACAAACAAAAACTGGGATGACACAAGCTAAAAGCAAAAGAACTCATAAAAATTGCTATGCGGAATTAACGGTTGATAAAATACTTTCGCCAAGTGCGAAGTATAGTTTTAACTATAAAATTATTAATTATTCTTTGGACAGCCCCTAAGTACCCTTTTGAGCCCCCTTTTCCAACTTTTTGTCGTCGTGGGGCGTCCCGCGACACACATACATTGTCAGTCTGTCAGTCAGTCGGCTGACTCCTGCTTGCATGCAGTAACAGCCCATAGCAATCAATCGATGATTTTTTGCAGTCCAAATCGATGGATGAAGCAGTGGACAGTGACATAAGAATTGTTACAATAGTCGGAGATCACCAGGGCTCTGTGTTAAGCTCTCTCCTCTTTGTTATGGTTCTGGAGGCACTATCTGGTGATTTCAGAGCTGGGCTTCCCTGGGAAGTGCTATACGCAGATGACCTAGTACTTATCGCAGATAGTGTGCGGGATGCCGAGGTCAAATTCAATACTGTACTGTATAATGGAGAGAGAGCATGGCAAGTAAAGGATTAAGAGTTATCATACATAAAACCAAGGTTTTACACAGTAGATTAGGGCTTGGAAAAGTAGAAACGAGTGGTGTAGTATGCAGAAAAGGAGTGGGCGCAAACTCAATACAGTGTAGCATCTGCCACTTTTGGGTACACCACAGGAAGAAGCGCTGCACTACAATGAAGGGACCTCTACCGAGGAAGAAGTCTGAAGTTGAGAAATTTGTATGCATAGTATGCAAATGTAGGCTTGGGTTCAATGACTGGCATTAGAGTGTTAACTTTGGCAATGATGTGCTGGATATGGTGGACAAGTTTTGCTACTTGGGAGATACCATCTCTGCCGGTGGTGGAGCGAGGACGCCATTATCACCATAATAAGATGCGGCTGGGGAAAGGTCAGATAGCTGTTGCCACTACTTATCATGGGAAGACTCCCTACCCCGTTGAAGGGCAAGATGTACGCTTCATGCGTTAAAAGAGCAATGACATATACTTCAGAAATGTGGCCTATCAAAGAGGATGATATCAACAGAATGGAACGCAACAAGATGAGAATGGTGAGATGGATGTGTAGTGCTAAACTGCTAGATAGGATATCAAGTGAAGAGCTAAAGAGAAGGTTAGGTATCAAGAGTATCAGTGATGAGATGCGTACTAGCAGGCTTGGATGGTTTTGACATGTGGAGAGGATAGATGAACAAAGCTGGGTGAAAAGATGCAAGTCCATGAATGTGGAGGGAGCTGCACCAAGGGGTGGACCAAGAAAGACATGGGATCGGACTTTGCAGTCTGATCTTAAATCAAAGAACCTGACAAGTGAGGCAGCCTCTAACAGGGCTGCCTGGAATGCCGCCAGTACGACGTGAGACCGGAGACGTGTGCGGAGCACTCGGTCTTTAAATTTGTGTACAGTATGTATATATACTGGTACCAGTATACTGTATGTAATTATGTATTAATGCTGCTGCTAACAACAAACCCCCCAAATAATGACAACGATACTTCAACTCCTCCTCCCCCATATAGACGGTGCGTCGGGCGTCCCTGGAGCCACCATCAACAGAACGGGTATCTTGGGGGTCCTACCTGGAAGCGGAGCCGGGCCATCAACCCCCCCTGGGACGCACGCTCATATGTAAAGAGTCCTCCAAGTCATTCAAGGCTACTGTGGCTATGGTTAGTATAATGTTTTTGTTTGTTCATTACTACCAAGGTTAAGGGAGATGACAGTGTGGTAATCCCGACACTGACTTACGGAAGCGAAGCATGGACGTTGGTTGAGAGACTCAGACCAAGAGTGAGAGCAGTGGAAATGAATTACCTAAGAAGTGCGTGCGGAGTTACATGGAGGGATAGACAGACTAATGAGGAAGTAAGAAGGAGGTGTGGTGTGGAGGTAGATGTGCTGGAAAGTGTGAAAAGGAATAACTTGAGATGGTTCGGCCATATGGAACATATGGAAAGCGAGAGAATGGCTAAAAGGGTGTACGAGAGCGAGGTGGAGGGACAGAGAGGGAGAGGTGGAAGGATGGAGTGAGGAAGTATATGAACGAAGGCGGTGCTGGTTGGGGGGAGGGGCGTCGACTGACTGGGGACAGAGGTGCATGGGGGCGGTTCGTTCGTGGCCATCCCTTCGGGGATCACGGCGTCAGGCAATAGATAGATAGATAGAAGGGGAGATCGGTCGTTTTTCTAGATCCCCTTCTCTCTCATGTTTAGCCCCATTAGTTTTCAGATATTAAAATGTTTTCCCCATTAGTTTGTCAATTTTAAGACCTTACGGCCCATTTCCTTGTCAATATTAAGACCTTTCGTGCTATTTTGGTGTCGATTTGTTTTCCTTGCTAACAATAGTGAGCCTGTAATTTTGGAGGAATTTTTCTACTGAAAAATGTAAAAAATTATCTAGAAGGGTGATGTTTTTTTTTAAGTTTGATTGAGTTCTAGGGAGGAAACTAGAAAAATAATAAACAAAATCATAAATGAGCAAATAAGTAAGCCCATCCCCCCTTAATGTTAGGCCATTCTCATCAGTACTATATTGTCCTTCAAGGTCACTGTGCCTATGGTTAGTCAACTGTTAATGATGCAGTTTTTACCACCATACACTCCCTGCTGAATAGCAAGGCTAGGGTGGGTGCCCTGATGAATCAGGGATTTAGTGAATAGTTGCCACAGATTGCTAGACCGCACCGTTCACCAACAGCACTGACGTCTGCCAATAACACACTGGCTGGCCCGAGGCTCGAACCATCAATCTCACGGTTAGCAGGCGAACGCTCTACCAATCGAGCTACAGCCTGTTATTAATGTTGTTAGTTCATTAATAACATGATTGGTTAAATTAATGTTGTACCTTTATCATCAGTACTATATTTGTGATTGGTTAAATTAATGTTGTACCTTTATCATCAGTACTATATTGTCATTCAAGACTGCTGTGGCTATGGTTAGTATATTCTTGTTTGATTTATGTACCACATTTGTTCACAACACCTGCATTTCTATAACCAATTAACCACATTAATTGAAAGCCCATTTTTTTTATTAATTTCAACACCAGCCAAAGTCTTTATGGGTATTTCTGGTCATTGGCTTTTTTTGCTCTCACCTGGGAAATGATTTCTTTAAGTTTTGTTAACTTAGCAATTTATAATAAATGTGTATATTAAGGTGATTTTTCAATATACTGTACTGTATAATGTTTTAGAGTGAAGAGTTCCCGCTAACAGTTGAGATGCTTCTAAATGTACTTGAAGTGATTGCTCCCTTCAAACATTTTGCCAAGCTTCGAGAGTTTGTGCAGATGAAGCTTCCGCCTGGTTTTCCTGTCAAAATTGGTGAGTAGTGAGTTAATATATTTTCCTGTCAAAATGAGCATGTTTTTATCTTACTGTTTGGTGAAAATTGAAAGCTGGCCGAACCAACTCCAAGTAAGTATTTAGTTTATTTGTTTTATGCCATCAAAATTGGTGAGTATTGTTGTGTTCTTATATAAATATGCTTAGTAATGATTAGTGTCATGGATGAAGTAGCTAATACAGAAATTATAATATATGGGGTGTACAATCGGGGGTAATAAGTGTTGTAGATTCCAGTGGTTTTCGCTCAACAAGTGTTATTGGTATCTTTATAGTTACTGGGAAAAGTGCTTATCCCTCAGAGTATTAGTCAGTGTCCGAAACTTTGTGAAATATCTGACAACACTTATTAACCTCGACCGTACAAACGAGGAAAAAAACTCGAGTGATATCTCCTGATGATGATGCCTTGCAATTATCAGCAGTAAAAATCCATTACTTCGGGGATCACGGCATCCGGCAATAGATAGATAGATGTTTGCCCCATTAGGTAGTCGATTTTAAGACCTTTTGCCCCATTTCTTTGTCAATATTTAGACCTGTCGTGCTATTTAAGTGTCTATTTTTTCCCTGGCGAACGATAGTGAGCCTGTAATGTTGGAAGAACCAGCTTTTTCTACCAAAAAATGTACAAATTAATCTAGAAGGGGGATCTAATGTTTTTTTTTTAATTTGATGGAGGTCTAGGGAGGCAACTAAATAAATAATGAATGCATGCAAAAATCGCCCAAAAAGTGAACCATCCCTTAAGTCAACTTTATTATTCCAGACATCCCCATCCTACCAACAGTGTCGGCCAAGATCACATTCCAAGAGTTTGCGTTCCGTGATGATATACCTGATTCCCATTTTGAGGTTCCTGCTGGATTTAGAGAGGACCCTAATAGGTATGTGGAATAATAATTAACTGGAATAATGGTAGTATTTATCCTCAGTTTGCTGTAGTCATTTTCTCAAGCTTTCCTCTGAAGTATTGTAAAAGTTTAATCATTCTGTAGTAGGCTATGTAGTTACCAATATATTCTGTTATATGTGCTGTATATTAATGCATATTGTAAGATGCAGTAATTTTCTGTATTTACAGTATTTACAGCCTTAAACATTATTTTTTTTTTTTAATCCGTATGTACCAGTATTTTGGTGTGGTGTGTCGTCCTATTACTGTACTACTGTATATTTGTTTTCATTTTCTCAAAAGTTTTACTGTTAATTCATCTTTTCTGTTTCTTTATAGGTTATGTAACCTATATTCTTGATCGTAGGGTGAATCTAGATGTGAGGCTGTATGGGGAAATATTGAAACAAGTAGAGTGTTTTAAATATCTAGGAGGAACGATAAGCAGGAGTGGAGGTATGGAAATAGAGGTAAAACAGAGTGTGTGAAAGAAGGAAGGTTTTCAGAGCAATGGGAAGTACAGTATGTGGAAGACGAGAAATCTCGGAATGAAAGTAAAAAGTGCAATGTATCAAGCAATTGTTGTGCCAACAGTGATGTATGGGGCTGAGACATGGGCTCTGAAGGAAAAAGAGAGAAGAAAGCTGGATGTGATGGAGATGAGCTGCTTGAGGAGTATGTGTAGAGTTACTCGTAGAGAAAGATTGAGGAATGAAGAGATTCGTAGAAGAGTGGGGCAGCAGGAACATTTGTCAGTCAGAGTGGACAGAAGGGTGATGAGCTGGTATGGTCATGTTGAACGAATGGAAGATGAAAGACTTACTAAGAGAATATGTGAGTCAGATACAAGGGGAGATAGAAGGGCAGGAAGACCCCCATTGAGATGGAGAGACTGTGTAAGACAAACTTTGGATGATGGAGGAATGACTATAGATCAGGCAAGAGAAGTAGTAATAAACAGGAATTAATTCTCCAATGCTTTTGAATATATGAGTGAACACGTGGTCATTTGGGGGAAGGGGTCGGGCGCAAGTTGGACTAGTTAATAGTCCATCAGGCGCCTGGCCCGGGGAGAAGTTTTATATGAAGGGTGCGCCTGGAAGTGTGGTGGGCGGGCTTGTGGCTTCAGCTCCGCTGCATGTCTGCCTGCCGAGATCGGAACCTCTCCGGGTGGTCAGGGGCCGGGGGAGTGCTGCAGGGACCTTGGTGACCCTGGTCTCTGGGTCTTCTCCTGGATGACCTAGATGTGTGTGAATTTGTATTTTGTTTTTGTGTGTTCGTTGTTTTCTGTTGTGTTTTGTGTTGTCCCTATTCTTGCTCTGTCTTGAGTCGGCCACGTCCCCCCCCCCCAAAAAAGGGTAAAGTGGGGATTGGGGCTGAGTAAATAGGTAGATAGATAGATGTATTTATTTCACCTTGGTTTGATTTCTTTATTGAGTCAATTTTTGTGTCTTTGTATGCGATGAGAAACTTCTTGTTTCTATAGTCCATTGCTGTACTGCAGTGGTCTTCATTGCGCGGTTCGCGAGCCAGTGGCGGCTCGCAATGACCTGATTGGCGGCTCGCAAGAGAGGAGGGAGAGAGAGAGAGAATTCATCAGTAATCAGATAAAAGTCTAAAGTATTAGATATAAATTGCATCATTATGCAGTATCAGACGTATCACTTAATAAAATTGCTAATGGGAATAGGCCTAGTGGCCCTGGCAATTCTTTAATTTTCATAATTATTCAACACAAAGTGAAAAGGAGAAAAGAGAGAGCACCCATTATACAGGAATGATGAGAGAGAGAGAGAGAGAGAGAGAGAGAGAGAGAGAGAGAGAGAGAGAGAGAGAGAGAGAGAGAGGAGAACGAACACGGAGAAAGTAAAAGAACAGCTGGCTCATTTCCGGTCATCACAACATTATTTTTTTTATATTTTGTTTGTATTTATATTAGTAAAGTCAAGAATTTTAATATAATTTATTTTTACTAAAGTATTTCAATATAATACTTGTTACTATAGGTAGCGCCAACGAACTTGACATAAATATCGATCCCTGACCTTTTCGTAACTCAAAAGGACCTTGAGTAAACTGGCTGTAAATATCTACACCTATTTCCTGGTGGACTCTTCCCAAATTATAGAAATGTCAGCCCGATTGCTTTCATTAATTTTGAGTTATAAGATGTTAAGAGGTCCAGATTATTGTCAAGTTCGTTGGTGCTACATATAGGCTAGTCTTGTTCTATAAATCTGTGGCTATGGAAAGCCACACAAATATGTAATTTAGTTCCTATATATTATTTTGTTCTGCTTATCCTTGTGGCTTATTTGCCTATTATGGCTTTTGCGGCTCTCACTCTGAATATGTCATGAACTTTTGGCTCTCTCGAAAAAATTAGTGAATAACACTGCTGTATTGTAAGTGCAGTTTATGTTAATAGTATATATGCGTGCATGTAAGAAATAAAGATTTTTCTCTTTATTAGCTACCATTTGTGTATCGATGACACTCGGCTAAAAAAAAAAAAAAAAAAAAAAAATGGGGTATGTGCCTGAGTAGATAGATAGATAGATAATTTGACACTATAAAGTAGAGTAGTTGTCGTTCCTTAGGCTGCCTGGCCGAACAGCCCCGAGTCCCTAAGGAAGGCCATGGCCACAATCGGGCTTTCCCATTGAGTTATTCACTACAGTAATACAATAAATAAATAATATGAAAAAAATACAAATAAAAAATAAATAAAATATAATAATATGAATAAAACTTGTAGGCTTCAGGAAAGGCAGTCCAGCTTATAAAAAGGCCTACCCACGCTTCATAACCCATACAGTACCAGGAACGTCCTTTTAACTTTATTTTGGCAACTATTAGACGATTTCATTCAGCTAAGGACGGACCTCTAGCAGTAATAGGGTTTCATACTATTTCAACCCAACCTTTTACCTACCACAGATCCTTCCAAAGCTGCATAATATCGTCTAAATATATCTAGAATAAAATATAACCCACGTCGCTGGTACTCAAAGGGATAACAACTCCAGGTTCTCAGTGTGTTGACTCTATCTATCCGAGCAATGACTCTGCCCCCGGGAGAACACCAATGAGGTGCTCACACTCACAGGCTCAACCATACTATCAGGGATGCATAATGCTCTCTTGCCTTAAGGGGGGGTCACCTGCTTTTTTTTTCTCTCCTTTCATGTCTTTCTCTGGCTTACATCCATTCGGCACCATTCTGCGTACTGTTTTAAGACGTTTGTCCCCATCCAGGTGTTGATTTCTTCCTGGCGAGCGATAGCGAGCCAGCATTGTATGGAGAAATCCTGCTTCGCCGGAGACATTTTTCTATCGAAAAATTTACAAATTTAGCCTGCTGTCAAAAACATTTTAAAAATATGCTGGCTCACCAGGAAAAAATCGACACCTGGATGGGGATAAACGTCTTAAAACAGTAGGCTGAATGGGGCCAAATGGATACAACCCAGAGAGAGAGAGAAAAAAAAAATGAGGTGGGCCCCCTTAAGGCTTTCAGTCTAAAAGCTAATACATACATACATACAAGTTTAAAGACCGTTTTGTCTACAGACAATGTGGTTACAGTCTCACGTCCTAAATGACGGCTTTCCAGGCGACCCTGTCTAGGGCTGCCTCTGTTGTCAAGTTCTTTATTTTGAGATCGGACCGGAATACCTGATCTCATGTCATTCTAGCTCTACCCCTACGCGCAGCTCCCCCCAAGTTCACAGTCCGGCCTTTCTTCACCCAGCACTGATCTCCATTCTCTCCACGTGTCCAAGCCAACCAAATATAAAATAAAGCTGTGTTATGCAAATGTGGTACAATGGAGAGTGAGATAAAAGAGAGAAAAATGCAAGTGAGAAAGGTAATTGGGGAACTTGATATATGTAGTATGCTGAAAGGAAGAATGGTTAGTCAAGAAGTGAAAAAGTCACTGAGAAACAGTGTGCTGCTCCCAACACTCTTGTATGGAAATGAGACATGGACAGCAAGTGACGAGGACCTCTCCAAACTGAGAGCTTTGGAGATGAGCCTTTTCAGAATGGCAGCTGGCGTGAGTATGCTAGATGGGCCAAGTAATAGGGAAGTGTATGAGTCCTCTGGAATGGAAGAGCAAGCTTTGGGAGTTGATTGTGGTGTGGTTGAGTGGATAAAAAGAAGTACTGTACAGGTGTACTGTACTTTGAGAGGGTCTGGTCATATTCAGAGAATGGATGAAGACAGAATGCCAAGAAAGATATATGGGAGTCAGGTGAGTGGAACAGCTAGTAGAGGAAGACCACCTATGGTATGGGAAACGAAAGTGGAAAAATATATTGAAGAAAAACTTCCATGTAGTGGACGGGGCATTGTGGCACGGGCAAAGGAGGCATGTCTTGACAAAGTAGCCTGGAGACATTTCTGTCATGGCCATCCTTTTGCAGAGGTTTCCCAGGGGGAAACAAGGCGTCGGAAATTATTATGATGATGATGAGTTAATTAGTTTTGGAAAATGCATGGCAAGTTTGTACCATAACTTTGAGCTAAATCTCCTTCCTTATGTCTTGTTATGGTTCACATCACTAAAGTCTTCGAACCATGCCTTTGATTGTGAAGGTTTATTTTTATTGAGAGTAGGTTTATTTCAGGTGCTGCTACTGGCCAGAAGCCCTAATATACTTCCTCTGGTAACTACAATTATTAACCCGGGTTCTCCTTCTCTACCTACTGATCATTTACAGATATGCAGCACTAATCTTCACACTTCAATTATTATGAACCTTCCCTGAATGTTTTCTTTGCATGCATTATTATTATTATTAGGGGTTCGAGCCCTAGCGGAGAACCCCTATTATAATAATTAAATCTTCTTATTCTTCCAAATTATTTTTCCATGCCGGTTTTTACGCAATAACTCTGAAACCGCTTTTGGATCTGGACCAAACTTTCACACAAGGTGCGTTTTTGTATTGGGCAACTTTTGATATGCTAAACATCCAAAATGGCAGCCAAACAGATCCATGGCAGCCGTTTTCCCGAAAATTTTCAAACGTTAATACCGTCTCTCCCACTCATAGGAAATTATTGGGCTTTGGTATATGGACTCGACTACTAATGCTCCACAAATGTTATGGCAAAGGTTTTGCTTTGCACGTGAGTTTTTTTTCAGCAATCTTGAAAAAACCTCAAAATACACTTAAAAATCCATATCTTGAAAACTAAGTGGATGATCAAAGCCATGTTTGCGTAGTTGGGTGAGGCTCGCAATTCAGAACATTTTGGTACCAAGCAAATAGAAATTGGTGGAATAGTTTGGCTGCTGACTATACCCCAACCTCCTGACTATACCCCAACCTCCTGACTATACCCCAACCTCCTGACTATACCCCAACCTCCTGACTATACCCCAACCTCCTGGCTATACCCCAACCTCCTGACTATACCAGTGCTAAATATTCCAGAAATTCTACCAGATAAATGTTGATCATCGAATGGTGACTATAAAAGCTCTCGTGTGATACCGGCTTAAATAGGTCCACAACATACGCATTTTGTCTCGAGCATACTGGTACCTTTCAAAACTGTACCATATCATTATTCACTTTAACCCCTTCTGTACCGGCAACGTCTTTTTAATATTATTCAAGCTACTATAAGAAATTTTTGTTCAGTTTAAAAAGAGCCTCCTGCAATTAACAGTCTTTGAACTATCTGCATTAACTCTTTTTACTACCTCCGATCCTTCTTAAACTACACAAAATCGTCTAAATATAGCTAGAATAAAATTACAAAGACGTCGCCGGTACAGAAGGGGTTAATAATTTAGCTATTGACAATAGATGTGTTATTAATATTGCCAAATATAGTAGATATTTTTATTTGTTAGGGTTTTATTTATTAGGGAGGCATTCTAATTAGGCAAAAAGAGTGTCAAGTGGAATGGTTCACTTTTTGGTCAATTTTTTAATTTATTAATTATTTTTCTAGTTTCCTCTCTAAACCTCCATGAAACTTTAAAACACATCCATTAGATCCCCCTTTTAGAATAATTTGTAAATTTTTCGGTAAAAAAAACGGTTCTTCCAAAATTACAGGCTTACTAACATTCGCCAATTTTGTTTTGTTTTAACCTAAATAGCACGAACTGGGGACAGAGGTGCATGGGGGCGGTTCGTTCGTGGCCACCCCTTCGGGGATCACGGCGTCAGGCAATAGATAGATAGATAGATAGCACGAAAGGTCTTAATATTGACAAGGAAATGGGGTGGAAGGTCTTAAAATTGACAAACTTATGGGTCAAACATCTTAAAATTTGAAAAGTAATGGGGCTAAACATGAGGGAGAAGGGGGGCCAGAAAATACACCCCATCTCCCCTTAGGGCTGTTCTGACTGAGTATTGGTATGGTACAGAGTTTTGATATGTATTCATTCCGCTGTAGGTTTGCTAATTTTATTTTTTTGAGTTGTAATTCAATTAATATACACTAACTCTTTAATAACTTAAATTAATTGTTAAGCTATATACCCATTACAAATATTATATTTATAATTTGCAGCCATAAATATTTTAGGTGGTACAATCGCGTTAATAAGTGATGTCTCGGCACCAAGTTTGTTTTGATCAATAATTGGTATCAGCAATATCTAAGCTTCATTTCTTCATATCAAGTGAAATATAAAAACATGTTCCTACACTTACCCACCCTATTCAACATTTAACAGACATTAATACAGCACAGAGCGAGCCAAACGTAATGACAACAGGGACATGACTTATTAGCGCGACCGTACAAATAAATGTTTTGTACCTGTATTGTAGTGCTGTTGTAATATGGAATTGTTAGTTGTTTTTCCTCAGGCTGTCTGGCCGAACAGCCCCAAGGCCCCGAGCAAGGCCAAGGCCATAACCGAGCGCCCCAACAGAACCCTCCCTGCCTACCACAATAAAGCCTGGGTGACCGAAGCTACTCCATGGCGGGGAGCTGAGGAGGGTGCGGAAACACCCGGGAAACTAAAGCCCCACCCAGGGCCCTGTGCCCCTCAGCAATTATGAAAAGAAAGTTGAGGGGCAAAGGGAAAATGTGACGCTTTGGCTTCCAATCTACCAACCTCTGGGTTGGCAGATTGGGAGGTCAATCCACGGAAGAGACGCCGTCACTTGAGATCTAGAAAATATATAAGTAAAAGGAACAGTCAGAGTAAGCTATGGGTATGGCAGAGATCACTCAGTTCTCACTCTGATAGACCAGCCCATCACCACTTAGTTATTGTTAGGAATTGTTAGTTCCCTTGTTTACTTCTTAAAGAGCGGGCATAATTTGCGTGTTTTGTATTTTCAACCCATTATTATATCTCTTTAAAGGAAAGGGGTATGGAAAACTTTAGGTAGCATATGATGAAACATGATATCCTTTCTGTAATATGATATAATACATTTGTCTATAGCTTTTTTCATATTCATGTGGCAATAAGTTGAATATGTAGTTTTGTGTTATTATGTGAGTATTTTATGATCAACAAAATACTGTCTTCCTTGTGGTTACTGTCTTCCTTTAGCAAGGGGACGGAAAATTGGTTTCTGTTTGCTATTACAGCGCTATTGAATCTCGAAGGAGAGAAATTGCACTTAATGAACGAATTGACCGTTATTATTTTTATTATAGTGCAAAATTAAAGCAGTTATTTTTCAATGCTTAGAACTATTCACTAAGCTAGAATGACTTATGGTGCAATAGTCAGAGCGTTCAGCTCATAGCCGTAAGTTCCTGGGTTCGATAAATGGGCAGGCAGAGATGAATGGGCAGTATCATCACTCTGATACCTTTATTCACCTATAATAAATAGGAGCCTAGAGTAAGTACTGTGATTGACATCCCATCTGGGGAAGTCAACTATGCTAGCCTGACTACTATGCAGTATGGTATAGTCTATTCGCTGTAAGTAGGCAAAAAATCATGACCTCTAACCTCTGTAACTCAAAAACGACTAGAGTAATCGAGCTAATATTTCTACCATTGGGGAAAAGTCAGCCAAGGAATAGAAGTGGAAATATACAGCCAATTTGCTCTAGCCCTTTTTGAGTTACAGAGGATAGAGGTCATGATTTCTCGCCTACTTACAGCGAATAGATTATAACCACTGTGTTCTTGGCTGGGTAGCCTATAGTCTATTCGTTGTAAGTAGATGAGATGGATGTGTGGGGCCAGGCTACAGGATAGAATAACAAATGTTGAGCTGAGGAGACGTTTTGTATAAAGAGTATTAGCGAGGTGATGCGTACAAGTAGACTGGGATGGTATGGACATGTGGAGAGAATGGATGAACAAAATTGGGTGAAAAAATGCAGATCTGTGATTGTGGAGGGAGCTGCACCAAGGGGTGGACCGAGGAAGACCTGGGTTCGGACTATACGTGCCGATCTCAAATCCAAGAACTTGACAAGTGAAGCAGCCCTTAACAGGGTTGCCTGGAACGCCGCCATTAGGACAAGAGACTGAAACTGCACTTATGTGTGGAACACTCAGTCTTAAAATTGTATGTATGTATGTATGTATAAGTAGGCGAAACATCATGACCTCTATCCTCTGTAACTCAATAAGGGCTAGAGAAAATTGGCTGTAAATTCCCACACCTATTCCCTGGCTGACTCTTCCCGAATAGTAGAAATATTAGTTTGATTACTCTAGTCGTTTTTGAGGTACAGAGGTTAGAGGTCATGATTTCTCGCCTACTTACAGCTAATAGACTATAGTTCACCCACTACTGGCTCCCAAGGATAAAGAATCAGAGGTGAGCACTTCAGCCATGCCACTACATTACCTTTAGGATTCCAAATGACAGCTGATTAATTTACTCTTTTTACCTGAAAAGCCATAAAGCATAAAACATAGCGATTTTGATAAGTTGTTTTTGTCTTTTTACTGTGTTCGTCCAAGTTTTGGTTTGTTTATTTTGCAAGTTTTACATTATAAAGCCATAAAGCAAAACGTTATTACTGTAAAGGCCTATCCTCACGTGGTGTTTCTGGCCATTGTGTAGTTTATACAAGTAATACTGTAAATTGTTTTTGTTGTTTGCAGGTTCCCCGAATTATGACGGTATGAGGACCTGAGCCTCCTGAGTGTGTCGAGTGTGGAGGAGCAACAGCAGCAGTCCAGCTTCTCCTCCTGCGCCCCTCTGTCCCCCTCGTCCCCACCCCCGCTGGTCCCCCATCCTCGCAGGGAAGGGGGTTACTGGTCCCGGAGTGCCGCAGAGGTGGCTGCTCCCTCCCGCCACATTTGGTCAGTATCTAGTCATTGGAGGAGTCCAGGCAAGAAGTCGTCTGGATACTCGCAGGAGATTTTGAAGAAGAACGCGGTTGTGGACAATCAATATGGGTCGGCAGCAATCCAGCCATTCTTCCCCATCACACCAAACCCTGGACAGACAGACACAACGCCCCAAACTTTGCCTGAGATGGATTCGGAGATGGAGATGAACATAGTGGAAGACGGAGAAGACCTAGAAAACATAATGCCGTTCACCGAGTACATCGTGGTAGATATTCCTCTACAGATCGGTATGGGCAGCCCTTACTCTTCCTCATGTTTCATTCTCATTGACCGCTGAGGTTTCAAGTCAAAACGGCCACACTCTTAAATGGCCACAACCAGAATGGCCACAGTCTACCTTAACCTTTGATTTAACCTCAATTTAGCCTAATTAATTAAATTGTAAAACTTGGAAAATAAACAAACCAAAATATGGACGAACACAGTAAACAGACAAAACAACTAATCAAAATAGCTATGTGGAAACAACGCCCAAGCAAAATAATAATTTATAAATAAAAGAACACAATCTAATATAATATAATCTAACCAAACCTATCCTATTTTAACGTAGGCTCTTTAGGGTTGTGGCCACTTGGGTTATGGCCGCTTAGGAGTGTGATCGTTTTGACCTGCTTCCGACCACCGCTAACACACCACACACATCTCTCTCCTACTAGATGACTTAAGGCGGTATCACACAAACGCTTTTTCCTTCAATATTTATTCTCAACACAGGTCTGGCAGCTTATGAGGTTAACATTTAAAATATTTGGGTTACCTAAATTCATCTGTCATCAGTCTAGTTTCGGATACCAGTGCAAAATATTCCAGAAATGTTGCCAGAAAAATTTTGATCATCGAATGTTAACTATAAAAGCTCTCGTGTGATACCGGCTTAACACGTACTGTCCAGTATACAATGAAGGAAATAGGTTGTCATTTACCAATTGCTGATGTGATTTACTTAGAAGATAATGAAACTTTAAAAATTATGGTACCGGTACTGTATGTTACCATTAAATGATTTCCTAACTAAACTTATTGTAGCAATATTATTATTATAATACAGTTTACATTACCATTACATTATTCTTGCAGGGTTATTAACCCTTTGAGTACCAGCGACGTGTGTTATTATTTATTCTAGCTATATTTAGACGATATTATCCAGCTTGGGAATGATGTGTGGTAGTTTAAAGGGTTGGCTGAGATACTTTGAAACCTTATTAATTGCTACAGGTCCTTCCTAAACTGAATATAGTCGTCTAATAGTTACCAGACTGTGATGATAAGGACGTCTCTGGTACTGAATGGGTTAAGAATATTTATACCATTGATTAATTTCATACAATAGATAACTTTTTGTTTTCCAAATCTTGTTACTGTTATTCATGCAAACAAGTTATATTTCCTAATAGGGCTAAACATGAGGGAGAAGGAGGACTAAAAAAAACACTGCCTCCCCTTAAAGCAAGATTAGTAGATACTATAGGTAGCGCCAACGAACTTGACAATAATCTTGACCCCTTAACTTCTCATAACTCAAAAGGGCCTAGAGTAATGTGGCTGCAAATATCCACACCTATTTCCGGTTGGGCTCTTCCCAAATGATAGAAATGTCAGCTCGATTGCTTTCATTCATTTTGAGTTATGAGAAGTTAAGGGGTCAAGATTATTGTCAAGTTCGTTAGCCCTACCTATAGTACAGTATCTACTAATCTTTCTTTAAGGGGACCCACCTCGCTTTTTTTCTCTTTCTCTCCCTCTCTCTTTGGCGCTTGTATCCATGCGGCCCCATTCAGCCTACTGTTTTAAGACTTTTACCCCCATCCAGGTGTCAATATTTTCCTGGCGAGCGGTAGCGAGCCTATGTATTTTTTGTTTACAGCAAGCTAAATTTGTACATTTTTCGATAGAAAAATTTCTCTGGCGAAGCCGGATTTCTCCATACAATGCTGGCTGGCTATCGCTCGCCAGGAAGAAATCAACACCTGGATGGGGATAAACGTCTTAAAACAGTTGGCTGAATGGGGCCGAATGGATACAAGCCAGAGACAGAGAGAAAAGGAGAGAAAGAGCAAAAAGGCAAGTAAGTGAGATAAAAGTAAAGCTGATAATAGAGTTAATTGTTACGGTTCAGTGATGTCGGGCATGGTGATAAACAAGACGGTAACAGTGTGGTGATTATTACAATGATTTACAGTAGGGTGAGTGTTTTAAGGGGGGATGGGCGTATTTATTTCACCATTTATGTATTTTTTTATTTTTTAATATTATATTAATTTTTTATTATTATTAATATTATTATTATTATTTTTTTAGTTTCCTCCCTAGACCATCAAGCTTAGTTAAATAACACCCGCCCAAGACCCTCCTTCAAGACAAATTTGTAAATTTTTCGATAGAAAATGTTCCGGCCAAAGGCCGGTTTCTCTTAAATTACAGGCTCGCTATAGCTCGCCAGGAAAGAATTAACACCAAAATGACATACAAATTCTTAATATTGACAGAGAAAGGGCGCGAAAGGTCTTAAAATCACCAAACTACTAGGCCAAATGTCTTATAATCTGAAAACTAATAGGGCTAAAGATGAGGAGGAAGGGGGACCATAAAAATGGCCCATCTCCCCTTAAGTTATGACGATGGATATTGAGGGAAAGTGAGAGAAAGGGTTTTGCGATTATGAAGTGGTTCAAGCAAATTACAATTTGTTTTTATTTGATTAATGCTACTGCCATATGATTTAACTTGGTTTTAAAAATATCTTTATACATGAAATACGTAATCTTAATTTTATTCCTAATATCAATCGTCTCTAAATGAAACTACTGTAATGAAAACATGTGATCCTCCCGGGATTCAAACTCAGGACACCATATACAGAACTTAAACACTCTAACCATTACACCACCAAAACAGTTAAGGGTTCAGTACATGACCACGATAAATATCCATACTAAATGAGAGGTCCTTTGTAAGTTGAAGAAAATCATCAGGAGATAGCTAAATCAAACCTATTGAAGAGGTTAAATCAAAAGGAAGTATGATTTTTATATTTTTCTGTAAGCTGAGTTTAGATATTTCCAATATTACCAGTATGTATATGTATATACTCTGGCACATACCCCATTTTATATACTGTATACTGTATATATAAATATATAATTATATTTTTTATTTATTTGTTTTTATTGGGGGTGGCCGACTCGAGACAGCCTGAACAGGGACATCACAACACAACAGAAAAACAAAAACAAAACTCCAGTACACTTTATATATGGGCAAGTATAAAATATTTGTTGACATGAGTTAACCCTATAAATTGGATGTTCCCATTTCTTTCTAGCTATTTTTTAGATTATTTTTATCACATTGGGAAGGACCCAGTTTAGTTACAGGGCTAATCAGGACAAGAAGTCCTTCCTAAGCTTAGTTAAATCTTTGCCTAGTAGCATTAATACAATAAAATAGTCCTCTGAGTGAAGGAGTTAACCCCTTCAGTACCGGCAACACCCTTTGCATTATATTCTGCCAACTATTAAACGATTTTATTCAGTCTAGGAATGACGTCTACCAATTAAAAGGCTACAGACTATCTCAATACATCCTTTTAGCTACCATATATTCTTCCCCAGCTGCACAAAATCGTTTACATTTAGCTAGAATAAAATACACAGACATCGCCGGTACAGAAGGGGTTAAAGAGTTGGATAGTTTGGCATCCAGTAGGTTATTGTCCAAAACTTATTTTTTATCCTACAGTATATTGTATTTTTAGTTTAAATAAATTTTGAAATAATGTAACCTACATTTCATCTACTGTATTTTGAAACCAAGAAGGTTAGAGAATATAGAGATTATACAGTGCTGATACTTGTATATTCTGTGTACGGTATATATATATTTTGTTCATATATACGGTTTAGTATACAGTATATACAAGTACAAGTATATATGGCACACTTTTTGTTAATGACTGTACTTTGGACCAGGGTGTCAAACCAAAGCTGAATTCATTAATTTTAGTCTCTATTATGGTGTATGGAAAAATAAAATTATGGTTTTTAGTTCAAATTAGGTCTCTGGGAGTGATAAAACGACCAAAACAATACTATTTCATGTCCTATATCTTGGATTGTGTTAATTTATTTCAACATTTTATTTTGTTATGCTTTATTTCCACATAGCGATTTTGATTACAGTAGTTCTTTAGCTTTTATCTGGTATCGTCCCAGTTTTGGTTTGTTTACTTTTGCAAGTTTTACATTATAATTCCTTCTCATATTCATTCCAGTCTTCAAACCAAATTTCCCCGGTTTGGCACCCTGCTTTGGACCAATTGTTGTGGCCAGGAAGGAGAAGGACATTTAAGGGGAGACGGACCCTTTTTTTTTTTTTTTTTTTTTTTTTTTTTTTTTTTTTCCTATTAATTAATTTATTCCTAGACCTCCATCAATCTTAGAAAAACACCCCCTAGACCCACCTTGAATATAAATTTGTACATTTTTCAGTAGAAAAATGTCCCGGCCAAAGACCGGTTCCTCTTAAAATTTCAGGCTCGTGACAGTCGACACCTAAATGGCACGAAAGGTCTTAAAATTGACAACGAAATGGGGTGAAAGGTGTTAAAATCGCCAAACTAATGGGCCGAACGTCTTATAAACTCAAAACAATAGGGACTTAACACGAGGGAGAAAGGGGACCAGAAAAACGACCGTCTCCCCTTAAACCCAAATTGCCCCAGTTTGACACCCTGCTTTGGACCAATTGTTGTGGCCAGGAAGGAAAAGGACATTTAACCCTTTTTGATGAGATTGATGTAATTTAGGTGGTTTTATGGTAGCTACTTCCAGACGATTTTATCATCATGCAGAATGGACTAGCAAATCCATAGAATAAAGAAGACTAGAGGTGGGTGGAGTTTGTGCCAAAAATTTAAGTGAAAAGAGGTTAACCCTTTGGGTATGAGGAGTCTTTCTGAAGCTGAAGAAAGTAGGTAAGTTATAGCCAGAATTCATGAACTGTACAGTCAAAATAAATATTTTGCTCATAAATTATAT
The DNA here is from genome assembly GCA_032716605.1 of Paralithodes platypus. Lineage (NCBI taxonomy): Eukaryota > Metazoa > Arthropoda > Malacostraca > Decapoda > Lithodidae > Paralithodes > Paralithodes platypus. The sequence goes on from CM064499.1 coordinate 31,621,454, forward strand.
AATTTTATGTCACTATTACTTTTCCTTGACATTCCACATGTGTTTCTAATAGCCATAGTACTGTGTGTTTCACGTCGTAAAAATGTCATGTTAATGTCCCTCTCTAGATTTCACACAAATTATTAAGATTTTTGGGCAATTATTTTTTATTTTGCTGTACAGTATACATGTGATATTAGCCAGCGTCACACGGGCACCTATTGCCTGTGTCCGACAATCTGGGTCAGTTATTTGGTTAATTTATTCATGTTTCAAAGAATTTGTTTCTAAATTGAAGCTACAAGCTTTCAAATAACATCAACATGGAAGTAGCATTGATTGAATAATAACCTTTTAGTAAGCATGTTTTGATTCTGATAAAGTGACTCCGTCTGGTATCTGATACATGTCCTCGTGTAATGTTGGTTTAAAATGTTAGTCACAGTCAAGTGAAGAAGGCTTCACCATACAGAAAGGGTTTAACCCTTGCAAGCTGGGTAACAGTCTCAAACGTTCGTGTGCATTGCTGCAGGTACCGTACAGTACTCATACGTTCTGTTCTTCCCGCGGTAAAAAATGCTCCCAGGGTGACATGATAGTACTGAGCGGTAGCCAGGGTAACTAGGGTCCACCAAGCTGCCCAGTACTCCATGAACCATTGCAGCGAGTGCATTCTACTGCAAGCAGTCACAGCTCAATCCTGGATTCCGCACAAAAACACCTTCACTTTCTGTCGTCACTGTCAAGGCCACAGACCAACTGGGAACAAGAATTTTGGTGTCTCCGTACAGGCCAGAACACAAACTTTCTATCTATCTATCTATATACTCAGGCCCAATCCCCACTTTTCCTATTTTGTTTTCCTTCCCCTTTTTTTTCCTTTCTGCCACACATTATTATGTCTTCCTTTACCTTCTGTTTCACAGAGCTAGAACAAGTTGAAAACACAAAATATCGTGAAAATGCCTGCTCAAAGGGCGCTTGAAAACATGCAAATACACCTCCACTTCTTCTCACTATCAAGACCACAGACCAGCTGGGGACGGGATTTTGGTTTTGCCGTACAAGCTAGAACAGGTATTTTCTTTCTCACCTTTTTTCTTCTTTCTTAACCCTTTGTTTTACAGTTTGTGCAAGTTAAAATAAAAACAAAATTGTGAAAATCGCCTGCTTCGGGCGCAAGGGAAATTCTACAAAGCCTGCTATTCGTGGGTTAAGAAGAAGCGGTAATGTGTATGGAGAGAAGAAGAAATAGAGGAACGGAACAGGCGACGGATAAGCCGGGATATACATCTGGCGTCACATCAGAGCTTTTCACCTTAACTTTTGTCAACATTGGATTGGCAACCTAGGAGGTAAGTGTTTTAAATAGTTCTGTCACCTATTTAATTAATCTACAGTGTACTTTCCAATACCAGTTCAAAAGATCTCAGATACTGTATGTTATTATAATGTAAAACTTGCAAAATAAACAAACCAAAACTGGGACGACACAAGATAAACGCAAAGGAACAAATTAAAATCGCTATGTGGAAATAACGCTTAATAATATAAAATTTGAAATAAAAGAAACCAGGAAAAGGTTTCTGATAACAGTTAAAAAGAGATCCCAGAAGTGTTGCCAGAAATTTTTTGACCATGGAAAATTAAGGTTAAAAGTGCTTGTGTGATACCGCCTCATCCCCTTGAAGCTCTGACACATTTTAGCAGTTTATTTTTGGCTATCACTAGACAATTTTATGCAGCTTAGGAAGGATCTGGGGGTATTAAAAGGGTAAAGACTATCTCAATCAACCCTCTGACTTCCATATACCCTTTCTAATCTGAATAAAATCATCTAATAATAGCCAGAAAACAAAATAAGAAGTGCGTCATCGATCCTCAGAGGGTTAAGAGTATCTTCGTACCTGATTCTACCACCAGGAGCTTATAGGAGATAATGCCTTGTATTATAAAGGAAACATAGCTTGGGTTGTTGTCTCGAGACCCATTTCTTTAGCTGTTATTGAGTTGAATATTTCAGTATTAACCTCTTCTGTACCGGGATGTCTTTTTAGTTGTATTCTAGCCATATTTAGACGATTTTGTTTAAGATGGATCTGTGGTAGTAATGAGGGTTAAGTGAGATAGTTCGAAGCCTATTAATTACTGGAGGCACTTTTTTAACTGAATTAAATCGTCTAATAGTAGCCAGAATAATGTTAAAAAGATGCCCCGGTAATGAAGGGGTTAATATTTTTTACTATACACTCATCCCTCTGCTATCATGGGTAATTGTCCTTGGAGTGCCACATGTATTTGTTGATTTCATTAATTGAGTTTAGAAGTAAAGTTGGCTGGTGGCCGACTCAAGACAGAGCCCAAATAGGGACACCACAACAGAAAACAATGAACACACAAAAACAAAATACAAATTGACACACATTGAGTTGATATAGCAACAGCATATGAACATCTGTAGTGATAATCTTACCTATTTATCAGAGGTTTTATACAGTATGGTTTATATAGACTGTTCAGCACAAAGTCAGGGTTTAAGCAGTAAAACATTATTTATTTTAGTGTTCTTATTACAACATTATTATGATAGAGTAATTACGGTAAGCTTCCCTTTATGCTGATGTGCAAGATATAATTTGTACATAACCCAGCAAGACATTTACTTAAACTAGTTGTAAGTCTGCATCGGTCACCAGACAACTCAACCAGCAAACCAACAACAACCAGCAAACTTCTTAAACCAGTAGTCCCTCAACTTTCACTTCATAATTGTTAACCCGTACAATCCCAGCGACGGCTGCCAGCCGTCAATAGATAAATCACTTCCCAGTCCCAGCGACGGCTGCAAGCTGTCAGTAATATACGGTCCTTGTAACTGCCAGTATCAGGCAGTGGCTGGTACCATGACTTGTAAACACTGTTCTAAGGAATTGGCAACACTTCTTAGGTTGGCTGCAAGCTTCCACAGGCTGTCTGGGTCAGTGTTTCATCAGCTTTTGAGGTGGGAGGTTGTTATATCTTGCCTCCAAAGACATTTTGGCCACATTGCTTGGTACTGGGGGGTACATTTATGGTAGTACCCTATGGTACAGTAAGGGTTAAGCGGCACAGGGCCCTGGGTGGGGCTTGGGTGTCCCGGGCATTTCTGTACCCTCCTCAGCCCCTCGCCTGGGAGCGGCTTCGGTCACCTAAGCAAGCTTTCTTAGTGGTAAAGCTGGGAGCGTTCTGTGGGGGTGCTCGGTTATGGCCTTGCTCGGGATCTTGGGGCTGTTCGGTCAGACAGCCTGGGGAACAACAACAATAACAACAAACAAATTTTTTCAATCAGTAGCCCTTTCATTATTGCTGAGGGGCACAGGGCCTTGGGTGGGGCTTTGGTTTCCCGGGCGTTTCCCCACCCTCAGCTCCCTGCCTTGGAGTGGCTTCGGTCACCCGGGCTTTGTTAGTGGTAAGCAGGGAGGATTTTGTGGGGGCGCTCATTTATGGCCTTGGCCTTGCTCAAGACCTTGGGGCTGTTCGGCCAGACAGCCTGGGGAACAACAACAACAACAACAACAACCAGTAACCCTCCACCAATACTGTTAGGTTAAAGATTTAGTTTGGTATTGATCTATTTTGCACTGGTTGAGATCTACTGGTTGAAATGGTCTACTGGTTGAGTTGTCCTGGTACTGTGCGTATCTTAGTTACTGCTTCTACTGGTACTGGTATTAGTGATAAGCACACAGTATCGTCTTCTGTTTAGTATCATAGTTTGTGCTGTCATGGCCCCACAGTATTGTAGTTGAGCTTATTCACAAACTTCTAAGATGTATAAAACCCTTGATTAGTTTGTATTTGAAAGCATGCCAAAGCCGTGTTGACTGTAATACCAATGGATGGTGTGTACTCATAATAATAATAATAACAAGAAAACATCACATATAGGTGTGTTCCTCGGGAACCGTAGTTTAAGTAGGAAGAGAATAACCAGGGAGGCAGCGAACATCATCTTTATTTTCATTGTAGTGAGTGGATCCACTCACTACAATGAAATTATAGATGATGTTTGCTGCCTCCCGGGTTATTCTCTTCCTGATTAACAAGAAAAATATTAAGTTATTCCTTTGTCACAAGCACCACTTCCTTCTAAAGAAATTCACTAGTGCTTGCAGAAATAGCACTGTCAAAGAACCTAGGTAGAAGTTATATAATATAATTGGGTAATACAACATAATGCAGCGTGACTATATCAAAACAAAACTTAAGGTGGTAGTACAGTCCTCGCTTTTTCTGGACCCCCTTCTCCCTCATGTTTAGCATATTAGTTTTGAGGTTTTAAGACGTTCGTTCCGTTAGTTTGGCAATTTTGAGACCTTTCACCTAATTTGTTTGTCAATATTAAGACCTTTCGTATGGAGATGCCAAGTCAGTCGTAGGGAGATGCCAAGTCAGTCGTAGGGAGATGCCATGACAGTCGTAGGGAGATGCCAAGACAGTTGTAGGGAAACTACAAGACACTCGTAGGGAGATGCCAAGACAGTCTTAGGGAGATGCCAAGACAGTCGTAGGGAGATGCCAAGACAGTCGTATGGAGATGCCAAGACAGTCGTAGGGAGATGTCAAGATAGTCGTAGGGAGATGCCAAGACAGTTGTAGGGAGATGCCAAGACAGTCGTAGGGAGATGCCAAGAGAGTCGTAGGGAGATGCCAAGACAGTCGTAGGGAGATGCCAAGACAGTCGTAGGGAGATGTCAAGATAGTCGTAGGGAGATGCCAAGATAGTCGTAGGGAGATGTCATGTCAGAAATGTGTTGAATATCCTGGCCCTGTATCTTGCACAAAGTGGCACCAGGTTTTATCCAAATTGTGTGATTATGATCATGTTGTTATTATGGTGAGCTATTATGAAAAGCTGTAGCTGCTCTTGATTTTTATGGAAGCTTGGTTTTTTATCACTTTCTTATTTGGAGTGCTGGTTTAAGTTTTAAATATTTTGTGGATTGCTGCGTACTGTATTTACAGGTAAATTAGATATGGTACACTTACACCATTAAGGTCTTGATGGCAGTACAGTAATTTTATTCTACGGTTAAACACCAACTTAAATGTTTTTTCAGTCCTGTGAATGATATATTTGTTCTATCAATCTTTTAATATGCATTCTATTACAATTGAAGTGTTCAATATCTATTAGTCTTCATCTAATGAATTAGTTTCACTCCCAACACCAAACACCTCCCAATGAAATTAATGAAAGCATGTGATCCTCCCGAGATTCAAACTTTGGACACCACATACAGATCCTAAGCACTCCAATGTAAGATCCAGTCTGTTGACATATGAAGTGTTGAGTACCGTGTACAGTACTGTGTTGTGGCCAGAGCAATACCTTAGACCCTGATTTATGACTTTGTGGTGTGAGTGTACATTGATATACAAGTTGCACCCTTATCTGATTCAAAACTATATACATAACTACATGTATAGTATACTGTACTGTATATAACACAAAAAATCCCCTTAGCTCTTTAGCTAATTCAAATGAAGTTTGACTCAACTAACGAAGGGTTATCTAGCATGGTTGTAAACCTGGTACCAATATACAATCCATAGCTGAGGCGTAAACTGATTTTGTTTATCACTTCAGAACTAAACCAAGCCAGTTGTGTTCTTGATAGTGCATCTTGAGTACAGTACATTCATTGTGTGGATTAGATTTTAAATGAAAGAATCGAAAGTTGTTTAACAGGTAGAGGATATTGATGTAGCCGATACTGATGATAATATTAATCCCTTCAATACTTCGGCAGCATTTTCTATATATTCTGGCTGACATTAGATGATTTTACCCAGCCTATAGTAGTAGTTAGAGGGGAATAAACTATCACAATTAATCCTCACACTCCCGCAGATCCTTCCTAACCTGAATGAAGTTGTCTACTGGTAGCCTGAATATAAAAAATTGCCTGCGTATTAAAAGAGTTAAGGGGGGTGACCTACTTTTTTTTTCTCCTTTTTCTCTGGCTTGTATCCATTCGTCCCCAGTCAGCCTACTGTTTTAAGATGTTATCCCCATCCAGGTGTCGATTTCGAGTCAGCATTGTATGAAAAAATCCAGCTTCGAAACTTTTTTCTATCAAAATTTAAAAATTTAGCCTGCTGTCAAAAACATTTTTAAAAATATGCTGGCTCGCCACCTCTCGTCAGGATTTTTTTACACTTGAATGAGGATAAACGTCTTAAAACAGTAGGCTAAATGGGGCCGAATGGATACAACCCAGAGAGAAAGGGAGAGAGAGAGAAAGAAAAAACAAGGTGGGACCCCTTAATGGAAAATACCATAGAGGGAAATCTAGTAGTTTTGGTGAGCACATCTATATTAATTGGTGGACTAATACATATGGTGAAATTAATAAAATATAGAATAGCAGGTCCACCAAGAAATATGTTAAAGCACCATAGACTTCTCACCTATCATACTTGTAATATACAGTAGGTTTATACATGTAATAATAGTAGGTCATGTTTCCTTATGAGAAACAAATCTGTAAAAGAATAATAGGAATAACATGTAGGTATAGGTAGTGCCAACAAACTTGACAATAATCATGATCCCTGACCTCTTCGTAACTCAAAAGGATCTTGAGCAAACTGGCTGTAAACGTCCACACCTACTGTATTTCCTGGTGGACTCTTCCCAAATGTTTAAAATGTCAGCCAGATTATAACTCAAAAGGACCTTGAGCAAAGTGGTTGTAAATGTCCACACCTATTTCCTGGTGGACTCTTCCCAAATGTTAGAAATGTCAGCCAGATTGCTTTCATTCATTTTGAGTTATAAGAAGTTAAGGGGTCAAGATTATTGTCAAGCTCGTTGGCGCTACCTATAGTTGATTTTTGTTTAGTCGGCAATATTACTAGCAGAGCACAGTGGAATTTTTGGCTTCTTTATTAGTGTATTTTGAATAGAGACGGCTGAAGTGGAGATAGCCATTTTTGTTGTATCTTAGTGTACAGTAGTTGATGTAGACTTCCCAGGGATTTTGATGACATCTAATGAATTGACCACTTGCGAGTTTCATTCTATAAGGAAGTTGGAGTTGTAGACATCGATATTTAGCAGAATAACCGGCTATAATACGGTTTTAGTACATTTATAAATACATAAAACCAAATTCAACATACTATTTATCCATCAGAAACCTACATAATTACTGTATTTGTGATTAATATTGAAGTTTACAGGCCCAACTTCCTTATAGCCTGAAACTCGCAAGTAGTCAATTGTCAAAGTGTACGGCTGCATTGACCGAGATCCGACAATGGATTATCCGCCGTCGAACATTGCATTATCCCTTTGAGTACCAGCGACGTGTGTTATATTTGATTTTACCTATATTTAGACGATATTATGCAGCTTAACCCATGGGATCCGGGGGGGCCTCATATGAATTTTGGTATAGTCAAACTTCATAATTCAGTAGCTACTGATTGAGACCACCTACAGCAGTCAATGTTTTTGCAAATTGTAGAACTTTTTGTTGTCTGTAGAATGCCATAGAGATGACGTCGCTACAACGCGTGGTTGCCGAGTTCTGATGATTATAGCGGCGATTTTTAGCCGCGCATTTTGCCTCATATGAGGCCTCCCGGATTCTGAGGGCTAAGAAGGATCAGTAGTAGTTAAAAGGGTTGGTTGAGATAGTTTGAAGCCTTATTATGGCTAGAGGTCCTTCCTAAGCTGAATGAAAGCGTTTAATAGTTGGTCAGAATGGGATGAAAGGACGTCCCTGGTACTGTACGGGTTAACCATTCTTCTCTCCGTCCTCACCAGTCAAAATTAGTGGCTAAGTGGGATGTGAGGGTAATAATAATAATAATAATAATAATAATGTGAGGGTAAACGTGGCAGCAGTTGAGGTAGTAGTAAGTGTATGCGTGTTTAGGGATTGCTTGAGGTGTGTATTCAACTGAAAGTAAAAGTTAAGGGGGATCACCTCCTTTTCTCTCTTTTTCTGGCTTGTATCCATTCGGCCCCATTCAGCCAATTGTTTCAAGACGTTTATCCCCATCCAGGTGTCAATTTCTTCCTGGCCTGGTTAATCTGCTCTACATAAATAAATTATATTTTTCTCTCTCTCCCTTCCTCTATTTCGTCTTGTATCTTCCTTTTCTGTCAATACTACCTTCGTTTTTTCTCACTACTACCTTCTTTTTCTCTCTCCTTTCATTCATTAACTAGCAAAGTACTTTTTATTTCACTAGAATGGACTTTATCTGAACAGTACAAGAATCATTTAACGCTGTAGTACTGTACTATCATAATATTCGTAAGTTGTCCCTTCCTCCCGCAGTCCAACTTATTGCTCATTGCGTAATTAATCCACTGGTACGTTATATAGCAGTTTTTCATTGCAGTTCAAGATTTTTGCCCAATTAGTTTATTTGGTGATAATTTTTGTTTTTGTATTATTAGATATTATAAGTAACATTTTATCATAGGCTAAGTTAATATTATTTTGTTAACATATATTTTTAGCACAAGAGGTAAATAGGTGCAGTGTATTGTTCGCCAGTGGGCTCTCTTTTGTGTATAAAGCTAAAGAAAGTGAGATATATCTTGTTCATATTAACGGGTACAAAAAATGTCAGCCTCTAGCAGCTGATTTCCTATCATTTAATTGCAGAAAAAGAAAAATTTCTTTAATTCTATCTATCTATCTATCTATTGCCTGACGCCGTGATCCCCGAAGGGGTGGCCACGAACGAACCGCCCCCATGCACCTCTGTCCCCAGTCAGTCGACGCCCCTCCCCCCAACCAGCACCGCCTTCGTTCATGTACTTCCTCACTCCATCCTTCCACCTCATATTCGGTCTACCTCTCCCCCTCTGTCCCTCCACCTCGCTCTCGTACACCCTCTTAGTCATTCTCTCGCTTTCCATACGTTCCATATGGCCGAACCATCTCAAGTTGTTCCTTTTCACACTTTCCAGCACATCTACCTCCACACCACACCTCCTTCTTACTTCCTCATTAGTCTGTCTATCCCTCCATGTAACTCCGCACGCACTCCTTAAGTAATTCATTTCCACTGCTCTCACTCTTGGTCTGAGTCTCTCAACCAACGTCCATGCTTCGCTTCCGTAAGTCAGTGTCGGGATTACCACACTGTCATGCAAGGACTTCTTCACTTCCATACTGACCACCCTATTTCTTGTTACTGCTTTTAGCGTTCCTACAACCCTCTTCCCCTGTTGTACCCTCTCCCGCACCTCTTCATCCATAGTCCCATCTTTACTCAACACACTGCCCAGATACTTAAAAGAGTTGACGATCTCCATAGCCTGACCGTTCAGCTTCACCTCACACTCTGTGACTTCACCCCTTTCGAAGACCATAACCTTGCTCTTCCCCGTATTTACCTTCAAATTCCGTTTTTCGCACACTGTTCCAAACTCATTTACCAGACCCTGCAACTCCCATTCATTATCACTCATCAGAACTGTATCATCCGCAAACAGCAGTATAGGTAGCTTCCACTCAATTCCCTCCCTTTTCAGCGATACACCAACATTCACTGCTCTTGATAGTATTTCTTTCATGACTCCATCCATATATTCTTTAATTCAATTTAATAAATTGTTTTCTTCATTAAAATCAAGTCGCAGCTCAGTAAGCAAACAAGGAACCGGACATTTTGTTGCCACGTTAAGATGAACCGAGTATAAGAGTTGAGTAATATTCCTGGTACAGTATGTAGACCCCCAACTACAGTACAGTAATGTGCTGTATAACAAACATACCCACTAAAGTACTGTATATATTAAGCAGCTGTCTGTCCATTCAAAGTACAGTACTGTAGAGTACACTTCACTCTCATGTTTCCAAACAGCCTATTGTATATTCACCACAGCACTAAAATCCCAAGTAACCGACACTAACAAAAGTATACAGGTGATATTTAGGACATGTGGCGACTTTACAGTTGAATACATTAATTTGGTTTCTATAACATTTCCAAACAGACTTAACCCTTTCACTGCATCCATTGAATTGTAAAACTTGCAAAATAAACAAACCAAAATTGGGACGACACAAGATAAATGCTTAGTCAAAGAAAAAGAAAGTGAATAATACTGTGTGGGATTGGTGTATCATCTCCGTGCTTGTTGTATCTGAATAGTGTGAGGAGTAAGTCTAGACATCAATTTTAATGCCTCATATGCTTATTATAATAATTTGTAAAACATATGCAGTGCCAGATACAAAAGTAGAGTTTTGTAGGGCTATATGGCTGCATTGAAAGGGTTAATCATCAAACCTTTAACCCCTTCTGTACTGGTGACGTCTTTTTTATTTTATTGTAGCAATATTTAGACAATTTTGTGCAGTTTAAGTAGGATCTGTGGTAGTAAAAATGGTTAAGTGAGATAGTTTGAAGCTTGTTAACCCTTTCATGCACAGGATGCCATTTGAACCTATTCTGGAATACTTTAAAGCCTTTGTGACCATCAGGGGTGTTTAGAAACCTTTAGTTTACTGTATTTACTTCAACCTCTGCAGTTGTCTTTGAGCTAGCTGTGGGCAGAAAACTAATTTTGGAGAGGTAATTATAAGATTGAGAGAACTCTATTTCTGATTGCTAATCGGCAAGCCTGGCGTCCATACGTGCGTGAAAGGGTTACTTGCTGGAGGCCCTTTTTAAACTGAATAAAATCTTCTAACTAGCCAGAATACAATTACAAGGACGTCGCCGGTACAGAAGGGGTTAATTGTAAGAAAGCTTGGAATACTGGCCACTGTGTTTAGATAAATGACCTAGCCTGAGCTCCTACTAATACTCCAGAGTCTTGACTTGACGGGTGACTTAAGGGGGGTCACCGGCTTTTTTTTTTTATCTTCCCTCCTTTTCTCTCTTTCCCTGGCTTGTATCCATTCGGCCCCATTCAGCTAACTGTTTTAAGACGTTTATTCCCATCCAGGTGTCGATTTCTTCCTGGCGAGCGATAGCGAGCCAGAATTGTATGGAGAAATCCGGCTTTGCCGGAGACATTTTTCTATCGAAAAATGTACAAATTTAGCTTGCTGTCAAAGCAAAAATATATATATATGCTGGCTCGCTACCGCTCGCCAGGAAAATATTGACACCTGGATGGGGGTAAACATCTTAAAACAGTAGGCTGAATGGGGCCGAATGGATACAAGTCAAAGAGAGAGGGAGAGAAAGATAAAAAAAGCGAGGTGGGCTCCCTTAATGCCAATAGTTTTACGAGAAGTTCCCAATTAATGTGGGTAGTGTTAGAGCTTTTGTTGTATCCTACTGTATTAAGTTTAGAAATGTTGTAAATGCTGAAGCAGATTTGTTTTTGTGCTGTTGCTTATTATTTTTAATATTTTTAGAAGTAGGAAATAATTATAGAGGTTTGTGAATGTTTTAACTTATTGCAGTGGTTTTTTATATTGCTTGTGTATCTAAACCTTTAACATCAGTTATGGTTCCTAGCGTGTTTCACATGCTCGCACCCAGTCGGGGAACACCTCGACGACGTATACAGACTAATAACACACATAACAAAGCCACTCCAACAGCTTCCTCTCTCTCCAACATCCCTTCTCCCCTCTCTACACTCTTCAGAAAAATAGGAAAAGTAGAATGTAGATATGAGGTGCCGTTGGAAAGGCTTATCCCTCAATACCTTCACCTGACCTATGGTAAAATTGTAAGAAATTAGTTTCCAGGATTTGTTTTGGACAATAAGGGTTTGGCAGTACAGTATCAGACTAAAGTTTATTAAGAGTCCAGCCACTTAAAAAAAGTGTACCTTTAGTTAAGTTGCTCCTAGTTTGCTTAGGTTACCCTTCTTAATTTATCAATGTTTTGTAGAGAGAAATTTCATTACCTAATGGTAGTAATCCTTTGGCATTATAGTAAACATTCAGTACAGTAAATAAATTCATGATGCCATTTCCCGAAGAAATATACAGTAGCTTATATATTAGAAGCTAGGTAGTACGTTAAGCGTAATGCAGTATTTTTTTTATAGCAAAGGCTTAAGCCATATACTGTATATGTCAATGTAGCTTGTAGTTATTGATTCCTATGAAACGGGTTAAGTCATCCCCAATCATCCAGATCTCATATTGGTCAGACCTCAGATTATGAGAGGTCTTTCCTATTCCATATAAAACCCTCTAGTGATCACCAACATAACCCAAAATACATGTTCCAGTACCATTGTAGTTGTAAATCCCTTTTACAAGAGGTTAGTTGTACGCTGAGTGAAGTTGATAGTGTTAGCCAGAATATAGAGAAGATATATATGCATCATCGTGGAAGGCTCTAGGAACATTAACCCTCTGAGTACCAGCGATGTGTTATATTTTATTCTAGCTATATTAGACCGATATTATGCAGCTTAGGAAGGATCTGTGATACTTAAAAGGGTTGGTTGAGATAGATGGAAGCCATGTTATTGCTAGAGGTCCTTCCTAAAATGAAGAAAATCATCTTATAGTTGCCAGAATATGATGAAAAGGACATCACCGGTGCTGAATGGGTTAAACATCAGGGAGGAGGGGGACTGTTCTTTTTGGTAGTGACCGTCCATTTCCTAGCTAAACAGTCCGTCCACTTTTACTGCTCTAACTGTTACTCATCATTCATCAGTTAGCCCTGTTTCAAAATTCAATACCGGTTCCCTATGTCAAGTAGAGTCATGAATATAAACACCATGGTAGGAGGAGCACTTTATTGACAACGTTTCACATACAGCTTCATCAGGTAATTCTATCTACTTTTCAATGTATAATTTTATCAAGTAGAGACATGTTCAAAAGCCATGTCCTGCCTGGGTTATGTCTCTACTGTACAATCGCGCTAATAAGTGATGTCTCGGCACCAAGTATGGTTTGATCAATAATTGGTATCAGCTTCATTTCTTCATCTCGTGTGAAATATGCAAACATGTTCCTACACTTACCCGCCCTATTCAACATCTGACAGACATTAACACAGCACAAAGCAAGCTAAACGTTACGACAGCTAGGACATGACTTATTAGCGCGACCGTACATACATACAGTTTACAGACTGAGTGCTCAATAAGAAGTACAGGTCTCCCTTGATTTACGATTGGGTTACATTCCTGAAAACCCGATCTTTAATAGAAAAATTGTACTGTATAGCGAACCCTAAAATTAATGGAGTAAATGGGAATGCGTTCTGGGACCAGCCAAAAGCCAAACCGAAACACCTAAAAACCTATAATAATATCGTAAATTGGGGCATCGGATAGTGAGGGAGACCTGTATGGTTTCAATCTTGTGACCTAATCTCTCCAGTAAATATAAACAAATATAGTCCTCAACAGACTTGAACAAGGTCTTTACAGAGCTAATGAAATATTAAGTTTTATTATGGATTTTTCTTACATCATGAGAGGAAATAATAGAACCTTATGAATTAGATCAGCACCTTTACAACTTTCTATACATACAGTACAATAAAAGCATAATATAAACTAATTAGGAAGTTTGGCTCATACCAGACAATTTTTTTTATGTGGGGCTGTTTGACCAGGCAGCTTAGGGAACGACTACTACTACATTCTTTTACTTCTATCTGTCTATCTGTATACTCAGGCCCAATCCCCACTGTTTTTTTTTTGGGGGGGGGGGGGGGTGACCGACTCAAGACAGAGCCAGAATAGGGACAACACAACAGAAAACAATGAACACAAAAACAAAATACAAATTCACACACATCTAGGTCATCCAGGAGAACACCCAGAGACCAGGGTCACCAAGTGTTTAATATTAATGATGCCATCCTGTAAAAGGATTAACAAGGGTGGATGACAAACCAGAATGTAAAATAAGGGATACCATTCTTGATACTGAGTGGAAACCGGTGTAAGGCAAGTAAGACAACTCACTCACATAGCAAAAATACTCTGCATTAAAAACTATTCTCATTCTGTGGGTTCAAAGTCTCCATTCTTGTTACTGTTAATGGTTCAGTACACTTTATTAAGTCAAAGCGTCAATTGAAATATTTTGTATCCGTTTCATTCCTTAATATCTTCATAAATTGAGTAAAATTGTTTAATGAAAGCCAGTTTAGAAATCAACCTTACTGAAAATATTTAATGCAGTACAGTATATAGTTACATGTCTGTGGTGGGATATCTTTATGTTAAAATAAATTAAAATCATTGTTATCAATTCTTGTAAGCATTTCCAAAACATTCACAAGCAATGCATAAACAAATATCTTTGCAATAGTTCATTACAGTATAGTAAAAATATTGGGCTTTGTAGATAAGTAGTTGGTTATCGCTTCACCTTGCTTCAGCATAATATGTTCCTGTATTTTGGTATGATTATTTTATTTATAATTTGTATCACTTTCTTAAGAGTTCCTGTTTGTGATTGAGAATGGCTTGTAAGGAAACATCATTGCTACCTATGGTTCTGTAAATTGTATTATTTTTCAGCTAATAGAATACAGAAGAGATCCTGTAGTAAGATAAATTCTGAACTATTTAGCTAGAATAAAGTAGGAATATTATGAAGTACTTTACACTAGAAGAAAGTAGGAATATTATGAAGTACTTTATGCTAGATAGAATAAAGTAGGAAACTTAGAACTACTTTACACTAGGATAAAGTAGGAATATTATGAACTACTTTATGCTAGAATAAAGTAAGACAATTATGAAATATATCACTAGAATAAAGTAGGAAAATTATGAAATATTTAACTAGAATAAAGTAGGAATATTATGAAATATTTAACTAGAATAAAGTAGGAATATTATGAACTATTTTACACTAGAATAAAGTAGGAAACTTAGAACTACTTTACACTAGGATAAAGTAGGAATATTATGAACTACTGTACTTTACACTATAGGCAAGTATATGAACATTAGGAATTGCCCTCTGTTGTTGAAGGTTGAGTAATAGACAATAAAACCAGTATCACACAAGATCTTTCTCCAGCAACTCGGGTCTGGCAGCTTACAAATTAAACTACTGTATTATGAGCATTCTGTCACCTAAGTTAATCTATCTTCAGCCTTATTTCCGATCTATTTATCTATATACTCAGATAGATAGATCGGAAATAAAACTGAAGACAGATTAACAAATGTAAAAATAAACGTCTTCAGTCTGATTTTCGATACCAATTCAAAGATCCCAGAAATGTTGCCGGAAAGTTTTAGTCATAAAAAATTGAAGGAAAAAATCTGGCATGATACCCCATTAAGCTGTCTAGTCACCAGCCATGAGAACGTTATATTTCATACCCACTTAATGCCAATTCCATTATTGTATCTTTTAGTTGATTATTTTGGACTATGATTTATTTATAATTTACTTGAATGTCCTGTACAGTACTATATTTTTTATATAGATGTAACAAACCTTTGCTGGTGGCAGGAATTTATTAAGTACAGTTTGCTATTTATGAAACATAAAGCTATCTATTTGTTTACTTAAATGTAAACTTCATTGGTCCCCCCTTTTGAAGTAACAATATGCTGTACACTGTACTTATTTGAACCATTCTTCTTGTAAGTGGGCAGCTTTGCATAAAGAAATATATTAGATGTCTTGAATTATAGCAGCTTATCAGCTCTGCAGCTATTGTACTGGACTGTATATCTCTTTGTTTCTTCGTGATCATAATCTCTGAGGTCTGTTTTCCCCAGGAAACCCTGGCTAAAAGATAGCCTTGACAGAAATGACACAGGGTTCGTCCAATTAGTTCTTTGCTTCACTTTGCTGCTATAATGACTGCTAATAAATCATATCCTATACAGTACTACAGTATATATCCCTTTTCAATATTGATGGCAGCTTCTTGTCAAGTATTATATTTTTAATATGCATTACTATTCAAAACTGGTAGGTATATGAGGTTCATAAGGACAGTACAGTGTACTGACATTACCAAACTAAAATTTATTTGTATTTTTAAATCACCCTAATGTGTTACTGATCACCATGATGAACACAATTTAAAGATATATTCTATTGCCAGAAAAATATTGTAATCTTTAAAAATGTGGGGAATTAAGTAACACCACATTCCTAACATTAATCATCAATTACAAACCCCAATGCAATTGAATAAACTAATGAAAGTACAGTACATTACATGGTCCTCCCGGGATTCAAAATCGGGACACCACACCCAGAACATATGCATTTAAACCATTACACCACAACACGGTTAAAGGTTGAGTACACGATCACGATTAATATCCATTTTCAAATTTTGGATATCAATCTAATCATGTACTCAGACCTAACTGCATTATGGAAAGTGTAATGTTTTAGTGAGTGGAAAGAACAATGAATATCATAATTTGTGTACAGTAATCTTTGTGTATGCATATGAATGTAATACTGTATGGAGTGTTCTCTTACTTGGTGGATCTGGTAAGCTCTCTGGCAGGATTATGTAGCAGTTATCTAAAACAAAAATATATAAAACAAACTCATGCCACCAGCGTCCCATGCCACCCCTCACCCCTCATGACCCCCTTCACCCCCATACTCCTGCCACCAGCCCCCCTTACCCCCCAATCTTGTGCCACTAGCCCCCCTCGTCCCCCATACTCCTACCACCAGACCCCCTCACCCCCCAACCTCGTGCCACCATCTCCCCTCGCTCCCCCCCATTCCTCCAACAGAGTACAACCCCTTTCACCACTCACAACAATTCCTGTGCCTTTAGGGTGTCGATGCTTGTAGGTGATTGTAGGCATAGGTCTGGCTCACTCAAGGAAGGCTCAATACATGCATTTTACGCGGATAAAGCAACTTTCACTTATACACTTTCATTTTGCCGTCATTGTAGGCCAGTCCCATCAGAGTTTTGTTCTAAATCTCAGTGGTCTGATCTAGCTAGTTTACATTAATGATATTTACTGTATATTGTAAAACTTGCAAAATAAACAAACCAAAACAGGGACGACACAATATTTAAACAAGATAACTTATCAAAATACCTATGTGGAAATAATGCTTAGGAAAATAAAATTTAATGATTTGGTTTCTGTAACTTCCCTCTCTTTGAACGCTGTAAAAGAGAAATACAGTACCGCTATATACATGTACTTTTAAGGCTGAGTGATCTATAAGAGGTACAATTTCAGTCTCAAGTCCTAGTAGTGGTTTTCCAATCTTACAAAATGTCTCCTCGTGGAAAGTGTCTCCTGAGCCATCCTTGTGAAGTGCGAGTTTTCTGCGATTCTCTCAGCCTGCTCAGACAGTCTCCTTGTTCGGCTTCCTCACATATACCCATTTTGGATTCTATTTATTATTATTGTTTTATTTCAGTCACATGCAGTAGTCTGGTTAAACTACGATTACTAAAGACAAAAAATCAGTCACGGCCATATTTTCAGTACTGTAATTTGTTTTGGGAAAAGTCCTATTAAATCAATTTCTCATATACAGTACTGCTCTATTTGTTTTACTTAGTATTACAGGTTTAATTACTAGTATCCCTGCTCGAGCTCTTGAGAATAATCAAGTATTCTTTCTAAAAGCTGGCCAAAATAAGAGAATACAGGATTTACTCTGGTTTACTCTACATGTCACCGTTTCTTCCTTTAATTTCCTCCTGGGAGTAGAATCACTTGCTGCCGAAGTTGTAAGTGTGAATCTGTGTTTGGTGGGTAGTATGTCCTGGCTTTTTAGTGTGCTATTTACTATTATTGACAAATTTTTATGTACATTTTTTTTTTTTTATCTTTTTTCTTTTGAGGAATATTTATGTACAGTTGTCCGTGTGAGTTTGTACCCACTATATAATTTTGTGTAAGGAAGGAAAAATAGTAAATAGTAGGGTCATGTTTGGATTGGTAGCCGTTATGTAGTACTGTACAGTACTGTAGTTAATTCACAATCAACTAAAGGCTTTATAACAAATTATAACAAATCTTACAGGGGATAGGTCCGCTTGGGGGCATTTTGTGTATGGCCACCCTCTTTAAGGGGAGTAAGGCGTCCGGCAATTGATAGATAGATAGATAGTTGTTTATTAGTGTATCTATCTATCTATCTAGCTATCTATCTGTTTATTAGTCAATCATACTATTTTTACTTCCTTACATAAAACACAGAGATTGAAAAAAATTCATGTGAGCAACTGTACAGTGATTTGTGCTAATTTATACATACTTTTTTACTGATTATTTCTTGGTATGTGAATTTTGATGTGAGCCATGTAATGTTGTACAATATTATATTGTATAGCATAATTCCAGATGATTTAAAGGTAGTGCCAACGAACTTGACAATAATCTTGACCCCTTAACTTCTTATAACTCGAAATGAATGAAAGCAATCGGGCTGAAATTCCTCTCATTTGGGAAGAGTCCACCAGGTGATAGGTGTGGATATTTACAGCCAGTTTTCTCTAGTCCCTTTTGAGTTACGAAGAGGTCAGGGGTCTAGATTATTGACAAGTTTGCTGGCGCTACCTATAGTTCCTAAGTTGAGAGTAAGGTTGTTTTGACTTCATCGAGAGATCTTCTTTTTTCCGGTAAGATTTTGGTGTTTTTCAATTTTTTTTTTGACAAGTCACTTGTTTTTATGCTACTGTACTCAAATTTTGACTTTTCCTACACATTTTCAGATATTGAAATTATTTCTGTATCTTTGTTAAAAAAAATGAATTCTAGCCAAGAAAAGGTGTAGTCAACTCATGTGGAGACTTAGTTAACCCTTTATATATGATAATACCATTTTTCACTATTTAATGGGTATTATTAGATGATTTTACTCGGTTCCTAAGGTGAATAAAATCTTGTAATGTTGGCCAAACTACACAATGATGATGGTGTGATCATACCGAAGGGGTTAAACAATATAGGAATAATTTGCACAGAACTGGTCTGTATCAGTAACGCCTTGTATCTTGCAGTTTCATATTTTTACTCGTACCGGTACATGCACAAAAGAGAATTTTTTAGTCTTCTCGAGTTCTTTCAGAATACTTGAACCCATCTGTTGTAATTTAACACTATCTGGTGCAACGTCTTGGAGGTCATTATGGTATTTGTTTAATTATTAATGAGGGTTTAAATTGTTCTAGACATATTCAAACAATGTGTATTTAGTTAACCCCTAGACTTGGAAAAACGCCTCTCCAAATCCCCTTCAAACTAAAGAACGTTCCCCAGACCCCCCTTCAAGCTAAATATGTAATTGTTTTGGTAAAAATATGTCCCGGCCAAATGCCGGTTTCTCCCAAATTGCAGGCTCGCCATCGCTCGCCCAGGAAAAATCGACACCTTATTGGGTTGAAGCATCATATAATCGCCAAACTAATGAGGTGAAAAGTCTTAAAAAATCCAAGCTAATGGAGTAAATCAGGGAGGCTCCAAATTGGCCCGCCCTGCACCTAATAGGGTTAACCAATACCCAAATAGTGGAGGATTTGAAGACCAAGTGATTCCCGCAGCAATATCTCTTCAGTTTACTGTATAGTGGGTTTTATTTCAGCTGAGGGTAAATTACCATGTCCTCATCTTCATTACTCAGTTATTGTGACGATTTTGAAGGGAAATTTGTTGTTAATTATGAAAACTTGGCATTATTATAACGTAGATATAAATTTGTTTCATATTTTTCCATTAAGTATCTGGAAATTTGTTGCTAAGGGATTCAGTTTATCATCAGCTGGAAAAAAAAAAAATAGTTAGCCCCTTCTGTACCGGCGGCGTCTTTTTCAGTTTATTCTAGCTATATTTAGACGATTTTGTGCAGTTTAAGAAGGATCTGTGGTAGCTCAAAGGATTGCATGAGATCGTCTGTAGCCTTTTAATTGTTAGAGGTCGTTCCTAAGCTGAATAAAATCATCTAATCGTTGCCAAAATATAATGGAAAGGACGTCACCGGTAAGTATTGGGTTAAGGCCGTGTCACACAAGCATTATATCTGGCAATTAATTCTGGCATTTGTGGTCTACAGCTTTGAACTTAATTTGTTTACATTTTATATTATTTCAGCATCCTAAAATCCTCCATCTTCAGTCTACTTGCCAATAGTAATACGGAAATTACCCAAAATATTGTCGAGCCAAAGTTGTTTCGAGAAATGCCTGAAAAATTTCTTGTGTAACGCTGCCTTTAGTTTGTATTTGTTCTTGGGTTACAGTGGTCGTGTAATATTCAGCAATAATAATGTACAGTTGCCCACATAATTTCTATTCCTTGTTGGGATCTTTTGTATGGAAGTAAAATGAGTATGAATGAATTGTGAGTGTGGTTTCTTTTAATCATCAGTGTGACTAGTCCGATGAGTTAGCCAGTGCATAAGAAACTACACTCGTAATCCAATCATGCGGATTATATTTCCATACATAAGATCACAGAGAGGAACAGAAATTATGTGGGCAACTGTACCTGTAATATTAAGGGGAGATGGTCGCATTTTATGGACACACTTCTCCCTCATGCTTAGCCCCTTTAGTTTTCAGATTTCAATACGTTCGGCCCATTAGTTTGGCGATTTCAACATCTTCCACCCCATTTTGTTGTCAATTATAAGACCTTTCGTGCCATTAAGGTGTCAATTTTTTCCCTTCGCGAACCATGTAATTTAGGAGAAACCGGCTGGGACAGTTTTCTACCAAAAAATATACAAGCATATCTTGAAGAGTGATCGTGGGGTTCTTGTTTTTTAAGTTTGATGGAGGTCTAGGGAGGAAACTAGAAAAAACATAGATAAATGAAAACAAATTGACCAAAAAGTGAACCATCCCCCTTAATAGTTTGCCGACAACCTTGCTCATGAACTGGGTAATTTAAGTTGCCATCACCTTTCCTTAGCAGTCTCCACGTGTTTGGAATAGCCTGTGTCTATAGTTGGTTTCATTTAAACTGACGGTAAATTGAGTCCCTTAGCAGTTAATTTCTCGATACTTGATGGAAAAATATGAAATTACTATGTCTCTGCATCATATTAAGTCCAAGTTTGTATACTTGGCTTCCTTTTTTACTACAAAATCTCCAAATAACTGATGAATCTTGTTGGAAACTTTGCAATTTACCGTCAGTTGAAAAGAAACTTACTACAGTACTGTATAGTACTACTGTATTTGTATGACACCATAGAAGTATCGGGTTACTTGTCCTGTATCTCTAGACGTCACACAAAGTATCAAGGTTTTCAGCAAACTATTGATTTTGACTGTACAGGTGGGGTCAAAAGTTATGTGACACCTCTAAAATTGTAACGTTATTATCTCTTCTGTTTTTTTATTGATTGACTTCTTAACCCCTTCCTTACCGAGGATGTATTTTGTGTTATTCCAGCTATATTTAGACAATTTTATGCAGCTTAGGAGGAAACCGTGGTATTTAAAATGGATAATCGAGATAGTTTGAAGCCTTTTAATTGCTACACGTCCTCCCTAAGCTGGATATAATCGTCTAATAATATCCAGATTATAATGACAAGGACAGCTCTGTACTACAGCGGTTAAGACCTGAATGAGGTTTATCCATAAAGTCTGTTTAAGTGTTATATATAGTCATTTCCTTTTAGCTATTTGTGATATTATATTTCCTTTAATTTTGGCTATTGTTAACCCCTTCTGTACCGGCGACATTGTTTTAATTTTATGCTAGTTATATTTAGACGATTTTGTGTAGTTTAAGAAAGATCTGTGGTACTAGAAATGGTTAAGTAAGTTAGTTCGAAGTCGGTCTATTGCTGGAGGCCCTTTTTAAACTGAAAATATCGTCTAATAGTGCAGTAGCTAGAATAGAATTATAAAGACGTTGACGGTAAAGAAGGGGTTAAACAATTGTAGTAGCTCAGGAAAGACCTCTGGAAAATGAAGGAGTTTAAACTATCTCGATCAACACTCCTTCCTAAACTAAATAATAAGAAGGTCACCATATGGAGAGAGTTAGTGAAGATCCACATGGTAGTACTGCATAGTTCTTTTAGCTTCTTCAATTTTATCATGACAAAACAGCCAAATATTTACTCTTGGTAGCTAAAGGAGTTAATGTGTCTCTTCAAGTCACTGTCTTGTGTCCATGTCTCGTAACTACTGTATATACAATAATAATGTGGGGCGCTACTGCATAGGTATCGGCATCGCCTTATACTTTGTTGAGAGTCCATCACCCCATATGCTAGGCCGAGGTGACAAACAACATCGTGGCCTTATCCATCACTGTTATGGATTTCACTACCAAGATAAATTAAATTATCCAAGACCTCTTATGTTCTTGCCACATGCATTGATTCACCCAAAAAGTCACCAAAGGCTTGAACTTTAGTCTATAGCTCAAGAGACCCTTAGACCCGAGGGGCTTTGATTCTTCATATAGTACCTCAAAAGTAAGTGTGAGAATCTGTAGCGACTCCCCTACGATCACTGCATCATCCGCAAAATCAAGGTCAACGATGTTGAGATTACTGACCAATACTCTACAGGACTATGACTAGCTGCCCTGCAGTAACCATTCCATACAAGTGTTGAAAAGTGAGGGTGCCAGCACTCACCCCTGCCAAAACTCCTAAGTTCACAGGGAAGAAGGGGAAGGCCTGCTTACCATACTTGACAGCACTCTCTCTTTCTGTGTAAAGTCCAGACACGATACAGCAAATTGAAGTCAGCCCCTTTCCTCCTCCTTCCACCTATTTCTCTGGTATGTAGACTACTGTACTTGTACGTTAGAAAAGAATGAGTGGTAGATATTGTATTAACAGTTGTGGGCACTGATACTGTTACAGCCCTTGGAGTTTTATAAGCTAAATTCAAAAGCTTATGGGATATAGTAATGCATTGCATTGGTTCGTTAGGGTGCATAGTTATTGGTGCTCATGAGTGTACAGAGAGGGCCATTCCTTTAAATATCGTAAAAGCTTTCCCTACGACCTTTCCCGACCCAGATTGACCCTTATACAGATAAACGATAAGGGTCAGTCTGGGTCGGGAAAGGTTGTAGGGAAAGCTTTTACTATGTTTAAAGGAACGGCCCAGTGTATATGTCGGGAAGTGATTTAGTGCTATGTATAGTAGTTAGAGACTGGACACTGGCTTATGTTGGGCTTAACGATGTAATAATATCACAATCCACTATTGTAGCATAAATGTAGCTAATTTTGATAATGAAAGTGCTTGTTATAATAGCTATGCAGTAATATGTGTACATCTTCAAGGATTGTTCCTTGGCAAGCAAACCGTAATTATACAATACTAAAATTGGCCAGCAAACTAGAGAGAACTCATAACCCTTTGATTACACATGGCGCTATTTCACATTATAATCTGGTCATCATTAAGTGATTTTATACAGTTTAGGAAGGATCTCTAGGAATCAAAGGGGTAAAATCTATCAATTAGCCCTGTATTTCCCACAGGTCCTTCCCAAATTGAATAATACCATCTAATGATTAACAAATAAAACTATGAATGGCGCCACCAAATTCTGACCGTTTATTTAGAGGTGTGAAGGTGTAACACAACTTATGACCCTTACTGTCCTTTTTCTTCTGGTTACCGTAAAATGGCCTAACTTCGGTCAAGGGGTTATACTTCGGACATTTCTGGATATAATTATATAAGCTACAGTAATGGAAAAATTACTGCATTATGGAAGAACACCGCAGAGATACTTGTTTTTCCATAACATCATGTATTTATCCCATAACTGCGGTTCATTATATTTTTTCCAGAATGTCCGAAATTATATCCCCGTCCAAAGTTACGTAATTTTACCGGTACATGTTTTACTGTATTAAAATCAAGATATTGTAGCAGCTTACATGTTTCCAATTGATCACTGATTTTCTTTGGGCATGATAGATTAAAGTTATAAAAGGCATATTTTTAGAAATGAATAAATAATATATGTATTGTAATTTAGTGATTATTATCGCTGTACTATAACACTAGATTTTGTTTCTTTTACTTAGTCAGCAATAATAATTATATGTAGCAGGATAAATGTACAGAGAAAGTTTTAGGCCGGGAGCTTGTATAAAGTGTACATCAATTTTTGCCATAGATTGGAAAGACTGTCAGAGTAGAATAAATATAAATAGAACTAGAACTAGATTCATATCTGTATTTCTTATTTTCCAATTTAGTATAATATATTGCAGAACACTTCCAAATAGTGAGTGGAAGGATCATTGTGGCACAGAAAAATGGAGCATGTGTGGACAAAGAAGCCTGAGGTATTTCTGCCATGGCAATTCTTTAGTCAGGGTTTCCCAAGAGTAAGCAAGGCATTGCAGAGGACTTTTACTATCTTAGCCAGATTTTTGCCACCCTTGGCCAGGCTACACAAATTTACCGGGAGACAAAAAAAACAAAAAAACAAAAAAAAATGTGCCACAGTGTAAACAGCGTAACAATGAGTCCCCTGGGAGAGGGGCTCCTAGAGGAATGGCTCATGGGAAAACCCATTTTGCTCCAGGGGAACAGGCTGCCTAAGTTGGGCCTTTAGGGTTGCCCTTGGGGGCAAGGACTCTTGGGGCATTCTAGGGAGATGGGCAACTAGAGCAAGGGCCTCTGTAGATACCACTGTAGTGAGGTGGCAATGAAATATGCCAGGACAAAAATTAGATTGTACCGTTCCTGTTTTGGTTTGTTTATTTTGCAAGTTTTACATTACAGGTCTCCCTCACTATCCGATGCCCAGATTTGCAATATTATTATTGATTTTTAGGCACTTGTGTTTGGGTTTTGGCTGGTCCAAGAACGCATCCCCATATATCCCATAAATCTTAGGGTTTGCTATTTAAGATCGGGTTTTCAGGAACCAGTGGTGTGGAACAGTGAAAGTATATAGTGAAGACAATTGTTAATGTAGTGTCAGGAGCATTGTGGAACGGGCAAAGGAAGCCTATCTGGACAAAGCAGTGTTTCTGTACATGAGTTAGAGGTGGTTTCCCGGGAGGAGGGTCAGGCGAGGTGGCAGATGATGAGGATTGATTATGATGATGATTGATGATGAAAATTAATGAAGATACTGAAGATTGATGATGATGCAACCGGGACATACCACCACAGCAGCATTATTATTATTAAAATAGGGATTTGCACCAAGCCTAAAAAGACTATGTGGCACCAAAATAAACTTTGTGGAAAAAACATCGGAGTTGTGGGGCTGGGCGTAATACGTAGTAGAGGATAAGAAGACTAGGAAACACTAATTAAAGAAGCTGAAGGAGACGGGTATGGAGGAGAAACCGCATAAGATGTGGGAGGGAGAAAGTGGGGGACTCTCCAAGCATATCGGCTAAGACGGGGGCGATTAAAGGGAGCATATGAAGGGGAATGCTTGGCGTCGGGCATTGGAGAAACCACAGCAGCATTGAACGGTTACCTTTGGGTCGGATTTAGCAACGTGTTCACCATACTCGTTAAGGTCAGTGGCAACTCTACTACGTCTGTTAAAACTTATCCCACTTTCTTTGTAGATTTACTTGTGGTTATCGAAGTTAACCGCTTCTGTACCGGCTACTTCGTTTCAGTTTTGTTATATCTATATTTAGATTATTTTGTGCAGTTTTAGAAGGATCTATGGTAGGTAGTAAAAAGGGTTAAGTGAGATAGTTCAAAGCCTGTAAATTGCCGGAGATCCTTCCTTAAATTAATACAATCGAATAGTAGTAGCCACAATTAAAAAAACGTCGCTGGTACAGAAGGGGCTAAGGGCTGACTAGCGTAAAATAACAATTCATGCAGCAAGTCTACAGCTAATCTCCTATCAGCTTTTTATCTGATGTTATCTACTCCAGCAGCTTTGCCAATTTTAATTATATATTGCATCTACCCCCTCCATTCCCATGGTAGAGATATTTGCCTTCTCCCTACTCTTGGAGCTTAACCCATGCAGTTCCGGGGTCGTCTAGTTTACTTCATTTTGGCTATTAGACCATTACATTCAGTTTGAAAAGGGCCTCCAGCAATCAACAGGCTATCGCCCTAAAGCCCCGTCCACACGATCGAGCAGTGTCTGGCTGGCTGTGCCCCCTCACCGGGCAAAGTCTGTCGAACATGCCTGTGTTGTTCTCCACACTGCCGTGACTGGCCAGTCAAAGTCTGTCTGTGGTCAGACAAGATGCTCGGCAGGGCAGTTAAAGAGAGATGTACAGTGTTGTGTAGCATAATAATTGGTATGTTGCAAAAGTCAAAGAAAAGAAAAGGGTTTGAAGATAATAATTTATTTCATCAGCTTCCTATTTCTTATAATATAATTATCCAAAAATCTAAATGACATGGGAATGGGTTATACTCTAATTTAATGTGAAATGAAAGTCAACATGATAAAAAACACAATACATTTGAAAAGATCATATACCAGTACCAATAAAAGAGTGAACTCTCAAAATACCGTAAGTCAGAGCTGCAATTACACACACACTCTCTCTCTCTCTGATGCTGTCTTATATTTACGTAATACGCTGATAAGCTTAACCTATGGGTGTGAGTATCCTAGGTTT
Organism: Paralithodes platypus; assembly: GCA_032716605.1. NCBI lineage: Eukaryota > Metazoa > Arthropoda > Malacostraca > Decapoda > Lithodidae > Paralithodes > Paralithodes platypus. The sequence continues at coordinate 31,647,913 of CM064499.1, forward strand.
GAGTCCTTGGAGTGACACATGTATTTGTTGATTTCATTGAGTTAAGAAGTAAAGTTGGTTGGTGAAAAAATATGAATTTATCCTAAAATATTATTTCTCATAGTGCTTCAATCATCACGCGATTTGTGGATGTGGTCAGCATACGTACGTTAAACGAACATAAAATCAATAGTTAGTGCAGAAGATCATGGCAATAATAAGAGTATTAACCCTTTGGTTGCGGGTGATGTTCTGGAATGTTTTGGCAAGTTACAGCAATTTCCAGGTTTTAAAAGCCTGTAAAAAAACGTAAAAATAGAGTGTCAGTGGGCGGGAGCGTGAGGGGCCCACCTCCGTCCCTCAGAGCAGCGAGCGGCTCATTGAGCTAGGCTGTGTCTCGCGCGGGTCTGTCTCTCTCAACAGTGTAGCCAAGCAAGCGAGTGCTACCAAATAGTGGGTTTCCCGGATTTTACTGGCACCGCTGCGGGTGAACCAGACCACGTACGGGGCCCGTTCTGGTCTCATTTTGAAGCTATTTTCGCCTAGTTTTCGGCATAATACAGTTCATTTAATGCAGATGCTTGATTTATCATTCAGGAGTGCCTGAATATGCCCTAAATAGCCCAAACATAGCCGCAGCCAATGGGTTAATACTATTTATAATAATATTCATAAGAATATTAATAACATTATATCTATACAAATAATAGTTATATAAATAGGAATGCTACCCATACAATATTGTAAAGCTAAAACTTAATTCATACGATCAGTGACCGTTAATAAAGTGCTTGCACATATTACATTCTGGATTCCTTCCACCAGATTTACCTGATAAACATCTGTAAAATAATAGTTTAAAATATATTTGATAATTAAAGATCAAACTACACACTACTCCCCTCCTTCCACGGGCACCCTTTATCCCCATATCCACCGGCTAACTACCGGGCAGTGTCTGGAGATTTCGCTCAACTACCGCCGCGGCTTTTCCCGCTAAATTTGCCCCAGGACGTTCATTTCCCTCGTGCCCGACGGGCAGTGCTCGATCGTGTGGACGGGGCTTAACCCTTGTTACTACCACAGATCCTTCTTAACCCGGGAGCTGCGGGGAGACTCTTAAGAGTTCCCCCGGCGCACTGCGGGGAGACTCTTAAGAGTCAGAGAAAATAAAAATCAACTTTTGACATCGAAAAAAAAATATTTTTTTATATTTTTTTTTTTTTATTTTTTATTTTTTTTTTTGGCCCCTGGGCCATGCAAAATCTCAGTCCTCTACCTCCCCTCCTTCCCCACTTTCCTCCTCTCCTTCAGTTATCACCTATTTTCCCTGTTATTCCCTTATTCTGAGGTATATTTTCGTGCTAACATTAGAAATCCGATTGGAGGGTGTGGTCATCACTGATAGCAAGCGAGTGCAAGAGAGAGAGAGAGAGTATCGATCGACTGTGTCTCAGTGGCCTTGGGGGAAATTGGCGGGAAAGCAGATTGCCTCACCCATACATTATACAACTCGCGGGCTATATCTCCGATTTTGACCATCCAAACGCTGTTTTCACTCGTTTTATTGTTGTTTCAGGTTAATACCTTTATAATCAACCCATAATAGGCGCATATGGATAAGTATTAATGCTATTAATGGCACAATGAATATTTTAGTGGCGGAAACACCTCAAATACGTCAGCACAGGGGGACGTTTCCAATTACCCCCATGCGCACTTCAGAGGTTAAACTGTAAAACTTGTTCTGAATATAGCTAGAATAAAATTAAAAGCCAAATTGCTGGTACAGTAGGGGTTAATTACTAAAATTATCTTTCCACCACAGGTTCCCCCATACAGGTCCCTCATACAACAATCTGTCTTTTGCTCTCTGGTGGTGTAATGGTTTAGATGTTTAGGTTCTGGGTGTGGTGTCCAGAGTTCGAAACCCGGGAGGACCATATGCTTTCATTAGTTTATTAAAGTACATCGGAGTTTGTGTTAGATGAATAATGTTAAGGGGAGGTTTTTAGTGAGTTTCCTAGATTTCCATCAAGCTTGAAATTACACCCTCTTGACCCCCTTTCAAGATAAATTTGTAAATTTTTCGGTAGAAAAATGTCCCGGCCGAAGGCCGCTTCCTCTTAAATTACAGGCTCGCTATCGCTCGCCAGGAAAAAATAGACACCTATATGGCACGAAAGGTCTTAACATTGACATAAATGGGGCGAAAGTTCTTAAAATCGTGAAACTAATGGGGCGAACGTCTTAAAATATAAAAAGCATTGGAGTTAAACATGAAGAAAGGGGTAAATAAAAAAAATACTAAAGTGGAAATCTCCCCTTAAGAACGGAGTTATTTATTTCATAGCTCTATTGCTAGTTATAGTTAGTCAAAAACTTAACATTATCCATATTCCTCATCGGCCCTCCTTTTGGTCTATCATAGTTAATTTGCTTAGTTCCTCCGTTTGAAACTACTTACTTTAATTTTGATCACTTACCTAAATCAATAAAGTATATTTTCACTAATATTATGGTAATTCTTTGTATGAAATTAAGGAACACCGTTCTATTAACAAATCCTCCATTACAAACCCTAATGTAGGCCTACTTTAACCCTTTCACGCGATTTTTAGCCTATTAGGGACACTTTAAAGCCTTTGTTACCATCAAGGGTATTTAGAAACCTTTAGTTTAGTTACTTCAACCTCTGCAGTTGTCTTTGAGTTAGCTGTGGACATAACATTAATTTTAGAGGTAATTATAAGAGTGAGAACTATTTGTTATTGCTAATCTGGCAACCTCTGAATCATAAAAGCGTGAAAGAGTTAATACATTTATGAAAGCAAGTAAGAGTTTGAGGAAGGTAGAAATTAATTTAACTTTGTATCCAGATATTAAGATAGTTTAACACTTATTAAGGATTGCACAAGATATACTGTATTATGGACACACTTTCTCAAACATTTTTCTTAGTGCAGAGAAGACTGCAGTTTGTAGTCTAGCAATGCTTGAAGTTTATCCTCTAAGCTTAAAATGGACACTTGAATTGAGTAAAGACTTTCATTATCAAATTAATAGTTAATCATGTCCCAATATGCTATCGATCGATTGGTTAAGTTTATTTTAGCTTTTAGTAGTGCAGGGTGTTAAAGTTTCCAATGCATTCCAAATATAAATGAAAACTTTCAATAATATTAAAACAAGAAAAAAAAAGGAAAAAAGGAGAAACTTATGCACAGTAGTATTCTTCCGTTCTAAGATTTGGTGTAAAAATGTGTCCTTTTAATTTCATAAATGGTTGCTAGTTTTAGAGAATTAACCATCTTTTATAGTTTAGACTTGTGGTTTACCATTTCATTTTCGTATTACAGTAATTAGCTTATTTTGAATTCCTTAGTTTTAGTTTATATTAACTCTTCCAGAACCTATTTTATCCTTTAGTAATTGAGAAACTTTTATTTGTTATAGTTGATCATTGTGGTATCCATTATTATTGACCTTATTATATTTTGGTTTCCTTAGTTTTAGCTTGTATTAAATTTTCCAGAACCTATTTTATCCTTTAGTAAGAGAAACTTATTTATTATAATTATTATAGTTGATCATTGTGGTATCCATCATTATTGGCCTTATATTAATAGAAGAGTGTTAAGAGAAACTCACAAGTAAATTCAAGTTTTATTATAAACAGATTTGCTAGTACAATTCCCCGAGACAAGACTCCATAAAGGTATTTTTGTGTGTGTTACTTTTTTGGGGGGGGGGGGGATTATTTGTTGCTTATGGTATATATTTTGTCTTCCGTAGACTTCAATCAAGTGGTTAAAAAACACCCCCTAACCCCCCTTCAAAGATAAATTTTTACAATGTCCCGCTTACTTTAAATTACAGGCTCGCTATCGTGCGCCAAAAAAACAATACTCTAAATGGTACGAAAAGTCTGAAAGTGAAAAAGATTTGGGGGCGTAAAGTTTTAAAATTGCCAAACTAATGGGCTGAAAGTCAGTCAATGGGGCTAAACACTAGAGAAAAGAGACTAGGAAACCGGCCCATTCCCCCTTAAGCAGATGTACAGTAGGCTCCACAAGTATCCCTAGCTGCAGTTACCACCTGGAAACTCCAACCAGCAGTGGTCCAATTCTGTAAATGGAAAATATATTAAACCTTGGTTGTGGTCAAATTAAAGTATGTAATTTCTCCCTACCAACAATTCCCTTGAGACCTCTGGTTGACGCTTCTGAACTAGCGCCAGAGCTACGACTGTAGACATCACTATACCCAACACTTACAGTAGGATATGCACAGTTTATCTCAATTTTTGTGTGATTCTAAAAGTTTTTATTATACAATATAAGACTACACAAAGTGCTTATATAGTATAGTAATAAAGGGAAAGTCCATATGCAGCTGATAATTACTACAAACATCATTATACGCTAATTAATTATCATAACAAAATTGGCGCGAAAATGCCTGCTGACTTTGTGTTGTAAATATAAGTTATTTATGAATATGGGTAATTTTAAAATATATAAAACTGTATGCATCGACCAGAGTATGTGTCACCTACAGAAATTTTTACTAACTGCATATATTATAGAATTGTTGAGAGGGTGGATACCTCCGCGATGTCTCCCATTTCCCACAGTGCACCGTGGTAAACCTTGCTCAGCGCCTCTATCGGCCACTGTAGGCATTTATTGGTAGGAAGAATTCGGGTTCCGTCTCTAGTCTTTCCATTAAGGTGTAATGCCCTCGAAAATGTCCCGCACCCACAATAATACTAACCCGAGTTGATGTCAGGTATAGCGTAAAATAGTCTTAGATGGTAAGTCCAATAAACTCATCACGTGAAAAACACCACGAGACTATCACCTGGTTCTTAAAAATTGGACTAAGGTTGCTATACTTTTAGTACGTCCGTGGTAGTACAGTGGGTTAGCGCGCGGGCCTGGTGGTGCGTCACTAACCAGGGTTCGAACCCCACCCAAGGCATCTCAAAATCTGTGGGTTTTTAGGAGGGTTAAATTCCCTTCAGAGGTTCGTACCCCGCGCCAGGTACCAGGAAAGGTTGATCCTAAAGGTAGCCTGGGGATAAATTCCCATTCCTGCTGGAAAAACCTAGCATTTCATTGGTGGATTAAGTATAGAAACATTAACTGCCAAGGGATTCAATCTATCGTCAGCTACAAATTTAAATTACAGTGTCTGCTTATAGACTGCGAAGATGATGGGGGTGGAAGAGGCAGGTAGTCAAATTAATTATACAGTACAAAGCAAATCTTAAAAGTAGTGCCAAAGTAATCTCTATCGATAATGTGTAGGGCGCTGGACTTGCGCATATCACACATATAAGGGTATTTGGGTGGAGGATGGAGAGTCAGGATATAGGATGGGGGGAGCTAAGCGGAGGGTTTATGGTGTGTGAGATGTGGGCGAAATGTTAGTTTATTCTGTGTTTGAATGAGTCTAGTGTAGGGCTATTTGTTGTATCTTCTGGGAGACTTCCAATTCCGTATGGTTCGTGGAAAGAATGAGTGTTTTTAGAAGTCGGTATTAGTGTGGTATGTTTGGTACTTATGAGAATGTGTGTTACGAGTGTTTGCGGGTGTTTGAGTTGTGTAGGTATTAATGTTTTTTAATGTCAATATAATTGAGTGTGATTTTATACATTACTGCGAGTCTGTGCTAGAGTCTTAGTGTGTTAAAGAGAGATTTCCACCTGGAGGATTTTTTTCGGAACTTGTGAGAAATAAATTGACTACACCGGTATCTGGGTGTTGGCAACAACCTTCCGATAGGGTAACCTCACTAGAGTGAACAATTTCCTACCAGAACCCGGTGATTGTATATATTGTAGAGATTAATTAATGTTAGGTAATTTAGTACTGTATAAGATTACCTTGATCAAGTTAATTTAGTTATAAAACCTTTTAGAAATAAGTTTAGAAGAACTGTAAAGAGGATCAGTTTAAATATTCCCGCGACCGCATACGCGATCCACCGTTTGCTTTAGGGTCGTTAATATCTTGATATTATGTTCACTAAATCGTTGTGAAACGATGTTCACCTTTATAATTATATAATTTAAATGCTGATAATTATTTATATGATTTCGTGAAGAGGGAATGAACCCTTGGTAACGAATTAATATAGTTTATTTAAAAGTCGGAAATTAAAGCTCCGATCAGACGCTAGTAAACTTTTGAACGGTAGAGAAGTGTTCCGTGATCTCCTCCACCACAATTCCCACGCCCGGCCCGGAGTCTGATCTGTAACCCTTATCTACCGAAGCCGGAATCCTCTGAACTAAACCAGGACCCTAGTTATAGCTAAGTCATTGATATATATGGCCATTTATACAATGTTTAGTTAGGGCATCCTGAGAGATAGGCTACCATAGTTCATACCATAAGGTAGGCGATCTCAGACTTTATTTTTATTTATGTTGATTAATTTTATATTTCGATTGGTGTGGCAAGAGTAACCTTTGGCCATATTATCCCCCACAAAACTTTTCTCCCTCATGTTTAGCCCCATTGCTTGTGAGATTTAAAGACGCTTGCCCCATTAGTTTGCCGATTTTAAGAACCCTCGCCCCATTTCTGTAAATGTTAAGACCATTCGTGCCATTTAGGTGTATTTTTTCCTGGCGAGCGATAGCGAGCCTGGACCCAGATTCACTAACGGTCGTAGCGTGCGATGTCGTACAGCAACCTACGATCGTTCCTAAGGGAGTGCGGAAGGTGTATTCACGAACGCATCGTTGAGCTCCCTTACGGCTCCCTTTCGGTTATTTTCACCGAGGCTTCTCTTGACCAATCAGGCGCTTGGCCTTTGTAAATAAACAATATGTCACCCACATGACTGAAGCGCCAAGAAGAACCTAATATACTTTAATTTATGAGCTTGTCATTGTTTAGCATGGCTAATTCGATCCACCACAGCCAGCAGGAAGAAGAATAGAGTATCTTGTGAATTGATGATAAGAAATTAGCCTAGCTAGGCTACAGGGAAGCCTGTTAGTGGCCCAAGTTAAAGGATTTTCGACGGATTGATCATTGATAATTATATGTTAGGCTAGTTGGGAGTGTATTATTTATAGCCTACCTTAACCACAGTATATTGTTCTGCTTTACCATGTCTACACCTAGACAGGTCGAGCCAAACCAAAATGCCAGACTTTACTATGTCTATGTCTACACAGACAGTTCTAGCCAAGCCAAAATGCCAGACTTAGCCTAGGCCTAATTTTTCAAAATAGGCCTAGGGTAATTTTTTTGTATTCACAGCACCTCAAGGCCTATCTACCTTTTCAAAATAGGCCTAGCATAGGCCTCCTCAATCTATTATCCAACAGTTGGCCATGGGAAATAATGATAGGTTGAGGGGGGCTTTGTCCCCCTCACCTCCCATGACTTATTGCCATCATCAAATATATTACCAGCATGGGACTAATAACAGCTAGTTAACAATGAGGACGGTACACCTGCAAACACCATCTTAACCTGCTAGGCTTCTACTTTACCATGCTTAGGCTACACCAAGCTAGGCATTGCTAGCCTAACCAAAATACCATACGTAGGCCTAACTTTTCTAGCCTAAATAGCCCTAACTTTTTCAAAATAAACCTAGGTTATATCCTAGGCTAGGCTAAACAAAAATATTCACAACACCATATAGGCTAGCCTATTATTTTTTGTTTAGACTAGCCTATGCCTAGGGTAATTCTTTTCATAATTTTTTTCCTGTGATACTTTCAAATTTGTTGAGGAAATAGGCTACCCTAATCAAACCCAGCTAGGCATTGATAGCCTAACCAAAATACCATACATAGGCCTAACTTGTCTAGCCTAAATAGCCCTAACTTTTTCAAAATAAACCTAGGTTATAGCCTAGGCTAGGCTAAACAAAAATATTCACAACACCATATAGGCTAGCCTATTATTTTTTGTTTAGACTAGCCTATGCCTAGGGTAATTCTTTTCATAATTTTTTTCCTGTGATACTTTCAAATTTGTTGAGGAAATAGGCTACCTTAATCAAACCCAGCTAGGCATTGCTAGCCTAACCAAAATACCATACATAGGCCTAACTTGTCTAGCCTAAATAGCCCTAACTTTTTCAAAATAAACCTAGGTTATAGCCTAGGCTAGGCTAAACAAAATTATTAACACAGTGTTTATTATTTATTTATTTTTTAGGCTAGGCCTAGGGTAATTCTTTTCATCATTTTGTTCCTGTGATACTTTCAAATTTGTTGAGGAATAGGCTACCCTAATCTAACTCAGAGGTGGTGGAGAGTTGGAATAAAACATTTCCGCAATAAATGAGGGTTAAAATCTACTAATGGTAGGCTACGTGTTGTCGCAGCACATGAATTTGTGCATCAATTAACCTTGACTAGGTCTAGGCTGGCATATGTAGGCTATTCATAGCTTAATTCGGCCTGTCATAAGACATTAAGGATACAAATATATTCATACTTTGTATTAAATGCCTTAACCTGACAAGCGCGATATGACAGTAGGTGCTAGGGTAGTTTTTTGTGCATTTCTAGCCCTGGATTCTGACAGAATTCGTTATATTTACAATATAAACCATTATTTGTTTTCGGTATGCTTTTATTTTACATATATGATGTATATGAACCTTCAAGAGTGCTAAAATAAGTGGGAAAAGCATTTGGGTGGTGAAAAACGAAGATTTTGGCCACCCGGTCATAATCTCAGGCGAGAGAGAGAGACAGGCAGCCCTCCCCTCTCGCTGTCTGGGAGTCAACTGAGAAGAGCGGGGCGGTGTGTGCCGGTGTCTGGGTGTTGCATAACGATCTTTTATGCAACCCACTTGTGCTACATTATCGCGGGAGAGAAAAATAACCGATAAATGATGATAATAAGAGGAAAAATAGGTGATAATTGAGGTGGGGAGGGAGGGGGGAATAAGGTGGGGAAGGAGGGGAGGGGGGTGGGTGAGATTTACATGGATGAGTACTGGAGGGGAATTATCTCACCTAGAGACAAATTCCTTTGTTTTGATAGGCCCTTTTTTTTTATGGAAGGCTTTTTTTATGGTCCTGCTTCCGTGAGGCCTATCGCGTTCCCTATAGGAAGCCTTCCGTGAGGCCTATCGCGCTTGCCGGGTTAATGGTGTTGTAAACACAAGTTAACAATCATATTGCGCTATTATTGCCTCAATAATGACTTAGTGTGTCATAAAGAGCTATACTGCAGACGAATTTGTTATGGTCGCGGGTTGTGTTATCGATATTTGTGTACCTATATCCGGGTCAAATTCATGTAAGGGTGGTCTAGACCACCCTTTGCGAAAGGGGATTTTAGGGCCTTCCTACGATCAAAGATGGCCGCTACGACGCTTCGTGAATACCAGCGTTGAGACGTAAGGGAACGGTAAGGGAGTTTTCGGATCGTACGACCGTTAGTGAATCTGGGTCCTGTAATTTTAGGGGAACCGGCCTTTGGCCGGGATATTTTTCTACCGAAAAATATAAAAAAATATCTAGAAAGTGGGTCAAGGGAGTAATTTTAAGCTTGATGGAAGTCAAGGGAATCAACTAAAAACCTCCCCTTAATGTTAGATTGTGTATGGATCCCATACTGCGGCGCAGTACTCTATAGTGTTGGGCGAACAAGGGTGTTTGAAGCTATGTGTTTGATGTCTCGTGTACAATTGTGTAAATTCCTCCTCAAGAACCCTAGTGTGCTGAGTGCCTGACTTTGTATGTGATGAATGTGGGTGTTGAATCTTAGGTTGGTGGAGAGGTGGACGCCAAGATATTTGTATGAAGGAACTGATTCTAGTAGTTGGTTGTCTAATGTGTAATTGAAATTGAAGGGTGATCGGGAGTTAATAAAGATAACGCCAATCTTAAGCATTGAAATTAAGATTTTGTTTAACTTAAAATTTGCTAAACTAGATAAATAATGAAACTCAAATACTATTAGAGCGAAGAAAGTTGAAAACCGCGGAACTAATGAGGCGGGGTATAATCGCCAAGTTAAAATTAATCGTATAAACGTCAAACTAAGTAGAAGTTCTGAATCACCACACTAATGGATAAACCTCCTGCTTCACACAAACGAATCAAGTAGAACCGAAACTTATGAACACTAAAACCTTTTCGAAACCTTGGATTTTTATTTAAACAGTGTATTATCATAAAGTACTGTACTGTACATCACTATTACAATCATATAGAAAACAATAATATATAGTGTACCATACAAAAGTCCTATATAGCCTACCCTATGACAACAGTCCTATATAGCCTACCCTATGACAACAGTCCTATATAGCCTACCCTATGACAACAGTCCTATATAGCCTACCCTATGACAACAGTCCTATATAGCCTACCCTATGACAACAGTCCTATATAGCCTACCCTATGACAACAGTCCTATATAGCCTACCCTATGACAACAGTCCTATATAGCCTACCCTATGACAACAGTCCTATATAGCCTACCCTATGACAACAGTCCTATATAGCCTACCCTATGACAAGTCCTATATAGCCTACCCTATGACAACAGTCCTATATAGCCTACCCTATGACAACAGTCCTATATAGCCTACCCTATGACAACAGTCCTATATAGCCTACCCTATGACAACAGTCCTATATAGCCTACCCTATGACAACAGGGGGTGTAATCTTAAGGAGATTTAAGGTTCCTCTTAAATTACAGGCTCGCTATCGCTCGTCAGGAAAAAATCGACACCTAAATGGGACGAAAGGTCTTAAAAGTGACATGAATGGGGTGAAAGTTCTTAAAATCGCCAAACTAAATGGGACGAACGTCTTAAAATCTCAGAAGCTATGGGGCTAAACATGAGGGAGAAAGGGGTAAAGAAAAAAATCCCTCAAGTGGATATCTCCCCTTAAGCTTGAAGGATATCTAGGGACCAAACTAAAGTCCTCCCCTTAAGTTAGCTAGTGTGTTTTTTGTATAGGTTGGTCTATTAATTCATGTATTCAATTTTTTTTTTAAATTTCCTCGCTAGACCTCCCTCAAACATAGAAACCCCCCCCCCCCCTTCATCAAGATAAATTTGTATATTTTTCGGTAGAAATTTGTTTAGCTTGTAATGATGCTAAAATAGTGATGTCTACGGTTTTAACTTTCAAGATAGTGACGCCATTTGATAGCTTATTCTGGCTATCATTAGACGATTTTACGCAGTTTAGGAAGGATCTGTGGGAATTATATGGGTAAAGACTATGTTAATTAATCCTCTGACTTCCATATACCCTTACTAATCTGAAGGAAATCGTCTAACAATAGCCGGAAAAGAGAAAAGAAATGCGTATTGGATCTTGAAAGAGTTAATTTTCTTATAGCCCGAAACTCGTAATAAGTAGTCTATTGATATAGATTTAAGGGGGGTGACCTGTTTTTGTTCTGTCCTTTTCTCTTTCTCTAGCTTGAAATCCAATTGGCCCCATTCAGCCTACTGTTTTAAGACGTTTATCCCCATCCAGGTGCCAATTTTTTACTGGTGAGCGGTAGCGAGCCAGCATATTTTTTTTTGACAGCAGGCTAAATTTGTACATTTTTCGATAGAAAAATTTCTCCGGCGAAGCCGGATTTCTTCATATAATGCTGGCTCGCTATCGCTCGCCATGAAGAAATCGACACCTAGATGGGGATAAACGTCTTAAAACAGTTGGCTGAATGGGGCCGAATGGATACAAGCCAGAGAAAGAGAGAAAAAGAGAGAAATAACAAAGCAGGTCACCCCCTTAAACCCCTTGGCTATGGTAGCCGTAATAGATGAAGTATATACTGTATCATATCCTCCAATACGGAAATAAATATATAAATCGTCGTCTCACTGAAGGTATTAACACTTTTAAGGGAGGTGACCTGTTTTTGTTATTGCTGTCCTTTTCTATCTTTCTCTGGCTTGTATCCAATTGGCCCCATTCAGCCTACTGTTTTAAGACGTTCATCCCCATCCAGGTGTACATTTTTTACTAGTGAGCTGTAGCGAGCCAGCATATTTTTTATTTTTGTTTGACAGCAGGCTAAATTTGTACATTTTTCGGTAGACAAATTTCTCCGGCGAAGCCGGATTTCTTCATATAATGCTGGCTCGCTATCGCTCGCCAGAAAGAAATCGACACCTAGATGGGGATAAACGTCTTAAAATAGTTGGCTGAATGGGGCTGAATGGATACAAGCCAGAGAAAGAGAGAACAGGACAGAAATAACAAAAAGCAGGTCACCCCCCTTAATACCACGTCCTTTAAATTTTATTCTGGCTAATATTAGACGAGTGTGTTCAGGTTAGGATAGACTTATAGTAATTATATAGCTTGGAACTAAACTAACCCCTTCAACTATCACAGTTCCTTACTAAGCTGCATAAAATCGCCTAAATAAAGCTAGACTACAATTATAAAGACTTCATCGGTACTGAAAGGGTTAAAGATTCGAGCAGCCACGTGTGTCCAGGCGTTTTGGTTAGAACTTCCCTTAATTTTGGCCCTGTCACTCTTTCAACTATGGGGGAGGCACTCGCTGTAGGCAGTTCTGCCTTTTGCCTCTCTCAATCACATAGAAAAAAAAAATAGTGTAATCCTAGAAAGTGTGACGTCACACGGGTATAGCGTTATGAGTACGATCGGTGGTATTAAGTGTTGTCATAGATTCCAGTGGTTTTCGCTCAACAAGTGTTATTGGTATCTTTATAGTTACTGGAAAAAGTGCTTATCCTTCAGAGTATTAGTCAGTGTCCGAAACTTTGTGAAATATCTGACAACACTTATTAATGAGGAGCCTCCCGTTTTCCTTTGCGATCGTGCTGCCATCTCTCGAACGCGCGGCTCGCTATTTTCAGAGTCTTTCTTTCCTCTCTATCCAATCTGTACTCTGACTAATGAAGCTTTACAAGCTTATAAGTATCCGAACAAAATTTAACCGTACAAAAACAAATGAATCTTTAATAAGCCCGCCAAAATCATTTCAACGGATCAACCACAAGTGTTCGAACTGCGCGAAAAAAAGAAGGATGGTTCTCTCTCTCTCTCTCTCGACTTAAATACGAACCAATGACGAATCTGGCTGGGCAGGAATTAGGTTAGTCTTCACTGCGCGTTCGTGGCATAAGCATCTAATCTACGTAGTCATCTCTGTCTACGTTAACTTCCAGACTTTCGCAATCCTTTTATTAACGGCATACAACCAAACTAATTGAATCGGTAGCCTAATATATAATTTTTCTATTAGTAGAATTTTAGTTTCTATTTATTGAATAAGTAAGGGTAAACCGGACTTTTAGCACCAACTGTGATTTTAGTAAGTAATTTTTGGTTGTGTGTGTTCTTGTGCTTCAGATATAGATATATAATTAAGATTTGGACATTGGTATTTAGTCCGCTGGAAGGTACATAATTGTCAACAAATTCGATATACGTGGAATTAAATTATGCTAGTCATTTAACCCCTTCTGTACCGGTGCTGTTTTAACTTTATTCTGTCTATTAGACGATATTATTCAGTTAAAAAAAGGCTTTAAGCAATTTGCAGGCTTCGAACTAGCTCGCTTAAGGGGAGGTTGCTAGTGTGTTGCTTAGACCTCCATCAAACTTAATATTACAAACCCTAGACTCTTTAAAGATAAATGTGTAAATTTTTGGGTAGAAGAATGTCCCGGCTGAAAGCCGGGACATGAAATGCACGAAAGATCTTAAAATTGACAGAAATGGGTTGAAAGTTCTTAAAATCATCAAAATAAAAGGGGTGAAAGTCTTAAAATTAGAAAAGCAATGGGGCTAAACATGAGGGAGAAAGTAGTCCAGAAAAAAAATCCTCTAGTGGAAATCTCCCCTTAACGCTTTGTACCAACCCAAACCCTCTTTAAGCTGCACACAATAGTGAAAATTTATCTAGAAAAAAATATATAGACGTCGCCGGTACAGGTGTTAACGAAATAATTAGGACTCTTGCTATATTGAAATTGCAGCTACGCAAGTTTAGTAGTGACTAATTTAAAATATTTGAATTCTAAAATAATAAGATAACATAGCCTTGGAAATAATGGTGTTGGATACTGATTTTTTTTTTTAAAGTAATTTTGAAATCGGTGTAAAGCTTTTGGTATTAATGCCCTGGAAAGGAAGAGTAACTATACTCTATTTTTCCCAGCTGATGGTAAATTGAATCTTAGTAGCTGATTACTCTATATTTAACTGAAATATATGAAACTACTATGGCTGTGTGTCGTATTCATGCCAATTTTTCATAATTAACTTCATATTTCGCTACAAAATCTACCTTATAGAGTAACAAAGATAGAAACATGGCAACTTAACCTCAGCTGGAAAAAAATAGACTATAGTAAATTTATCTATCTTCTGCCAGTGACATAGTGCTCGAAAACTCACTACTGCCCTCCACCCTAGAGTCTACTGCGCTTATTGGATTCTACTTTCCTGGCGTGGTTCGTGGTGAGTACCTGCACGGTCTTAAGTTTTATTGCTTTGGACTTTGATAAGAATAGTTATGAACATTAACCCCTTCAGACTCTTATAACGCAGAGGTTGCCAGATTAGCAATAAGAAATAGTTCTCTCGCTCTTATAAATACCTCTAAAATTAGTTTTCTGCCCACAGCTAACTCAAAGACAACTGCAGAGGTTGAAGTAACTAAACTAAAGGTTTCTAAATACCCCTGATGGTAACAAAGGCGGTCAATATACAGGAGGCGCTACAATATAGGTAGCAAAATTCTAATGGTAGTTTTGGGTTCCTATCATCATATGCTTCATTTATATATACTTTTTATCCCCGGGGGAAAAAAAAAAAAAAATCAGGATTTTTCATTTATTTTCTTGGGATTTTTTGTTTTGGTCATTAACCTAACCAAAAAACCTAACCTAATGGCCCCCAAATACATTTAGGTTAGGTTAGGTTAATACAAAAAATAAAAAGAAAATCCAAGAAAAAACTAAAAAAAACTCAAGATTTTTTTTTTTTCCCGCGGATAAAAAGTATATAGAAATGAAGCATATGATGATAGGAACCCAAAACTACCATTAGAATTTTGCTACCTATATTGTAGCGCCTCCTGTATATTGACCACAAAGGCTTTAACACCTTACGAGCGGCCTATGCGGTTTATTTATGTGTACCGCACAGCGGGGTGTTTTTAGCCAAAATAGGGCTGTTTACGTGATCATTTTCATGCCTAAATAAGACCCAGAACGTAAAACAAGTACCTATCCCTGAAAGGGCATAAACAGAGCTTTCGAATGACACCATAACGATCCTTGTACGATGGATAGTTTTCTTGCAATAACCGTGCACGCGTGCAAAAAGCAGGTAATTCGGTACTTTCATACATAATTGAGTATGTAGCGAGTGGAGAGGGAGGAGCTGAGATTTGTGTCAGTAGGTTTGCGGTGGTCTGGAGCAGTCATTTAAAGTATCTCTAATAGGCTCAAAATCGCGTCATATGTCGGAGAGGGTTAAAGTAACGTTAATTCGATTAGTTGGTCCAATAAATTTTGCGTATTTAGCCTATAGAAGTAAAAATTTGTTTTGGATTTTGAACATAGTTTTAGTTTGGAGTTAAATATAGCTTCGGACTTAGTTTGGATTAGACTTTAAAATCTGTTTCGACATAAAAGCTTTGAAATTTAGTGTTGCTCTTTTTAATTTTAGTTTTTGTATATATTAAACAAAAAATTATATGAACTAGTTTAGAATCTAATTTGATTTTAACTTTTGTAAATATAGGCCTATTTCTGGTTTGGACTTCAAAAGTGTTTGGATATAGTTGTTAATATAATGCCAGGGCCCAACTATACGCAACAAATAGTGTTTCGGAGGGCTGTCGGTGCATTCCCCTTCCCTTATGGCGAGTGGTAGGCACGGTGGCACCCGCCTTTAAAGTCTCCTCTTTTGTCCAGCTCTCCAACCAAAGAATTGGCAGTTTTAGTTTTCGGGAAGGATGTAGTTTCCGGGTGTACGGTTGTCATGTTGTGGGCTCTCACTTACGTTCCCGTCTATTTCGACGCTATATTTTCTGCTATTTGTCCCCTGTCATTACTGCATGAATACTAGGTTAGGTTAGGTTGTTTGGTTAGGCTAATGTATTTTTATATCCAAAGGCATCCGCATAGCGTAAACAAGGTGGGCGGTACACCCGGTAACTACATTCTTGCCTAGTTTTCTAATAACAATTGAACTGTAACTCGCTCCAATCAAGGTTTCATCCTATGATTTATGGCTTTAATCTTAGTGGGCATGCACAATATTTTAACGTCCCTTGAATTTGGCTGTGTGTCGCTGTTTTGGTTTTTGGAGGCACTAGTTACAGGCAGCCTACCTTTTCTCCTTCATACATACAATTAATGACTTTTAAAAGCTTTCATATTTGTCTTGGATGGTGTAGTTGAGCATATATAGATAAGAACTTTCACTATTTGTCTTGGATGGCGTAGTTGAGCATATATAGATAAGAACTTTCACTATTTGTCTTGGATGGCGTAGTTAAGCATATATAAAGATAAGAAGTTTCACTATTTGCTTGGATGGCGTAGTTGAGCATATATAAAGATAAGAACTTTCGCTATTTGCTTTATTTTGACAATTATTTTTTCTAATGAGGTTTTGATAGCATAATGCAAATACGCGGAATTTCGGTGGGAGTATCCTAGGAGTGCCACATGTATCCGTTGATTTAATTGTGTTTTAGAAGTTGGTTTGCGAAAAAATATGGATAATCTTCAAGGACACTACATCCGCCTTATTAGAAACAATTTATTAGGGACCAATAGACTCTCCATATTTTTCTCTTATAGTCCGCATGGAGGAATTTCGTTATCGACACTTGAAAAAACACGATTTCACTTAAAAAAAATAGACTGTCCAAGATGTCAAATAGCGGGGGTGTGGGGGCGGCAGCCCCCACCCATAATACTAGGATAGGTTAGGTAAGGCTAATGTCTTTTCAAAGGGGTATAGGCTAGTAAACACTATAGATAGCCTATAACTGGTCCGTGTTAAGAAGAAGTCTTGCTGTAGTCTCCCTGAATGCTACCAATTTGTTAGCCTAGGGGACAAACTAAAATACATGGCTCGAGCATGGGAAGAACCAGCAAATTTCCGTACTTAATCTACTTAATCGCATGATAAAAATCCTAGGCTATAGCAAAACACTTCTGAGACAATATATTATAAGTCGCGTATGTGATATAATTCTGTGATTATAACGGTGAAGCTGTATATTTTATCGGTTATAATAGATTAGTCGCACTGTATACTACCTGCCAATGCGGGAGCTGCGTAATAATAAATAGCGTATTATATAATATCAATATTAACTTTATAGGTAACTTTTTTCGAATTGTTTTTTTTAACTCTTAAACCAGACTTTAAAACCTGAGCCAACCTGTGGATGTAAACCTAGTAAATTTGATAGCATACGAAACGACCCCTACCTACCAGGTATTAAGTGTCCCTAGTACGTAGTATTTGGGATAAAAAACTAACCCTTGCCTAACCAGTAGTATGTCCCTAGAACCAACATAGAAAGACTTTAATTGGTATAATCCTGTGTAGCGGTGGACCTGTACATATATCTCAATAATTTGGTAATGTTACAATTTTTTATTTTTTATTTTACTTTAATATATAGTCCACTAATATACTAGGTTAGGTTTTGGTTAGGTTAGGTTAAATATATTGTTCAATGTTTCTTAGTAAATAGGCATCTGAAAAACAGTTTTTCCCGCTACACAGGATCTTACCCTTTAATATTTGCTAACAACCTAACCTAGACCTAGTACGTTGGATATAGACTAGAGTAACCCTTCCCTTCCACCTATACTCTATGCAAAGTTGGCAAAGACTCGTGAACATCAACCTATATAACTAGCGAATGATTAGAGTAATAGAGCTTATAGTTCTACCATTTGGGAAGGGTCAACCAGGGAACAGGTGTGGAAACTTAGCCCCTTTTTGAGTTGCAAAGGTTAGGGTTCACGATTTCTGGACTACATAATTATTTGGAACAGAGTATAGTGTTTCCCTAGTATGATGGATAAGACTAACCCCTACCAGTTAATACGTGGCACTAGTACCTAGTACGTGGGGTTGAAGAGTAACTTAAGGCTCCGGAGCTTCGACGGAATTGTGAAGCATAATTTACTGGTTCGGCTCAATGGTTTAAGGACTGAGTTTAGTATGCTCTCTAAAGATTTAAAAAAAAAAAAAAATCCACAAGACCCCCTTTCGATATATATTTTTATTTTTTTCGGTAGAAAAATGTCTCGGGCGAAGGCCTGATAGTCTTCAAATACAGGTTCGCTATCGCTCGCCAGGAAAAAAAACTCTTAAATGGCACGAAAGTTCTTAATATTGGCAACAAAATGGGGCAAAAGGTATGAAAATCGCCAAACTAATCGGGCATTGTCTTTAAGTCTCCTACGGTAACTAATAGGGCTAAACATGGGGGAGGTGTAGACTCCAAAAACGAACTACTTCTCCTTAACCTACCAGGTGGGAAGTCCTATTAGGTGGATATTTCTACCCCTTTGTGTATCGCTCATTACGCATCTCCCGCATGAAACTTATTGACAGGTAGTATAAAATGCGGGCAATCTTAGTCGATATAAGTAACACCCAGTTCTTTAACATTAATGTCAAATACAAACTCCAATGTACCTGAATAAACTAATGAAAGCATATGGCCCTCCCGGGATTCGAACTGGGGACACCACATATAATAGATTTTAAATATGATTTAAAAGCTCATACCGTACCCAGACATTTCCAGACTGAAGGCCGGTTCCTAAATTACAAACTAGCTATCTATCGCTCGCCAAGAACAAAATAAAAGTCACGCCTAAATGACACGCAAGGTCTTAGAATTTACTGAAATGGGGCGAAAGGTCTGAAAATATCTAAACTAATGTGGCGAAAGTCTTGCATCTTAAAACTAATGCGGCTAAGCATGAGGGAGAAGGGGGCCCAGACAAAAAAATAAGTGAATCTCAATGGGCGGAGGTGATTTGTGCTGCACTAATTGCTGATACAGACGGCATCTACTGTATAAGGGGATATTGAAACTGTCAGGGGAAATGACTGACTAAAGTTTCCCTTAAGGAGAGATGGTTAGTTTATATTTTCTAATGTATTTTTATAATTTATTAGTTTCCTCCCAAGACTTCTATCGAGCTTAAACACCTGCCAGGTGCGAGTTTACTTTAGGGTCGCGCACTTGACAGGTAGCCTACCACCACGGGACATATTAGGCTTTTATTATGTGTCCACGCATCGAACACAAAGCTACACCTTTTTGTGGTATACCGTATACGAAATTCCCCAAAAGGAAATGGAAAACTCTAATTTTAATTAGACGAAATATAAAGATAACTCTGTAAAGTTGCGTTCTTGGGAGTAACTTTGATCGCTTTGTTGACATAGCGCTCGAGGTTAGTAGGGTACTTTGGGCAGTAACTTAGCCTATTTCCCATATTTACGGTTCAATTAAAATTTAGGCAGTGGGATACAGTCTGCCTCACCCCCTGGACTTATGAATAATCTTGCTCTATACATAGATTATTGTGGGTTAAAAGTTTAAAACAGTTTCGCGGTACTTCAAATGTCGTGTGAACGTTAAGGGTGGGTACTCGCTTAAGTTTAAATAGTGAGTTAACCCTCTCAGACATATGACGCGATTTTGAGCCTATTTGGAATACTTTAAAGCCTTTGTTACCATCAGGGGTATTTAAAAACCTTTAGTTTAGTTACTTCGACCTCTGCAGTTGTCTTTGAGTTAGCTGTGGGCAGAAAACTAATTTTGGAGAGGTAATTATAAGCGTGAGAGAACTCTATTTCTTATTGCTAATCTGGCAACCTCTGCGTCATACGTGCGTGAAAGGGTTAAGTTAACTATTCCATGACCAACTTTACTCTAAATCCTTCGTGGGATACTACTTTCTACTACTTTGCAGTCTCTTAGCCGCAATGTTGCATCTCTTGCTAAACCTAGTGTCGGTACTCTACCTAGCGTCAGTGCTATACCTAGCGTCCGTACTATACCTAGCGTCCGTACTATACCTAGCGTCCGTACTATACCTTGGTACCGTACTATACCTATCGTCAGTGCTTAACCCCTTCAGACTCGTATGATGCAGAGGTTGCCAGATTAGCAATAAGAAATAGTTCTCTCACTCTTATAATTACCTCTCCAAAATTAGTTTTCTGGCCACAGCTAACTCAAAGACAACTGCAGAGGTTGAAGTAACTAAACTAAAGGTTTATAAATAGGCTACCCCTGATGGTAACAAAGTCTTTAAATTATCCGTAATAGGCTCAAAATCGCGTCATATGTCGGAGATGGTTAACAGTGTCCGTGTCCGAGGGGGGGGGGGGGGGGGGGGGGGGGTGGGGGGGGGGGGGGGGGGGGGGCGAGAGAGAGAAGGGTAACTATTCAGATTAGGAGGCAAGTCTAGCGCTTCAAAGGTTACAAAACTCAATGGTTTGAAGTACCACAGATCTATCCTAAGTTTCATAAAATTAAATATAATCTGTCGATTTAATAAAAAGGGTTAGGCTAATTAAATTACCCTTTGACGATAATGTCTACTACTGTTCACTGTCAAACGCTATTTCCGCTACCGCGAGACGATACACATAAGTTATCGCTGTTTTAACCCACAATAATAATGTACATGTAACTTATAAATATCGAAAGATAAACCTAGGCCTATGTTAGTATTATATAACCGGAACAAAATTCCACTAGGCTATATATATATAATAATCGCCTTAAATGGCTGAAAGACTTATTGAAGTTGTTCAGTTTAGTCATAATTTAGGCATGTGGATTCAAAGTATATAAGTATGCGTATTATTAAGTCATTCAAAATGTTAGTTTATGTATAATACAGTATATAGGCTAAGTAGGTACCGGTACAATCGCGCTAATAAGTGATGTCTCGGCACCTAGTATGTTTTGATCAATAATTGGTATCAGCAATAAACATGTTCCTACACTTACCCACCCTATTCAACATCTGACAGACATTAATACAGCACAGAGCAAGCCAAACGTAATGACAGCTGGGACAGGACTTATTAGCGCGACCGTACATGGCGAGCAAAAATTATCAATGCATAGGCCTAACCAAACAATCGTATTTTCTAGATTATCCCAATATAAGAGGAAATGCAAATTAAAAATTACAGTAGCAAAACAAATAAAATATCTATATTGATGCGGACTAAATATTTTAATAACTTTCCAAACAGTAGAGCTTATATACTATTCACGCATTTTTCCAATCAATATTAGTTTATCATAAATGGTTTATTTTATAGCTTATGAAAATTACCACTAATATAGGCTACCCTCGCGATTCTCTTAGTCCTAAGACTGTAAATTATTCGATACAGTATTTGTTTTGCTTTTAGATAAGTTATATTCTTAACGGTAAATCCAGTGATTCCCTAAGGCCTAAGGGGTGGCCACGAACGAAACACTCCCATGCACCTGTCTCCAGTCAGTCTACGCCCCTTCTATCCAGCACCGCCTTCGCTCATATACTTCACTCAGTCCTCTTCCAACTCTCATTCGGTGTACCTCTCCGTCTTTCCACCTTCTTATAATTATGTAGTCATTCTCTCGCTTCATACGTTCCATATGGCCGAACTATCTCAAGGTATTCCTTTTCACTGTTTTATAAGTAAGTGGTATTTTAATATAGCCTAAGTATCTTCACAGGTACAGCTGAATTCCTGAAGTTGGAACCTTGCAGAGAATACTACTACTACTAGTGTTCTAAAAGACTGACCCTTTCGAAGTTAAAACCGAGCTTGGATGGACACAATCCTGGTTTTAGATAAGTACAGTGTTGGTTTATTTTAGTTTGACATTTTTAGTAATGAGGTTGGCCTGAATAGTAACCAGTTACATGATATTGACTTAGTTCAGGTTTATTTACCCATTTATAACCTCGCTAGAGAAAGTTTTGTCGTGGCAGATGTTCCACAACCCAGTCGGTCGGCATTTGCTTGAAACAGTAAATTATTTTAGATTTTTAGGACACAACTTATCTGTTGACCATGGCAACCCAGTTTCTCAAAGTAAATGTTCCTAGACAGAATTAAAATTAGATAGTTCCTGTGTAGATTATAGTGCTGCTGCAATAACTAAATTTTGTAATGTATTAGTTTTAAGTAGAGAAATGATGTTGGTACTTTTGAGAAATATAATACAGTCGGCCCTCGGGTAACCCTCCAAAACCATGGATGGCCTTATACGACGAATATACTTTCAATGTAAGTTAATTTGAAACCGATTCACCAGCTGATTTTCCGACTGACCGAAATCGTGTGTGTTATTGTTGAGTCAGTTTGTGTGTTGTTCTTGTGTGGCTATGTCTAAACCAGAGTTATTTCTGTATGCAATAAAATGTTATTATAATTTACTCTATGAAATTTAATTTCATTTTACCAAATAATATTTATATTAGGCCTAGTAAAAACCAAAGAAAAATCAATTAAACTAGAACTCTAATGAAAGCGGTAGATTGTTGGCAAGTTTAGCCAAGCTCCCGCCGCCTGCCTCACACGCTGACGCCATGTGGTTTGTTATTGTTGAACAACAACATTGTTTTAGTGTCAAATAAATGGCATTTCATAGTATCAATGGTCTTAATTGGATATAGTATTGACCACTAGTATGAAGGTATGTTGCCAACGTAATAATACTGACAAATAAATAGATAAATCGGGTGGTAGCCTAAATGGTAAAAAAAGGGGACTTTGGGGAAGTGGCCAGAACGAATAGAATTTTTCCCATATAACCTTTGCTGTATGTAACTGTGTTTGCCTAACACGGCCTTGGGCCGGTACTATATACCCGCGTTACCCAAGGGTGGACTGTATAAGAACCTTAAGTGTTATTTACTCTGAAAAATTTGTATGTAATTTGGGTAAGAGTAGGAGTACTGGGCGTACCACTAGCCTACCAACATACAGCATAACTCTTCTATAAAACATTAACCTAACCAAACAACCTAACCTAACCTAGTATTCATGTAGTAAGCCTACTAGGTTAGGTTAATGTTAGAACATAAGAACATAAGAAACATATGAAAATGGGAGTCTGCAGAAAGCCGATTGGCCTAAGCAAGGCAGATCCCTGTCCCACACAACCAGTGTGCCAAAATTCGCCCATTTTCTTTGTGATCCCGAACCTAACCTCTGAAAAAATATTGATACTGAAATTGGCTGCGAGCCTGTGACTGTCCCGGGGCGGCCGGGAGCCCCGCTAAACCTGCCATTCTATTTCTACATTAAACTCCTCAAATGATAGTTGCTTTGCTCTACACTGTACTCTACATTGGCTATGATCTTAGAGACTTAGAACTATTATATATCACCTGTATTGAAGTCCAAATGCAGCTACTAATGTAAATATAGACGGATAAATCCAGAGCTCTAGTCATGAGAGCGATTTGTTTACACTGAAAACCCAACTTGTTCGGTTCGGATGAGGTGACTGACTTTAGCACCAATATAACAAATATATATTACAATAAGGAAACAGCCATCGTTCATAGAACGAACTCCTGGATGGAAGAGTCAGCTAAAACAAACAAACAAACAAACAAACAACCAATGTACCCCTACACTCCGATGTTATATTGCGCCGAAGGCTGAGTCAAGACGAACACAACTACCGTAATTTTATTGGCACTCGAATGCTCAATAGGCCTAATATGTAGATTAAAGGATAATAATAGGTATTTATCTAAAACTATGTACTGTATACTGTATATTAACTAAACTACTCTGTGTTTAATATATGGACTGAATTTCACTGAAATGAATAATGTAAAATATTAATTTAAGTTTGAATGTTAGTTTTCTGATCTGATCTGATCCCAGTTAACCTCCCGCAAAATACACGATATTTGTTCGTATGTGTTAATTTTATGGGGTCTCTAATTTCTTAAAAATAGTGAATGAATATCAATTTTATGTGTTTGACAAAGCGCAAGACCTTGAGGCATAAGGTAAGCTATAAATTAGTACGATTTTATGATGAATTATTGTTTTTTCAGGGGTATATATGTGGTTGGATCAATGGAAAACAACGAACCAATATAAGATATGTTTTCCATTGTGGTGTTTCCGAGAATAATCCAATGATGACGTCAAATTAGCTTGCCGCCAATCAACTGTGGAACACTTGGAAATGTGTTAGCTGTTATTTACCGATATATTTGTGGAAATAGAGTGAATTAAGGGGCTGGAATATAACCTTGACTTCATGTGAAGTGCGAGTGCCCTACACATTCTAAAATTGTGCATATTAATCTTGGTGAACTCATTATATATAAGGTATAAGTTCAAGCCTTTGAAGGTGATAATTTGGATAAACCTGACTTCTAGCAAGCACCAAACAGCGATTTTGTAAGTAGCCAAGCATATTATTTTTTCAGATAAGCCTAGGCCTACTTGTATTAGTCTAGGCCTATGAAGATAATGATGATTTGAAGCAGAAATGAGTAGCCTAGGCTGAGGCTAGGCGTATTATGGTATTAGGCTTAGGATAAGGGGATAACCCATTATCCAACAATCTTAGGCAGTGTGCCAAAATTCGCCCATTTTCTTCGTGATCCCGAACCTAACATTGAAAAAATATTGATACTGAAATAGGCTAAGAGCCTGTGACTGTCCCGGGGCGGCCGGGAGCCCCGCTAAACCTGCCATTCTATTTCTACATTACACTCATCAAACGATAGTTGCTTTGCTCTACACTGTACTCTACATTGGCTATGATCTTAGAACTATTATATATCACCTGTATTGAAGTCCAAATGCAGCTACTAATGTAAATATAGACGGATAAATCCAGAGCTCGAGTCATGAGAGCGATTTGTTTACACTGTGAAAACACAACTTGTTCGGTTCGGATGAGGTGACTGACTTTAGCACCAATATATATTACAATAAGGAAACTGCCATCGTTCATAGAACGAACTCCTGGATGGGAGAGTCCGCTAAAATAAACAAACAAACAAACAACCAATGTACCCCTACACTCCGATGTTATATTGCGCCGAAGGCTGAGTCAAGACGAACACAACTACCGTAATTTTATTGGCACTCGAATGCTCAATAATATGTAGATTAAAGGATAATAATAGGTATTTATCTAAAACTATGTATATATTAACTAAACTACTCCATGTGTTTAATATATTGACTAAATTTCACTGAAATGAATAATGTAAAATATTAATTTAAGTTTGAATGTTAGTTTTCTGATCTGATCTTATCTTAATTAAACTCCCACAAAATACACGATATTTTTTCGTATGTGCTAATTTTATGGGGTCTCTAATTTCTTAAAAATAGTGAATGAATATAAATTTTATGTGTTTGACAAAGAGCGCAAGACCTTGAGGCATAAGGTAAGCTATAAATTAGTACAATTTTATGATGAATTATTGGTTTTCAGGGGTATATATGTGGTTGGATTCATGGAAAACAACGAACGAATATCAGCATGTTTTCCATTGTGGTGTTTCCGAGAATAATCCAATGATGACGTCAAATTAGCTTGCCGCCAATCAACTGTGGAACACTTGGAAATGTGTTAGCTGTTATTTACCGATATATTTGTGGAAAAATAGAGTGAATTAAGGGGCTGGAATATAACATTGACTTCATGTGAAGTGCGAGTGCCCTACACATTCTAAAATTGTGCATATTAATCTTGGGGAACTCATTATATATAAGGTATAAGTTCAAGGTGATACTTTGGATAAACCTGACTTCTAGCAAGCACCAAACAGCGATTTTGTAAGTAGCCAAGCATATTATTTTTTTCAGATAAGCCTAGGCCCTACTTGTATTAGCCTAGGCCTATGATGATAATGATAATTTGAAGCAGAAATGAGTAGCCTAGGCTGAGGCTAGGCATATTAGGCTTAGGATAACCCATTATCCAACAATCTTAGGACTGCCCCCACTAGTGGGGCTATGTATAATGTATTGATAGGCTAATGAAGATCAAGGAAGATTTGAGGTTAAAGACAGTAAAAAATAAGGTTAGCTAGGCAGCTGGGAATCTGGTTCTGGTAGGCTAAGACTCAGAGCCCACTCTTAACCCGGGAATGGCGAAGGTCCTCAATTATGGTAATTATTTAGAAGATGACCTTTTTCTCTAGTTATTAAAAACTTACTCTATGGTGTATTATATGATATATAGAAGCAATAGAACTGTTAAAATGACCTGGGAAGTGTATATTAAACTTAGCCTAGACCAACATTCCTGTTTTTTTTTTTTTTTTTTTTTTTGTAAGGCTAGGCTAACATAGCCTAGGCTACTCTTGAGTTTTGGAACACAGTAGGCCTAAGCCTAGGCCTATTTTAGATGTCTAACTTTTAAAATAATAATATAAAAATACGTAGGCTAGGATTAATTTTTTTTTATCATTATACAGAAAGTTGTATCACTCAAAAAAACAGCGTCATTCGACACCCTGGCTAGGCTATAGCCTATGACAATAACAGTTTGCCGTCATGCCGTCGTGGGATTATAGGGGTAGACCTGTCACTGAAGAATACTTTCGCAGTCTTCCCGTTTGTTTTTGTTTTCAAGGTATAGGCTATAGGCAGAATAGGCTACAGTAGTATCTTATCTACTGGTATCTTATCTACTGGTATCTTATCTTATTGTAGTTTATATTATGAGTGGAAGATTTGCAATAACTTACCCTAACCAAAGTCCAAACTTAGTGTCCAAAGTGGGATCTGCACCCTGCCTCTATGTTCTCATTTTGTATACCGGTAACTTTTTAGCCAGATTACCGGTACAATTTAATAAGTGTACAGCCAGCAGCTAGGCCTACCGCCTACAGTGCATTTATAGATTTCCCGGAATCCCGGCCATGACTTGGGTATCACTAAAGAATCTTTCCGCAGCCTTATGTACAATTGTTTGTTTTTTATTTCTTCAAGGAATATAGTACAGTAGTTTATTGTTCAATTGTTTATCATGTTATTAGTAGATAATTTGCATTACCTTACCCTAACCTAACTTTACTTAGTCTTAGTGTCCAAAGTGGGGGCTGCCACTATCCCCACAGTCCACACACCCGCTAACTAACATATATTATTGGTATGTCTTGTCATTACTATAACCTGACTTCATGGGGGTAACGGAGACTTGATTGAATATTTTCGGAATTAGCCTCGCAGAATCTTGAGTCTTTTAAAGTTGTGAAAATTAAAGTAAGTTTCTACGTTCCTACTGATTGTACTTAACCCGAGATGGGAATAGCCTACCCAGGTATTTTTTACTCGGCCCAGGGAAAATAATAGACAAACAAATGTTCTAATCAAAGTTTATTCTTGAAACTTGGTACCGGTATGTATTTTAACCAAGCGGCTCGCTTGGTGTAGTGACTAGCGTCTCGGACTTCCACCCAGAAGGCCCGGGTTCACGCCCACGCTCGGCGCATTAAAGATTTTTCACAAGCACGGAGTCGTTACCATCCCTCATGAGCAAAGGGATGGGGTAGTAGTACAGGACCCCAATGGAAATACGCCTAATCGGCCTTATTGAGCTATCCTTAGCTAGCTTAGCATGCGCTAGCTTTAAGAACTATTATTATTATTATTACTCTATAGTAACTCCTGTATCATATGAAAGGATATAAATTAAGTATGTAATAGTTCTTGGAATGCAACAACAAATATACATGAAATCTTTATTGGACAAAAGTTACAAAACTAAAACAGGTACTGCTAAGAATAATTTAAAAACCTGTTTTCAATGCCTATATTAGTGGACCTGAAGTGAATCCCTTTGAGACTGAAGTACAGGCAGCCAGCTCCCCTAGTATCCTGATTAAACACCAGTAAACATACATAACATCCCTTTTACTTCCAATATTATTCATTCCTTTTAATAAATTTTGAGCATGTATTGTGCGTATATTTACCTTCACATCTCAAAATTTCTCCCGGACCCCCTGTTATGTAGGGGGGGCCTGCCCCCCCCCCCCCCCCCCCCCCCCCCCGCGGACGCCGCGCAAAGTTGATCCTTGTAAGCTTAGAAAAATGATCCAGAACTGGATAATTTCTGTTTTGGCACCCTGCACACAACTCCAATTAGAAAGCCCAATTATAGGCTCAACACTCTAATACCCTGAGGATCATCTTACCAAAATGGTTAGAGATGTTAGGTTAATGTTTTATAGATGATTTATGGTGTATGTCGGTAGTGGTACACCCACTACTCATAATTTTGCCGTAATTTGTTCTGCAAATATAAATTAAGATTATAGTAAATGTAATTTAACCCATGATACTAATACCTTACCTTGTGTTACCTTGTGGAGATTTCGGTCGACTAACTCCGCTACAGGAACTGCCGCTGCTTCCTCCCTGGCCCTGCTGCCTCCAATGGAGTGGTACTCGGTGAACCAACTTGTGTGGCCACGTATGGTAGGATGGCGTGGGAGGTGTCTTCTATCTTCTGTAGTGTCTAGATGTTTCTTGAAAACCTCTACCGTACAGGATGACATATTCTTTAGGTAGGTGGGGAGACCGTTGAAGAGCTTAGGCGCTGATCTGCTGAAGGAGTTTGCCCGCAGTGTCATGGTGCTTCTGCTGCTGGTATTCAGGCCTTCTACATAGCACGATCTCCCCCTTGTCCTTTCTTGGCTGAGCGTGATTCCTATATTGGGTAAGTGGCCTTCAAGAATTTTCCAGACGTAGAATAAATCTGGTATCGATCTCTACGACTTTAGAGTGAGATTAGTTTGAGATGTTTAAGGCGATCCCAGTAGTTCATATCATTCACGGTCTCTATTCTATTAGTAATCTATGCTAATCTACTCTAACCTAAGGTACCGGTAACCTTGTGTACAGTTGGCCAAATAGTTTGTGTCGCCGCTGTCAATAAGTTTTGCTCTCCTGTGTGCTGCATAGCTCACTCAAAACTATCAATTAATGCTTAGATAGTGCCGATGCCAATTATTGATAGAAATCTACTGTTCCGCGACATCACTTATTTGGCAGACTGTACATGGAAATAATTTCGCCAATAACCTTGTTCGTAAGCGGTACTCAATTGTACATGCAGTAATGATTTGTAGAGTCTGGAAAAGTTGAGAAGTTGTCTTTATTGTGTTGGCCTTGTTTGTTTTGCAAGTTTTAAATCATAATTTCTAATATCCTCCATACTAGATTTAATGTCTTTGAAATGTTTAGTCTCGATCATTTAGAAGAACTTTTTTTTTTCCTAGTTACTGGCGAATTACTTACTTGGGCTGTACGGTCGAGGTTAATAAGTGTTGTCAGATATTTCACAAAGTTTAGGATGCTGACTAATAATTTGAGGGATAAGCACTTTTCCTAGTAACCATAAAGATCCCAATAACACTTTTTGAGCAATAACCACTGAAATCTATGACAACACTTAATACCCCCGATTGTACCAACTCTAATCGAACTTTAACTGTTATTTTGTCCATCTATTAGCAGTCCATGGGTTAAACAAAATCATCCCAGTGTATGTGGAAAAACCTTCATGCCTGAGTGTGGGATTGAACTTGGGTCACCTGGGGTGAGAGGCAGACTTTCTCCACTACACTACAGAGCCGGTAGTACGTAGGTAAAGCATATTTTCTCAATGTGATATGAAATACCGGTAGGCTTCTAGTGGTTAAATGGAGCCAGATCTATTTAGAATGTCCCAAGTTAACCCCACCAGTACCATCTATGGCAGTGGTCTTCATTGTGCGGCTCGCGAGCCAGTGGCGGCTCGCAATGACCTGATTGGCGGCTCACAAGAGAGGAGAGAGAGAGGGAATTTCTTTTTAGTTTTCTTAAGAATTTCAATATAATAATTGTTACTAGTCTTGTTCTATAAATTTGTGGGTATGGAAACTCGCAAAACATATGTAATTTAGTTCCTATATATATTTTTGTTCTACTTATCCTTGTGGCTTATTTGCCTTATGGCTTATGCGGCTCTCACTCTGAATATGTCCTGAACTTTTGGCTCTCTTGAAAAAATTAGTGAATAACCCTGATCTATGGTGTCAGAGTGTAGAGCAGTCCAGTAATAGGCTTCTAGTGGTTAAATGGAGGCAGATCTATTTTAGAATGTCCCAAGTTACCCCACCAGTACCATCTATGGTGTCAGAGTGTACAGCAGTCCAGTATTATTATTTGGTTTTGTTCGCAGATGTGAAAAGGGGTCAAAGACTTCTACAATGGTTGGAGGTGTTGCGGGATACTGGCAGCCGACTCGCTCTGATTTTGTTGGGGCATCTCTAGTTGCTAGGCTAAATTATATTTGAATTTACTTAGAACTTACAAAGCCTTAATTTATAGTTAATTTTTTTAATACAGTAGTCAAATCCTGCACTTTTGATATTTACCAATTTCAAAATTAAATTGGGGTAAATGCTACTAGTCACGATTATTAAAGTAAAAAATAATTTAGAGGTGGCCTAAACATGTCCTTCATTAAGCAGGTTATAAACCTCGGATCACACCACCACCAAATAAATACTCACCTGCAAATTTTCGTAAATGATTTTATTACTTTATTTAAATTGAGAAATATACACAGTAGCTTAAATTTAGAGTAAAAGGAAGGAATATTAAAATACTGCACTTACATTGAAATTGTATTTGTATTAAATTACAATGCTATTGCTCCATATTCGTTTATTTTTAGAGTTTTACATTGCAATTTTTGTATTAAATATTAAACTAAGAAATAATGTGACTCGATGTTGTTAAAGTATAAAATTAATAAAATATTAAATATTGTTAAAGTATAAAACTAAGGATTATAGAGGTATAGACATTAAATATATTAAATATATTAAATTCTGCAGATAAAAGAAGAGGACCTGCTTCTACAGCACCACCACCACCTCCTACCACCATCACTCCTATTATTAAAGCCAGGTATGTTAGGATATTATGGGGCCTATTTTTTCAAGCTGCATATAGCCTAGTAAATGAATTTATGGAAATTTTATTAGAAAGGCAAATGTGTAATTGTTGTGGATTAGTTTATAAAATAATTATTTAAAACTTTATTTATTATTTAAAGTACTGTACTGTATGAGATTAAATAAGCGTCCAACTGTATTTCTGGATTACTGCCTAAAATATTAACTTTTAGAATAAATTAATTAGGATGAAACCTAAGCCTATATTTTGGATTAGTTGTTAAATAATAGAAGTAATTATCATCCTGGTAACCAACATTATGTAGTTGAGAACATGGCCCTACAGTATATGTCCTATATTAGTCTGCCTCATATTGTAATAGAAGTACCAACTCTTATATTTGTTTTAACTTGACTGCCAATATAGATTTTAAGACAAACATCCTAGGGAGATACCTTCTAAGAATGACACCTTCCCTGAAGAGGTTTTAAAGTTGGCAGCCACAGGAGTGTTTTTTATTTAGTCAGTCCTTTAAATTTGCCTTAAGATAATATAGACCTTTACTTATAATTTTACTTAATTTTGTTTGCAAGCCACTAATTTCTATTCTAACATAATTAACATAATTAACTCTTACATTTTAATTCTAATGTTTTGTAGCAGTAAATAACATTACTATAAATGAATTCCAGTTAACTGTTTGTATAAATAAATGTTCACAGTATAGACCGAAAAACACTTATAGTTTAATCTGATATTAGACTTTTTTCAATTCATATAAGGAATAAATGTCCATAAAATGACAAAGTATCAATATGCTATCTAGATCAAGCCATGTACATTGAGGGTGCTCCTCGCGGATAAAGTCATCAGCCCATTGGGGTGAGAGGCATAGCAGGATGGGGTATCACTGTCCGTAATACTGTGCCAACGGCAGTAAGAACAGTCTAACGGGTGGGGACTTTGTCTCTAGGACTCAAGTACTAAGTTTTTCTAGGTGGATCGCTGCTGCTGTATGCTTGCTTCTCAGCTTGCTATGCCTGAGGTCAACATTATCAAAACCTCGGGGTCGTGAATTTTGGACTGTTTTGAAGGGGCAGTTTTGCACTCATTGTACGGCACCTACACTCTCAATTGCTTTACAAGGCAGCTTTTTTCCCAACTTAGTTCTTATGCTTAAATTTCAATATTTAATACTTGCAAATCATCAACCCAAAAATAACCTTTAAGTCACTTACAGTATCAAAATGAAAATTAAGTGTTTTTATCATTTAAAGGCAAAACCTATACAATCCATAATCCTTATTGAGAACTTTTAGTGTAAAGTAAAAAAGATGAACTTGTCAAAGACAAAGTAACAATTATCCAAATAAATGGAAAATATGACTAATTTAGTAGCTATTATTTTCAGTTAGCGGATATCGCTATAGTTCCTCCTGTGCTTGCATGTCCATTCCTAAGGCACACCCATGGTTAGAAAAACCTGGAACTGTCTTTTTATTGACTATATAATTGGGATATTTTTAAACTCTAACCTTTATCTAGATTGACGTCTAATGGATGTCTACAATAAGTCGTTATGATTTTCAATATTGTTAAAAGGGCTTAAACAACCGTTTTGTAATAACAGTTTAAATGTTTTACTCACTTAAATCTCTTTTGAATTAGTTTGGTTACTGTCCATTAAAGTTCAGTTTTTTGTTACTTGGTTTTAAGATAATAGCCTTAAAAAATTGCAATATCTGCTCTTAACAAAACGTAATTTTAATTACTTTATTTGAATGTTTATAATTTAAAGTAAAGTATTGTTTTTATTTCTAAAGTATGATATAAAGTATTATTTTATAATTTAAAGTTAAGTATATATATTTGAACAAGCTTGATATAAAGTAATTCACCTATTAAACTAAAATTTGTAAATAATCCGATCAAAGAGTTTTATTTGTATTTTATTCTGTAAATTAACTTTTTGAAACAAGTCTATATTACACAAAGTTGTAAATTTTTTGTCAGTAACTTTGTTTTAAATAATTTTAAGATGGGGACTTACTGTATAGCAATATTGCGCTGACAAAATTTAATTTTCCGTGCCGGTTCGAAACATATAGTTCCTCCGAACATTGAATGCTATAGTCTTGTGATTTTGAAGGTGAAAAGGAAAAAAAAAAAAAAAAAAAACAAAAAAAAAAAAAAAAAAGAAAAAAATTGAAAAGAAAAAACGAAAAAGTTTAATTTATTAAATTATTTAGCTGCCCAATACAGTAAACTACGAACTTTCACAGTAATATTATGCTATTAAAAAATTAAATAATTTTCCTTTGTTAGGGTATAATTTTAACAAGTAGTGATTTTAATTAAAAAATTTGTAATTTTTTTTTTAATTTATATTGTTTACTTGTTATGGTTTGCCCTTTTATTTTGAAAGTTTTAAATATATAATATTGCAATAAGAGGCATAGCGGTATCATTAATTATACGGATTCTAATTTTAAGGAATAAACTTATTTCGCCATGTTTTTTAAAAATAATGGAATTTATAGCAATTGGCAAGTCAGGTTTAGTTTGGTTTTTTGAAAACATGTCCTAAGTTTAAAGAACGTTAAGTAAGCGTACAAACTCTTTAAATAGTTTTTCACTGGTAACCTTGTTACAGAAACATCAGTAATTGTAAGTTGCAACGCACCTATACGGGGATGTAATTTAGATTTGTTCCCTAAGTTTTCATCAAGGTGTAAAATTACACCCCCTAGAACAAACCCCTTTAACAGATAAATTTTGTAAAGTTTTTCGGTAGAAAAAAATTTCCCGGGCATGAGGCCGGTTGCTCTTAAAATTACAGGCTGCTCATAAAACGCTCGCACAGGAAGAAATGGACACCTTAGTGGCACTGAAAGGTTCGTTAAAATAATTGTGCACAGAACTAATGGGTTTAAAATGTCTTAAAAAAAAAAAAAAAAAAAAAAAAAAAAAAATGTCAAAACTAACTACAGGAGCGAACTTTCTTAAATCTCAAAAGCAATGGGGCCTAAACATGAGGGAGAATAGAGTCCAGAAAACAAAATATCCCTCTAGTGGAAATCTCCCCTTAAGAAGTTTTATACATGAGTTTTTAAACCATAGCTCGTGAATAAGGTTTTCTAATATGTCAGAAATATCTAGATTAATGTCTAAATATTCAAACTTTATCTATGAAGGTACAATTTTCATACTTAATATTGGTTTATTTGTTTTATTTAGTTCAACATAGACTTTTTGATCAAACTTTGTTGACATGGCTTTTATTTTTATTTAATGTAATTTGTTTGCTATTTGCCGCAAATGTAGTTAGTTAATGTAATTGGTTTGAAAACTTTTAATTGCTTTGTTCTTTTAAGATCATTTAAAATTGTTTTTGCTCTTTAACCTTTAATCAGTTGCCTCTTAGAACTATATTTTGAATAACTTTTTTTGTCACGTTAAATGTAAATTAGTTTGCGATGTAACTAACTAAGATCTTTAAGGGGTCGGCTGTCGCTAGATGTGCAGAATAAAAATTTGTGAAATCTAGAGAACTATAGTTATCAGTGAACTATATTTCATATTGTACAATAAGACTTGGTACATAGATTACACAAAATGAGGTGCAAATTTTTTGTAATTTGTAGGGTTATGCAAGTGCTGATAATTGCGTAAAAGTTAAAGAAATTGAAGATTTGAATTTATTTTATATTTAATTTCTCCGGATTTAAAAATTAAAAGCCAATTTAATGTTTTTTTTTCTTTAATTGTTTTTTTTTCCTTTTTTTTTTCTTTTTTTTTATTTCCGGATATTAAAGTAAACAAATCTCAGGTCTAAAAAAATTTGGAACTAAAATAGGTTCGAAAATGTCTACAGCATTCCATTTAACGGTTCAAATGAGGTAATTTTAAAACGGTAATTTTTTAAGTTAATAATTTTAAGGATACTGAAAATGTAATACAGTATGTAGAGTTATTTATATAAATTTGGCAGAACACCATTTAAACGGTTAGTCATTGCTAGTTTTAATCCTGGTGTGAAATTTTTCAATTAGTCTTTGAAAATTTTAATTCTGGACTATAGTTAGAGTATTTTAATATGGCTTAGAAAATGTCTTTCATATTTAAAAGGGTAACTGTTAGGTCCATGTGCAAGTTATAGAAAACTTCTTTATATTTAAAGGGGTAACTGTTAGGTCGCTGTGAAGTTATAGAAAACTTCTTTATATTTAAAAGGAGCAACTGTTCGAAAAAAAAAAAGAAACAACAAAACAAATCCTGTGATAGTTATAGAAAACTAAACTTCTTTATATTTAAAGGGGTAACTGTGTAGGAAAAGTCCTGATGAAAGGTTATACACCATCCTCACTTTTAGGAATACTCAACTGGGAAACGATACTCAAAAGGGATGGCGTTTAGGTGAATTAATATTTGTTCACACAACGCAACTTTACTTCTAAAGTCTACATTCAAGTGAAATAACAAATACTCGTAAACCGCAATTCCGCGCAATAATTATGAATTGCGCTATACAACACACAGAGCAGTAAACCCCTAGTAGATTGTGTTAGAAACCTGATTCCTATGTCCAGAGGACACAACAGAAATTTGTAAATAGATTTTCTACTTTCTCAATAGTCATTTTTCCTTTTGCTCCAGCTCGGTTTCCTCCTCTCAAAGGTAATTGGCATTATATCCACTCGATCAACTCAAAGTCTATCAGCAGTTTAGTACTTCTAGCTATAGAACTTGCTGGGACAGAAATTTCTCTCTGCATCTTTCCTCCTTTAAAAATTTTCTTTTCTCAAAAGCAACATGACCATATAACCACCTCAAAATATTTTTTTCCTTTATCCATTCGCCCGCTTCCGCATTAATAACCCGTAGTTCCCTGCCCCTCTTGAAAGAAAAGTACAATGCCCCTATTGCTGCCTATGTAAACGTCTAAAAGATAGCCTGTCCTCATAGACCTTAACCTCTTCTGTCCTGTAGCGTCACAGTTCTTTTAACTTTATTTCCTGGCTACTAATAGACTATTTTATTTCCAGTTTTTAAAAAGAGCCTCCAGCAATCAAAGGGGTTTTAAGTAGTGGCATCTTGGTTAAGCATTTTACCCTAGCACCCGTGCTTCTTAAGCTGCACATATTATAGTTTAGTTTCTAAATATTGCATTAATTTTGTATATGATTATTAAATGTATGTAAAGTCTAGTTACAAATACGTCGCCGGTACATGAGGGTTAACTTGGAAAAGTCTATCACATGCCACTTTTGCAGATTATGCTCTCAAAACCCTTTTCATACAAAAAACTATATCTATTGCTTGACGCTGTGATCCCTGAAGGGGTTGACCACAAATTAAACCCCCTCAGACATATGAAGCAATTTTGAGCCTATTATGGATGCTTTCAAGCCTTTGTTACCATCAGGGGTACCTTGATGAAAGGGAAACCTTGTAGTTTATGTACTTCAAAACCTCTGCAGTTGTCTTTGAGTTAGCTGTGGGCAGAAAACTAATTTTGGAGAGGTTAATTATAAGAAGTGTAGAGAACTCCTATTTTCTTATTGCTAATCTGGCAACCTCTGAGATCATATGTGCGTGAAAGGGTTTATAGCTCCAATGCCGCTCTGTCCCCAGTCATTAGACTCTCCCATCCATCCCTGCTTTCACGCATATACTATATGTACGTGACTCCATCCCTTCCACC
>CM064499.1:31684659-31919656 GCA_032716605.1 Paralithodes platypus
TAAAAGTTTAAGTAGAATATTGGAGTTTAAGTTTCAGGTTTAAAAAATGGAAGTCTAAAAATGGATACTGTATTGGGTAAAAGTGTAAAAATGTCCGGATAATTTGAAATATGCAAGTTTAACTGTAATATGCAAGTTGAAGTGTAATATGAAAGTTTAAAAGTGTAATATGCAAGTTGAAGTGTAATATGCAAGTTTAAAAGTCTAATATGCAAGTTGAAGTGTAATATGAAAGTTTAAAAGTCTAATATTGGAGTTTAAGTTTCAGGTTTAAAAAATGGAAGTCTAAAAATGGATACTGTATTTGTTAAAAGTGTAAAAATGTCCGGATAATTTGAAATATGCAAGTTGAAGTGTAATATGCAAGTTTAAAAATCTAATATTGGAGTTTAAGTTTCAGGTTTAAAAAATGGAAGTCTAAAAATGGATACTGTATTTGGTACGTGTAAAAATGATCCGGATATTTGAAATATGCAACTTGAAGTGTAATATGAAAGTTTAAAAGTCTAATATTGGAGTTTAAGTTTCAGGTTTAAAAAATGGAAGTCTAAAAATGGATACTGTATTTGTTAAAAGTGTAAACATTTCCGGATAAGTTAATATGAAAGTTGAAGTGTAATATGCAAGTTAAGTGTAATATGCAAGTTGAGTGCAATATGCAAGTTTGCAATATGCAAGTTGAAGTGTAAACATTTCCGGATAATTTGAAACATGCAAGTTTAACTGTAATATGCAAGTTTAAAAGTCTAATATTGGAGTTTAAGTTTCAGGTTTAAAAAATGGAAGTCTAAAAATGAATACTGTATTGGTTAAAAGTGTAAAAATGTCCAGATAAGTTGAATATGAAAGTTGAAGTGTAATATGCAAGTTTAAGTGTAATATGGCAAGTTTGCAATATGCAAGTGCAATATGCAAGTTGAAGTGTAAAAATGTCCGGATATTTGAAATATGCAAGTTGAAGTGTAATACGAACGTTTAAAAGTCTAATATTGGAGTTTAAGTTTCAGGTTTAAAAAATGGAAGTTTAAAATGGATACTGTATTTGTTAAGTGTAAAAATGTCCAGATAATTTGAAATATGAAAGTTGAAGTGTAATATGCAAGTTAAGTGTAATATGCAAGTTGAAATATGCAAGTTGAAGTGTAAAATGTCCGGATAAGTTGAATATGTTGAAGTGTAATATGCAAGTGTAAGTGTAATATGCAGTTTAAGTTTTAAAGTCTAATATGCAAGTTGAAGTGTAATATGAACTTTTAAAAGTCTAATATTGGAGTTTAAGTTTCAGGTTTAAGAAATGGAAGTCTAAAAATGGATACTGTATTTGTTAAAAGTGTAAAAATGTCCGGATAATTTGAAATATGCAAGTTTAACTGTAATATGCAAGTTTAAAAGTCTAATATGCAAGTTGAAGTGTAATATGCAAGTTTAAAAGTCTAATATTGGAGTTTAAGTTTCAGGTTTAAAAAATGGAAGTCTAAAAATGGATACTGTATTTGTTAAAAGTGTAAAAATTTCCGGATAATTTGAAATATGCAAGTTGAAGTGTAATATGCAAGTTGAAGTGTAATATGAAAGTTTAAGTCTAATATTGGAGTTTAAGTTTCAGGTTTAAAAAATGGAAGTCTAAAAATGGATACTGGATTTGTTAAAAGTGTAAACATTTCCGGATAATTTGTAATATTTAACTTTAAAACTGTAATATGGAACTTTAAAACTGTAATATGGAAGTTTAAGTGTAATATGCAAGTTTAAAAGTGTAATATGCAAGTTTAAAAGTGTAATATTAAAGTTTAAAAGTGTAATATAAAGTTTAAAAGTGTAATATAAAGTTTAAAAGTGTAATATTGTTTTTCAGTTGCAGGTTTAAAAAATGGAAATCTAAAATTGTAATATTGGAGTTTAAGTGTAATATGGAAGTTTAAAAGTGTAATATTAAAGTTTAAAAGTGTAATATTGTGTTTAAGTTTCAGGTTTAAAAAATGGAAGTCTAAACATTTATACTGTATTTGTATAAAGAGTAAAACTTTCAGGATAATTTCAAATATGGAAGTTTAAAAGTGTAATATAGTGTTTAAGTTCCAGGTTTCACAAATGGAAGTCTAAAAATGTATACTCCATTTGTATAAACTGTAAAAATGTCCGGATAATTTGAAATATTGAACTTTAAAAGTGTAATATTGAAGTTTAAAAGTGTAATATTGTTTTTCAGTTGCAGGTTTAAAAAATGGAAGTCTATAAATGTATACTGTATTTGTATAAACTGTAATAATGTCCAGATAATTTGAAATATTAAAGTTTAAAAGTGAAATATTGAAGTTTAAAAGTGTAATATTGTTTTTAAGTTGCAGATTTAAAAAACGGAAGTCTAAAAATATATACTGTATTTGTATAAACTGTAATAATGTCAGGATAATTTGAAATATTAAACTTTAAAACTGAAATATTGAAGTTTTAAACTGTAATATTGTGTTTAAGTTTCAGGTTTAAAAAATGGAAGTCTAAAACTCTATACTGCATTTCTTTAAAGTGTAACAATTTCCAGATAATTTGAAATATTGAAGTTTAAAACTGAAATATTAAAGTTTAAAAGTGTAATTGTTTTTAAGTTTCAGGTTTAAAATATTGAAGTCTAAACATGTATACTATGTTTGTTTAAAGTGTAATAATGTAAAGATAATTTAAAATATTTAAGTTTAAGTGTAATATTGTGTTTAACTTTCAGGTTTAAGAAATTGAAGTCTAGAACTGTATACTGCATTTCTTTAAAGTAACAATTTCCAGATAATTTGAAATATTGAATTTTAAAAGTGTAATATTTTGTTTAACTTTCAGGCTCAAAAAATTAGAAGTATAAAAATGTATACTATGTTTGTTTAAAGTGTAATAATGTCAGGATAATTTGAAATATTGAAGTGTAAAAGTGAAATATTGAAGTTTAAGTGTAATATTGTGTTTAACTTTCAGGTTTAAGAAATTGAAGTCTAAAAATGTATACTGTATTTGTTTAAAGTGTACAAATGTCAAGATAATTTGAAATATTGAAGTTTAAAAGTGTAATATTGTGTTATTAAGTTTAACCCTCTCCGACATATGATGCGATTTTGATGCGATTTTGAGCCAATTACGGATACTTTTAAAGCCTTTGTTACCATCAGGGGTATTTAGAAACCTTTAGTTTAGTTACTTCACCCTCTGCAGTTGTCTTTGAAAGTTAGCTGTGGGCAGAAAACTAATTTTGGAGAGGTAATTATAAGAGTGAGAGAACTATTTCTTATTGCTAATCTGGCAACCTCTGCGTCATATGAGTGAAGGGGTTAAGGTATAAAATATTGGATTGAAGTCTAAAACTGTATTTGTATAAAGTGTAAAAATTTCCAGATAATTTTAAATGTTGAAGTTTAAAAGTATAATACAGTAGTGTGTTTAAGTTTCAGGTTTAAAATATTGAAGTCTAAAACTGTATACTGTATTTGTTTAAAGTGTTTAAAGTGTAAAAGTAAAAAAAATAAAGTTTAAACATTTATATACAACTTCTTTTTAAGTCCATACAAATATTTTAAAGTTTCAAAATGTATAAAGTAACTATTAAACTTTAAGTCATGATTCAAAAACAATTTCACTAACTAACTATTTAATATTTATTTTTAAAAATTATATACAACTTACAAATAAAAGTACTGTATACATTTTTCAAACCTATAAATACTTTGACCTACTTTAATGCTTAATCTATTCATATACTCTATTACATTATATTTCACATCTTTTATGAATTTACAGAATTCTCCCACTTTAATTTAATCATTATCATTCATTGCCATCCTTAGTTGAATTTAGTGTAATTGTACATGAAGAATATCTTTTGTATGATTTATAATAGATTCAATAACCACAAATTTCTTTCACTTTATTTTGTTAATTATTTATACATTAATAACAAATCGGCTCTGATGGAGTCTAATATTAACATTGCAAGAGCAGAATTAATTGTATAGCAATTATAAAATAATTGGAATGGTCTAAAATATTTTCAGTTTCTTATTGGGAGAACTCTGCAAAAACGGTACACGGTATGCATTAACTTGGCAGAAAATACACATTTGCATTAACACAATCACCTATACTTAAACATTTTTTATTCTGGAAGTTAGATAATTTTATACAGATTTTTAAAAATAATATTAATATATATATAAAATCAATTCAATGTGTACTAGAAAATACAATAAAATTTAAAATTCCCACGCTATTAGAACCACTGATAATCTAACTGTAGGCCTATGGATAGGGACCTAAAAGAATAAGTGAAGTGTTTGGCCAGAACGGCAGAGACAGACCGAGGACGAGAATGAAATTTTTTAACAATAGTCTAATAGTAGCCAGAATAAAGTTAAAAGAACAGTACCGGTACAGAAGGGGTCAAGATCTACGAGGACAGGCTATTTCTAGACTTATATAGGCTGGACAGAGGCAGCAATAGGGATCTGTACTTTTCTTTGAAGAGGGGAAGGGAACTACGGGGATTTAATGCGGAGTGGCTGAATGGATCCCTACAGGCAAAATGAAAATAAATCTGGCAAAAGGTCTTCAAATCGGCAAACTAATGGGGCGAACCTCTTCAAAATCTTTGTACTAATGGGGCTAAACATGAGGGACAGGGAGTCTAGAAAAAAAAACTTAAGACAGTAAAGTAATGCAGTTTGAGAGGATAGTACGAGGCTAAACTTATAAACAAACGCTACAAATAGAGTTTCAGAACATAAATCTATACTTATAGCCGAACCGATTACAAATGGGATTGGAGAGTATCATGAATAGAAACTTTAGGTGAAACATTTTAAAATATCTGAAAATAACATCTGACCAACTGTAAGAGCTTTAAT
Organism: Paralithodes platypus; assembly: GCA_032716605.1. Taxonomy (NCBI): domain Eukaryota; kingdom Metazoa; phylum Arthropoda; class Malacostraca; order Decapoda; family Lithodidae; genus Paralithodes; species Paralithodes platypus. The sequence goes on from CM064499.1 coordinate 31,689,543, forward strand.
GCTTTTAATATCTAAACTGAGTTTGTGCAACTAGGAAAGTAGGGAGAGTGAAGAGATAATTGTGCAAGGGTGATTAGCGATCCAAGATATTTTTAAATTAAATATTTAGCGGAGGGATATACAGTACATGAGAATGAGGAAGCACGAGAGTGGTGTGGTATGAATGTAGATGTGCTGGAAAGTGTGAACAGGAACACAGAGGTTTCAGCCATGTGAAACTTATGGGAAACGAGAGAATGACAAAAAAGTGTACAAGTGTGAAGTGGAAGGGCAGATGCAAAGGTTAGACAGAGAGGTGGAAGGATGGAGTCAAGTACCATATAGTATATGCGTGAAAGCAGTGCTGGATGGGAGGAGTCTAATGACTGGGGACAGAGCTGCATTGGAGCTATTAACCCTTTCACGCACATATGACTCAGAGGTTGCCAGATTAGCAATAAGAAATAGAGTTCTCTCACTCTTATAATTAACTCTCCAAAATTAGTTTTCTGCCCACAGCTAACTCAAAGACAACTGCAGAGGTTGAAGTAACTAAACTAAAGGTTTCCCTTTCATCAGGTACCCCTGATGGTAACAAAGGCTTTAAAGCATCCCTAATAGGCTCAAAATTGCGTCATATGTCTGAGAGGGTTAATTTGTGGTCACCCCTTCAGGGATCACAGCGTCCAGCAATAGATATAGTTTTTTGTATGAAAGGGTTTGAAGCATAATCTGCAAAAGTGGCATGTGATAGACTTTTCCAAGTTAACCCTCATGTACCGGCGACGTCTTTTTAACTAGACTTTACCTACATTTAATAATAATATACAAATTAATGCAATATTTAGAACTAAACTATAATATGTGCAGCTTAAGAAGCACGTGTGATAGTTAAAATGCTTAACCAAGATGCAGTACTTAAAAACCCTTTGATTGCTGGAGGCTCTTTTTAAACTGAATAAAATAGTCTAATAGTAGCCAGAATAAAGTAAAAGAACTGTGCTGCTACAGACAGAAGAGGTTAAGGTCTATGAGGACAGGCTATCTTTTAGACGTTTACATAGGCAGCAATAGGGGCATGTACTTTTCTTTCAAGAGGGGCAGGGAACTACGGGTATTTAATGCGGAGCGGCTGAATGGATAAAGAAAAATATTTTGAGGTGGTATGGTCATGTGCGAGAAAATTTTAAAGGAGAATGCAGAGATAAATTTATGTCCAGCAAGTTCTATAGCAGAAGTACTAAACTGCTGAACATTGAGTGATCGAGTGGATAAATGCCAATACCTTTGAGAGAGGAACCGAGTGAGCAAAAGGAAACTGACTATTGAGAAGTAGAAAATCTATTTACAAATTTCTGTTGTGTCTGACATAGGAATCAGGTTTCAACAATCTACTAGGGGTTTACTGCCTTGATAGCGCAATTCATAAATGCGCGGAATTTCGGTACGAGTATTTGTTATTTCATTAATAGACTTTAGAAGTAAAGTTGGTTGGTGAACAAATATTAATTCACCTAAAGCCATCCTTGAGTATCGTTTCCCAGTTGAGTATCCTAAAAGAGGATGGTGTATAACCTTCACAGGACCTAACAGTTACCCCTTTAAATATAAAGAAGTTTTCTATAACTTCACAGGACCGAACAGTTGCCCTTTTAAATATAAAGAAGTTTTCTATAACTTCACAGGACCTAACAGTTACCCCTTTAAATATAAAGAAGTTTTCTATAACTTCACAGGACCTAACAGTTACCCTTTTAAATATAAAGACATTTTCTAAGCATATTAAAATACTCTAACTATAGCCAGAATAAAATTTCAAAGACTAATTAAATTTCACACCAGGATAAAACTAGCTATGACTAACCGTTTAAATTTTCTGCCAAATTTAAATAAATTACCTACATACTGTATACATTTTCAGTACCTTAAAATTATTAACTTAAAATTACCTATTTGAACCGTAATGGAATGCTGTAGACATTTCGAACCATTTTAGTTCCAAATTTTTTAGACTGAATTTTACTTTAAATCCGGAAAAAACAATTAAAAAAAAACATTAATTGGGTTTACTTTAAATCCGGAGAAAAATTATAAAATAAAACAAATCTTCAATTTCTTTAAACTTTTACGCAATTACAGCCTTCAACACTACAAATTCAAAAATTGCCTCATTTTGTAATCTATGTACCAAGTCTTATTGTACAATCTAAATATAGTTCACGGATAACTATAGTCTCTAGATTTCACAAATTTATTCTGCACATCTACGACAGCCGACTTAAAGATCTTAGAGTCACGCAAACTAATTTACATTTAACGGACAAAAAGTATCAAAATATAGTTCAAGAGCAACTATTAAAGTTAAAGAGCAAAACAATTTAAATGACTTAAAGAACAAAGCAATTAAAAGTTTCAAACCAATTACATTTACACTACATTTGAGCAAAGCAACAAATTACATTAAATAATAAAAGCCATGTCAACAAAGTTTGATCAAAGTTACTTTAAATAAACAATAAACCAATATTAAGTATAACATTGTACCTTCAAGATAAAGTTTGAAATTTAGACATTAATCTAGATATTTCTGACAATAGAAACCTTATTCACGAGCTATTAACAACTCATGAAAACTTAAGGGGAGATTTCCACTAGAGGGATTTTTTTCTGGACTCTATTCTCCCTCATGTTTAGCCCCATTGCTTTTGAGATTTTAAGAAAGTTCGCCCTAGTAGTTTTGACATTTTAAGACATTTTAACCCATTTCTGTCAATTTTAAGACCTTTCGTGCCACTAAGGTGTCCATTTCTTCCTGGCGAGCGTTAGAGCCTGTAATTTAAGAGCAACCGGCCTCTGCCCGGGAAATTTTTCTACCGAAAAACTTACAAATTTATCTTTAAAGGGTGTCTAGGGGGTGTAATTTTAACCTTGATGAAAACTTAGGGAACAAACTAAATACCTCCCCGTAAGTGGTTGCAACTTACAATTAATAGTTTCTGAACAAGGTTACCAGTGAACTATTTAAAGATTGTACGCTTCCTTAACGTCTTAAACTTAGACATTCAAAAACAAACTAAACCTGACTTGCCAATTGCTATAATCCATTATTTTTAAACATGGCGAAAAGTTTATTCCTTAACATTAGATCCGATAATTAATGAACCGCTATGCCTCTTATGCAATATTATAATTTAAAACTTTCAAAATAAGCAAACCAAAACAAGTAACAATATAAATAAAAAAAATGTTTTTTAATTAAAATCACTACTTGAAAATTATCACTAACAAAGGAAAATATAATTTTAATGCAATATTACTGTAAAGTTCGTAGTTTACTGTATTGGGCAGTAAATAATTTAATAAATTAACTTTTTCGCCACCTTCAAAATCACAGACTATAGCATTCAATGTTCGGAGGAACAATGTTTCGAACCGCGAAAATTAAATTTTGCAGCGCAATATTGCTATACAGTAAGTCCCCACTTAAAATTTAAAACAAAGTTACTGACAAAAATACAACTTTGTAATAGACTTTTAAAAGTTAATTTACAGAATAAAATACAATAAATCTTTGAAGGATTATTACAAATTTTAGTTTAAATGGAATTACTTTATATCAAGCTTTCAAATATACTACTTAACTTTAAATTATAAAATATACTTTATATCATACTTTAGAATAAACTACTTTACTTTAAATTATAAACATTCAAATAAGTAATTAAAATTACTTTTAAGAGCAGATATGCAATTTAAGTCTATTATCTAAACAAAACAAAAAACTGAACTTTAATGGACAGTAACCAAACTAATTCAAGAGATTTAAGTGAGTAAACATTAACTGTATACAAAAGGTTGTTAACCCTTTTAACAATATTGAAAATCATACGACTTATTGTAGACATCATTGACGTCAATAGAAAGGTTAGAGTAAAATATCCCAATTATATATCAATAAAAAGACAGTTCCAGGTTCTACATGGGTGTGCCTTAGGAATGACATGCAACACAGGAGGAACTATAGGATATCCGCTAACTGAAATAATAGCTACTAAATTAGTCATATTTCCATTTATTTGGATAAGTTACTTTGTCTTTGCAAGTTCATCTTTTTACTTTACTAAAAGTTCTCAATAAGGAATGGATTGTTTTTCCTTTAAATGTAAAACACTTAACATTTTGATCTGAAGTGACTAAAGGTTATTTTTGGTTGATTTGCAAGTATTAAATATTAAATTAAGCATAAGAACTAAGTAGAAAAAGCTCCTTGTAAAGCATTGAGAGTGTAGGGCCGTACAATGGTGCAAAACTGCACCAAAACAGTCAAATTCCACGACCCCGAGGGGTAATGTTGACCTCAGGCATAGCAAGCTTGAGAAGCAAGCAACAGCAGCGATCCACCTAGAAACTTTAGTACTTGAGTCCTAGAGACAGTCCCCACCCGTTAGACTGTCTTACTGCCGTGGCACCAGTATACGGACGATACCACCTGCTATGCCCTCACCCCAATGGGCGATGACTTTATCCGCGAGGAGCACCCTCAATGTACATGGCTTGATCTAGATAGCATATACTTTGTCATTTTATGACATTTATTCCTTATATGAATGAAAAAGTCTCATATCAGATAAATATAAGTGTTTTCGGTCTATACTGGAACATTTATTTATAAAACAGTAACTGGAATTAATTTATATTAATGTTATTTACTGTACAAAACATTTAGAATTAAAATGTAATTAATTATGTTAATTATGTTAGAAATTAGTTGCAACAAAATTAAGTAAAATTATAAGTAAAGTCTATATTATCTTAAGCAATATTTAAGACTGACTAATAAAACACTCCTGTGCTGCCAACTTTAAACCCTCTTCAGGAAGGTGCATTCTTAGAAGGTATCTCCCTAGGATGTTTGTTTAAAATTCATATTGGCAGTCAAGTTAAAACAAATATAAGAGTTGGTACTTCTATTACAATATGAGGCAGACTAATATAGGACATATACTGTAGGGCCATGTTCTCAACTACATAATGTTGGTTACCAGGATGATAATTACTTCTATTATTTAACAACTAATCCAAAATATAGGCTTAGGTTTCATCCTAATTAATTTATTCTAAAAGTTAATATTTTAGGCAGTAATCCAGAAATACAGTTTGGCGCTTATTTAATCTCATACAGTACAGTACTTTAAATAATAAATAAAGTTTTAATTAATTATTTTATAAACTAATCCACAACAATTACACATTTTGCCTTTCTAATAAAATTTCCATAAATTCATTTACTAGGCTATATGCAGCTTGAAATAATGGCCCCATAATATCCTAACATACCTGGCTTTAATAATAGGAGTGATGGTGGTAGAGGTGGTGGTGTAGAAGCAGGTCCTCTTCTTTTATCTGCAGAATTTAATATATTTAATATATTTAATGTCTCTACCTCTATAATCCTTAGTTTTATACTTTAACAATATTTAATATTTAATTAATTTTATACTTTAACAACATCGAGTCACATTATTTCTTAATTTAATATTTAATACAAAAATTGCAATGTAAAACTCTAAAAATAAACGAATATGGAGCAATAGCATTTTAATTTAATACAAATACAATTTCAATGTAAGTGCAGTATTTTAATATTCCTTCCTTTTACTCTAAATTTAAGCTACTGTGTATATTTCTCAATTTAAATAAAGTAATAAAATCATTTACGAAAATTTGCAGGTGAGTATTTATTTGGTGGTGGTGTGATCCGAGGTTTATAACCTGCTTAATGAAGGACATGTTTAGGCCACCTCTAAATTATTTTTTACTTTAATAATCGTGACTAGTAGCATTTACCCCAATTTAATTTTGAAATTGGTAAATATCAAAAGTGCAGGATTTGACTACTGTATTAAAAAAATTAACTATAAATTAAGGCTTTAAGTTCTAAGTAAATTCAAATATAATTTAGCCTAGCAACTAGAGATGCCCCAACAAAATCAGAGCGAGTCGGCTGCCAGTATCCCGCAACACCTCCAACCATTGTAGAAGTCTTTGACCCCTTTTCACATCTGCGAACAAAACCAAATATTAATACTGGACTGCTGTACACTCTGACACCATAGATGGTACTGGTGGGGTTAACTTGGGACATTCTAAATAGATCTGCCTCCATTTAACCACTAGAAGCCTATTACTGGACTGCTCTACACTCTGACACCATAGATCAGGGTTATTCACTAATTTTTTCAAGAGAGCCAAAAGTTCAGGACATATTCAGAGTGAGAGCCGCATAAGCCATAAGGCAAATAAGCCACAAGGATAAGTAGAACAAAAATATATATAGGAACTAAATTACATATGTTTTGCGAGTTTCCATACCCACAAATTTATAGAACAAGACTAGTAACAATTATTATATTGAAATTCTTAAGAAAACTAAAAAGAAATTCCCTCTCTCTCTCCTCTCTTGTGAGCCGCCAATCAGGTCATTGCGAGCCGCCACTGGCTCGCGAGCCGCACAATGAAGACCACTGCCATAGATGGTACTGGTGGGGTTAACTTGGGACATTCTAAATAGATCTGGCTCCATTTAACCACTAGAAGCCTACCGGTATTTCATATCACATTGAGAAAATATGCTTTACCTCTGTAGTGTAGTGGAGAAAGTCTGCCTCTCACCCCAGGTGACCCAAGTTCAATCCTACACTCAGGCATGAAGGTTTTTCACATACACTGGGATGATTTTGTTTAACCCATGGACTGCTAATAGATGGACAAAATAACAGTTAAAGTTCGATTAGAATAGGTACAATCGGGGGTATTAAGTGTTGTCATAGATTTCAGTGGTTATCGCTCAAAAAGTGTTATTGGGATCTTTATAGTTACGGTACTAGGAAAAGTGCTTATCCCTCAAATTATTAGTCAGCATCCCAAACTTTGTGAAATATCTGACAACACTTATTAACCTCGACCGTACAGCCCAAGTAAGTAATTCGCCAGTAACTAGGAAAAAAAAAAGTTCTTCTAAATGATCGAGACTAAACATTTCAAAGACATTAAATCTAGTATGGAGGATATTAGAAATTATGATTTAAAACTTGCAAAACAAACAAGGCCAACACAATAAAGACAACTTCTCAACTTTTCCAGACTCTACAAATCATTACTGCATGTACAATTGAGTACCGCTTACGAACAAGGTTATTGGCGAAATTATTTCCATGTACAGTCTGCCAAATAAGTGATGTCGCGGAACAGTAGATTTCTATCAATAATTGGCATCGGCACTATCTAAGCATTAATTGATAGTTTTGAGTGAGCTATGCAGCACACAGGAGAGCAAAACTTATTGACAGCGGCGACACAAACTATTTGGCCAACTGTACACAAGGTTACCGGTACCTTAGGTTAGAGTAGATTAGCATAGATTACTAATAGAATAGAGACCGTGAATGATATGAACTACTGGGATCGCCTTAAACATCTCAAACTAATCTCACTCCAAAGGCGTAGAGAACGATACCAGATATTCTACGTCTGGAAAATTCTTGAAGGCCACTTACCCAATATAGGAATCACGCTCAGCCAAGAAAGGACAAGGGGGAGATCGTGCTATGTAGAAGGCCTGAATACCAGCAGCAGAAGCACCATGACACTGCGGGCAAACTCCTTCAGCAGATCAGCGCCTAAGCTCTTCAACGGTCTCCCCACCTACCTAAAGAATATGTCATCCTGTACGGTAGAGGTTTTCAAGAAACATCTAGACACTACAGAAGATAGAAGACACCTCCCACGCCATCCTACCATACGTGGCCACACAAGTTGGTTCACCGAGTACCACTTCATTGGAGGCAGCAGGGCCAGGGAGGAAGCAGCGGCAGTTCCTGTAGCGGAGTTAGTCGACCGAAATCTCCACAAGGTAACACAAGGTAAGGTATTAGTATCATGGGTTAAATTACATTTACTATAATCTTAATTTATATTTGCAGAACAAATTACGGCAAAATTATGAGTAGTGGGTGTACCACTACCGACATACACCATAAATCATCTATAAAACATTAACCTAACATCTCTAACCATTTTGGTAAGATGATCCTCAGGGTATTAGAGTGTTGAGCCTATAATTGGGCTTTCTAATTGGAGTTGTGTGCAGGGTGCCAAAACAGAAATTATCCAGTTCTGGATCATTTTTCTAAGCTTACAAGGATCAACTTTGCGCGGCGTCCGCGGGGGGGGGGGGGGCGGGGGGGGGGCGCAGCCCCCCGCTACATAACAGGGGGTCCGGGAGAAATTTTGAGATGTGAAGGTAAATATACGCACAATACATGCTCAAAATTTATTAAAAGGAATGAATAATATTGGAAGTAAAAGGGATGTTATGTATGTTTACTGGTGTTTAATCAGGATACTAGGGGAGCCCTGGCTGCCTGTACTTCAGTCTCAAAGGGATGCACTTCAGGTCACTAATATAGGCATTGGAAAACAGGTTTTTAAATTATTCTTAGCAGTACCTGTTTTAGTTTTGTAACTTTTGTCCAATAAAGATTTCATGTATATTTGTTGTTGCATTCCAAGAACTATTACATACTTAATTTATATCCTTTCATATGATACATGAGTTACTATAGAGTAATAATAATAAAATTCTAAAAGCTAGCGCATGCTAAGCTAGCTAAGGATAGTCAATAAGGCCGATTAGGCGTATTTCCTGTACTACTACCCATCCTTTTGCCTCATGAGGGATAACGACTCCGTGTCTTTGAAAACTCTTTGCGAAGTCCGAGGACGCTAGTCACTACACCAAGCGAGCCGCTTGTTAAAATACATACCGGTACCAAGTTTCAAGAATAAAACTGATTAGAACATTTGTTTGTCTATTACCTGAGTAGGCTATTCCCATCTCGGGTTAAGTACAATCAGTAGGAACGTAGAAACTTACTTTAATTTTCACAACTTTAAAAGACTCAAGATTCTGCGAGGCTAATTCCGAAAATATTCAATCAAGTCTCCGGTACCCCCATGAAGTCAGGTTATAGAATGACAAGACATACCAATAATATATGTTAGTTAGCGGGTGTGTGGACTGTGGGGATAGTGGCAGCCCCCACTTTGGACACTAAGACTAAGTAAAGTTACGTTAGGGTAAGGTAATGCAAATTATCTAATAATAACATGATAAACAATTGAACAATAAACTACTGTACTATCTTCCTTGAAGAAATAAAAACAAACAATTGTAACATAAGGCTGCGGAAAGATTCTTTAGTGATACCCAAGTCATGGCCGGGATTCCGGGAAATCTATAAATGCACTGTAGGCGGTAGGCCTAGCTGCTGGCTGTACACTTATTAAATTGTACCGGTAATCTGGCTAAAAAGTTACCGGTATACAAAATGAGAAACATAGAGGCAGGGTGCAGATCCCACTTTGGACACTAAGTTTGGACTTTGGTTAGGGTAAGTGTATTGCAAATCTTCCACTCATAATATAAACTAACAATAGAAAATAAGATACCAGTAGATAAGATACTACTGTAGCCTATTCTGCCTATAGCCTATACCTTGAAAACAAAAACAAACGGGAAGACTGCGAAAGTATTCTTCAGTGACAGGTCTACCCCTATAATCCCACGACGGCATGACGGCAAACTGTTATTGTCATAGACTATAGCCTAGCCAGGGTGTCGTATGACGCTGGTTTTTTTTGAGTGATACAACTTTCTGTATAATGATAAAAAAAAATTAATCCTAGCCCTAGCCTACGTATTTTTATATTATTATTTTAAAAGTTAGACATCTAAAATAGGCCTAGGCTTAGGCCTACTGTGTTCCAAAACTCAAGAGTAGCCTAGGCTAGGTTTGCCTAGCCGTACAAAAAAAAAAAAAAAAAAAAACAGGAATGTTGGTCTAGGCTAAGTTTAATATACACTTCCCAGGTCATTTTTAACAGTACTATTGCTTCTATATATCATATAATACACCATAGAGTAAGTTTTTAATAACTAGAGAAAAAGGTCATCTTCTAAATAATTACCATAATTGAGGACCTTCGCCATTCCCGGGTTAAGAGTGGGCTCTGAGTCTTAGCCTACCAGAACCAGATTCCCAGCTGCCTAGCTAACCTTATTTTTTACTGTCTTTAACCTCAAATCTTCCTTGATCTTCTTTAGCCTATCAATACATTATACATAGCCCCACTAGTGGGGGCAGTCCTAAGATTGTTGGATAATGGGTTATCCTAAGCCTAATATGCCTAGCCTCAGCCTAGGCTACTCATTTCTGCTTCAAATTATCATTATCATCATAGGCCTAGGCTAATACAAGTAGGCCTAGGCTTATCTGAAAAAAATAATATGCTTGGCTACTTACAAAATCGCTGTTTGGTGCTTGCTAGAAGTCAGGTTTATCCAAAGTATCACCTTGAACTTATACCTTATATATAATGAGTTCCCCAAGATTAATATGCACAATTTTAGAATGTGTAGGGCACTCGCCCTTCACATGAAGTCAATGTTATATTCCAGCCCCTTAATTCACTCTATTTTTCCACAAATATATCGGTAAATAACAGCTAACACATTTCCAAGTGTTCCACAGTTGATTGGCGGCAAGCTAATTTGACGTCATCATTGGATTACCGGTATTCTCGGAAACACCACAATGGAAAACATTGCTGATATTCGTTCGTTGTTTTCCATTGATCCAACCACATATATACCCCTGAAAAACCAATAATTCATCATAAAATTGTACTAATTTATAGCTTACCTTATGCCTCAAGGTCTTGCGCTCTTTGTCAAACACATAAAATTTATATTCATTCACTATTTTTAAGAAATTAGAGACCCCATAAAATTAGCACATACGAAAAAATATCGTGTATTTTGTGGGAGTTTAATTAAGATAAGATCAGATCAGAAAACTAACATTCAAACTTAAATTAATATTTTACATTATTCATTTCAGTGAAATTTAGTCAATATATTAAACACATGGAGTAGTTTAGTTAATATATACATAGTTTTAGATAAATACCTATTATTATCCTTTAATCTACATATTATTGAGCATTCGAGTGCCAATAAAATTACGGTAGTTGTGTTCGTCTTGACTCAGCCTTCGGCGCAATATAACATCGGAGTGTAGGGGTACATTGGTTGTTTGTTTGTTTGTTTTAGCGGACTCTCCCATCCAGGAGTTCGTTCTATGAACGATGGCCGTTTCCTTATTGTAATATATATGGTGCTAAAGTCAGTCACCTCATCCGAACCGAACAAGTTGTGTTTTCACAGTGTAAACAAATCGCTCTCATGACTCGAGCTCTGGATTTATCCGTCTATATTTACATTAGTAGCTGCATTTGGACTTCAATACAGGTGATATATAATAGTTCTAAGATCATAGCCAATGTAGAGTACAGTGTAGAGCAAAGCAACTATCGTTTGATGAGTGTAATGTAGAAATAGAATGGCAGGTTTAGCGGGGCTCCCGGCCGCCCCGGGACAGTCACAGGCTCTTAGCCTATTTCAGTATCAATATTTTTTCAATGTTAGGTTCGGGATCACGAAGAAAATGGGCGAATTTTGGCACACTGCCTAAGATTGTTGGATAATGGGTTATCCCCTTATCCTAAGCCTAATACCATAATACGCCTAGCCTCAGCCTAGGCTACTCATTTCTGCTTCAAATCATCATTATCTTCATAGGCCTAGACTAATACAAGTAGGCCTAGGCTTATCTGAACAAATAATATGCTTGGCTACTTACAAAATCGCTGTTTGGTGCTTGCTAGAAGTCAGGTTTATCCAAATTATCACCTTCAAAGGCTTGAACTTATACCTTATATATAATGAGTTCACCAAGATTAATATGCACAATTTTAGAATGTGTAGGGCACTCGCACTTCACATGAAGTCAAGGTTATATTCCAGCCCCTTAATTCACTCTATTTTCCACAAATATATCGGTAAATAACAGCTAACACATTTCCAAGTGTTCCACAGTTGATTGGCGGCAAGCTAATTTGACGTCATCATTGGATTATTCTCGGAAACACCACAATGGAAAACATATCTTATATTGGTTCGTTGTTTTCCATTGATCCAACCACATATATACCCCTGAAAAAACAATAATTCATCATAAAATCGTACTAATTTATAGCTTACCTTATGCCTCAAGGTCTTGCGCTTTGTCAAACACATAAAATTGATATTCATTCACTATTTTTAAGAAATTAGAGACCCCATAAAATTAACACATACGAACAAATATCGTGTATTTTGCGGGAGGTTAACTGGGATCAGATCAGATCAGAAAACTAACATTCAAACTTAAATTAATATTTTACATTATTCATTTCAGTGAAATTCAGTCAATATATTAAACACAGAGTAGTTTAGTTAATATACAGTATACAGTACATAGTTTTAGATAAATACCTATTATTATCCTTTAATCTACATATTATTGAGCATTCGAGTGCCAATAAAATTACGGTAGTTGTGTTCGTCTTGACTCAGCCTTCGGCGCAATATAACATCGGAGTGTAGGGGTACATTGGTTGTTTGTTGTTTGTTTGTTTTAGCTGACTCTTTCCATCCAGGAGTTCGTTCTATGAACGATGGCTGTTTCCTTATTGTAATATATATTTGTTATATTGGTGCTAAAGTCAGTCACCTCATCCGAACCGAACAAGTTGGGTTTTCAGTGTAAACAAATCGCTCTCATGACTAGAGCTCTGGATTTATCCGTCTATATTTACATTAGTAGCTGCATTTGGACTTCAATACAGGTGATATATAATAGTTCTAAGTCTCTAAGATCATAGCCAATGTAGAGTACAGTGTAGAGCAAAGCAACTATCGTTTGAGGAGTTTAATGTAGAAATAGAATGGCAGGTTTAGCGGGGCTCCCGGCCGCCCCGGGACAGTCACAGGCTCGCAGCCAATTTCAGTATCAATATTTTTTCAGAGGTTAGGTTCGGGATCACAAAGAAAATGGGCGAATTTTGGCACACTGGTTGTGTGGGACAGGGATCTGCCTTGCTTAGGCCAATCGGCTTTCTGCAGACTCCCATTTTCATATGTTTCTTATGTTCTTATGTTCTAACATTAACCTAACCTAGTAGGCTTACTACATGAATACTAGGTTAGGTTAGGTTGTTTGGTTAGGTTAATGTTTTATAGAAGAGTTATGCTGTATGTTGGTAGGCTAGTGGTACGCCCAGTACTCCTACTCTTACCCAAATTACATACAAATTTTTCAGAGTAAATAACACTTAAGGTTCTTATACAGTCCACCCTTGGGTAACGCGGGTATATAGTACCGGCCCAAGGCCGTGTTAGGCAAACACAGTTACATACAGCAAAGGTTATATGGGAAAAATTCTATTCGTTCTGGCCACTTCCCCAAAGTCCCCTTTTTTTACCATTTAGGCTACCACCCGATTTATCTATTATTTGTCAGTATTATTACGTTGGCAACATACCTTCATACTAGTGGTCAATACTATATCCAATTAAGACCATTGATACTATGAAATGCCATTTATTTGACACTAAAACAATGTTGTTGTTCAACAATAACAAACCACATGGCGTCAGCGTGTGAGGCAGGCGGCGGGAGCTTGGCTAAACTTGCCAACAATCTACCGCTTTCATTAGAGTTCTAGTTTAATTGATTTTTCTTTGGTTTTTACTAGGCCTAATATAAATATTATTTGGTAAAATGAAATTAAATTTCATAGAGTAAATTATAATAACATTTTATTGCATACAGAAATAACTCTGGTTTAGACATAGCCACACAAGAACAACACACAAACTGACTCAACAATAACACACACGATTTCGGTCAGTCGGAAAATCAGCTGGTGAATCGGTTTCAAATTAACTTACATTGAAAGTATATTCGTCGTATAAGGCCATCCATGGTTTTGGAGGGTTACCCGAGGGCCGACTGTATTATTTCTCAAAAGTACCAACATCATTTCTCTACTTAATTAAAACTAATACATTACAACATTTAGTTATTGCAGCAGCACTATAATCTACACAGGAACTATCTAATTTTAATTCTGTCTAGGAACATTTACTTTGAGAAAACTGGGTTGCCATGGTCAACAGATAAGTTTTGTCCTAAAAATCTACAATAATAGACTGTTTCAAGCAAATGCCGACCGACTGGGTTGTGGAACATCTGCCACGACAAAACTTTCTCTAGCGAGGTTATAAATGGGTAAATAAACCTGAACTAAGTCAATATCATGTAACTGGTTACTTTTCAGGCCAACCTCATTACTAACAAATGTCAAACTAAAATAAACCAACACTGTACTTATCTAAAACCAGGATTGTGTTCATCCAAGCTCGGTTTTAACTTCCGAACAGGGTCAGTCTTTTTAAACACTAGTAGTAGTAGTATTCTCTGCAAGGTTCCAACTTCAGGAATTCAGCTGTACCTGTGAAGATACTTATTAGGCTATATTAAAATTACACTTACTTATAAAAAAAAGTGAAAAGGAATTCCTTGAGATAGTTCGGCCATATGGAACGTATGTGAAGCGAGAGAATGACTACATATAAGAAGGTGGAAAGACACTGAGAGGTACACCGAATGAGAGTTGGAAGGGGACTGAGTGAATTATATGAGCGAAGGCGGTGCTGGATAGAAGGGGAGTAGACTGACTGGGGACAGGTGCATGGGTGAGTTTCGTTCGTGGCCACCCCTTAGGGGATCACTGGATTTACCGTTAAGAGTATAACTTATCTAAAAACAAAACACATACCGTATAGAATCATTTACAGTCTTAGGACTAAGAGAATCGAGAGGGTAGCCTATATTAGTGGTAATTTTCATAAGCTACAAAATAAACCATTTATGATAAACTAATATAGATTGGAAAAATGCGTGAATAGTATATAGGCTCTACTGTTTGGAAAGTTATTAAAATATTTAGTCCGCATCAATAGATATTTAATTTGTTTTGCTACTGTAATTTTATATTTGCATTTCCTCTTATATTGGAATAATCTAGAAAATACGATTGTTTGGTTAGGCCTACAGGTATGCATTGATAATTTTTGCTCGCCATGTACGGTCGCGCTAATAAGTCCTGTCCCAGCTGTCATTACGTTTGGCTTGCTCTGTGCTGTATTAATGTCTGTCAGATGTTGAATAGGGTGGGTAAGTGTAGGAACATGTTATTGCTGCTACCAATTATTGATCAAAACATACTAGGTGCCGAGACATCACTTATTAGCGCGATTGTACCGGTACCTACTTAGCCTATATACTGTATTATACATAAACTAACATTTTGAATGACTTAATAATACGCATACTTATATACTTTGAATCCACATGCCTAAATTATGACTAAACTGAACAACTTCAATAAGTCTTTCAGCCATTTAAGGCGATTATTATATATATATATAGCCTAGTGGAATTTTGTTCCGGTTATATAATACTAACATAGGCCTAGGTTTATCTTTCGATATTTATAAGTTAAATGTACATTATTATTGTGGGTTAAAACAGCGATAACTTATGTGTATCGTCTCGCGGTAGCGGAAATAGCGTTTGACAGTGAACAGTAGTAGACATTATCGTCAAAGGGTAATTTAATTAGCCTAACCCTTTTTATTAAATCGACAGATTATATTTAATTTTATGAAACTTAGGATAGATCTGTGGTACTTCAAACCATTGAGTTTTGTAACCTTTGAAGCGCTAGACTTGCCTCCTAATCTGAATAGTTACCCTTCTCTCTCTCTCCCCCCCCCCCCCCCCCCTCCCCCCCCACCCCCCCCCACCCCCCACCCCCCCCCCCACCCCCCCCCCCCCACCCACCCCCCCCCACCCCCGCCCCCCCCCCCCCCCCCCCCCCCCCTCGGACACGGGACATGTTAACCATCTCCGACATATGACGCGATTTTGAGCCTATTACGGATAATTTAAAGACTTTGTTACCATCAGGGGTAGCCTATTTATATAACCTTTAGTTTAGTTACTTCAACCTCTGCAGTTGTCTTTGAGTTAGCTGTGGCCAGAAAACTAATTTTGGAGAGGTAATTATAAGAGTGAGAGAACTATTTCTTATTGCTAATCTGGCAACCTCTGCATCATACGAGTCTGAAGGGGTTAAGCACTGACGCTAGGTATAGTACGGTACACCAAGGTATAGTACGGACGACGCTAGGTATAGTACGGACGACGCTAGGTATAGTACGGACGACGCTAGGTATAGTACGGACGACGCTAGGTATAGTACCGACGCTAGGTTTAGCAAGAGATGCAACATTGCGGCTAAGAGACTGCAAAGTAGTAGAAAGTAGTATCCCACGAAGGATTTAGAGTAAAGTTGGTCATGGAATAGTTAACTTAACCCTTTCACGCACGTATGACGCAGAGGTTGCCAGATTAGCAATAAGAAATAGAGTTCTCTCACGCTTATAATTACCTCTCCAAAATTAGTTTTCTGCCCACAGCTAACTCAAAGACAACTGCAGAGGTCGAAGTAACTAAACTAAAGGTTTTTAAATACCCATGATGGTAACAAAGGCTTTAAAGTATTCCAATAGGCTCAAAATCGCGTTCATATGTCCTGAGAGGGTTAACTCACTATTTAAACTTAAGCGAGTACCCACCCTTAACGTTCACACATTTGAAGTACCGCGAAACTGTTTTAAACTTTTAACCCACAATAATCTATGTATAGAGCAAGATTATTCATAAGTCCAGGGGGTGAGGCAGACTGTATTCCACTGCCTAAATGTTAATTGAACCGTAAATATGGGAAATACGCTAAGTTAATGGCCAAAGTACCCTACTAACCTCGAGCGCTATGTCAACAAAGCGATCCAAGTTACTCCCAAGAACGCAACTTTACAGAGTTATCTTTATATTTCGTCTAATTAAAATTAGAGTTTCCCATTTCCTTTCGGGGGATTTCGTATACGGTATACCCACAAAAAGGTGTAGCTTTGTGTTCGATTGCGTGGACACATAATAAAAGTCTAATATGTCCCGGGGTGGTAGGCTACCTGTCAAGTGCGCGACCCTAAAGTAAAATCGCACCTGGCAGGTGTTTAAGCTCGATAGAGGTCTTGGGAGGAACCTAATAAATTATAAAATACATTAGAAAATATAAACGAACCATCTCTCCTTAAGGGAAACTTTATGCAGTCATTTCCCCTGCCAGTTTCAATATCTCCTTATCTAGTAGATGCCGTCTGTATCAGCAATTAGTGCACAAAGTACCTCCGCCCATTAACATTCACTTAATGTTATGTCTGCGCCCCCTTCTCCCTCATGCTTAGCCCCATTAGTTTCCAGATGCAAGACTTTCGCCCCATTAGTATGGATATTTTCAGACCTTTCGCCCCATTTCAGTCAATTCCAAGACCTTGCGTGCCATTTAGGCGTGACTTTAGTTCTTGGCGAGCGATAGCTGGACTGTTATTTAGGAACCGGCCTTCAGTCTGGAAATGTCTGGGTACGGCATGATCTTTTAAGCCATATTTCAAATCTATTATATGTGGTGTCCCCAGTTCGAATCCCGGGAGGGCCATATGCTTTCATTAGTTATTCAGGTACATTGGAGTTTGTATTTGACATTAATGTTAAAGAACTGGGTGTTACTTATATCGACTAAGATTGGACGCATTTTATACTACCTGACAATAAGTTTCATGCGGGAGATGCGTAATGAGCGATACACAAAAGGGTAGAAATATCCACCTAATAGGAATTCCCACCTGGGTAGGTTAAGGAGAAGTAGTTCGTTTTTGGAGTCTACACCTCCCCATGTTTAGCATATTAGTTACCGTAGGAGACTTAAAGACAATGCCCCATTAGTTTGGCGATTTTCATACCTTTTGCCCCATTTTGTTGCCAATATTAAGAACTTTCGTGCCATTTAGGAGTTTTTTTTTCCTGGCGAGCGATAGCGAACCTGTATTTGAAGAGTATCAGGCCTTCGGCAGAGACATTTTTCTACCGAAAAAATTATAAATATATATCGAAAGGGGGTCTTGTGGATTTTTTTTTTTTTTAAATCTTTAGAGAGCATACTAAACTCAGTCCTTAAACCATTGAGCCGAACCAGTAAATTATGCTTCACAATTCCGTCGAAGCTCCGGAGCCTTAAGTTACTCTTCAACCCCACGTACTAGGTACTAGTGCCACGTATTAACTGGTAGGGGTTAGTCTTATCCATCATACTAGGGAAACACTATACTCTGTTCCAAATAATTATGTAGTCCAGAAATCGTGAACCCTAACCTTTGCAACTCAAAAAGGGGCTAAGTTTCCACACCTGTTCCCTGGTTGACCCTTCCCAAATGGTAGAACTATAAGCTCTATTACTCTAATCATTCGCTAGTTATATAGGTTGATGTTCACGAGTCTTTGCCAACTTTGCATAGAGTATAGGTGGAAGGGAAGGGTACTCTAGTCTATATCCAACGTACTAGGTCTAGGTTCGGTTGTTAGCAAATATTAAAGGGTAAGATCCGGTGTAGCGGGAAAAACTGTTTTTCAGATGCCTATTTACTAAGAAACATTGAACAATATCTTAACCTAACCTACCAAAACCTAACCTAGTATATTAGTGGACTATATATTAAAGTAAAATAAAAAATAAAAAATTGTAACATTACCAAATTATTGAGATATATGTACAGGTCCACCCGCTACACAGGATTATACCAATTAAAGTCTTTCTATGTTGGTTCTAGGGACTTACTACTGGTTAGGCAAGGGTTAGTTTGTTATCCCACATACTACGTACTAGGGACACTTAATACCTGGTAGGTAGGGGTCGTTTCGTATGCTATCAAATTTACTAGGTTTACATCCACAGGTTGGCTCAGGTTTTAAAGTCTGGTTTAAGAGTTAAAAAAAAAAAAGTAACCTATAAAGTGAATATTGATATTATATAATAGGTTATTTATTATTACGCAGCTCTCGCATTGGCAGGTAGTATACAGTGCGACTAATCTATTATAACCGATAAAATATACAGCTTCACCGTTATAATCACAGAATTATATCACATACGCGACTTCTAATATATTGTCTCAGAAGTGTTTTGCTATAGCCTAGGATTTTTATCATGCGATTAAGTAGATTAAGTACGGAAATTTGCTGGTTCTTCCCATGCTCGAGCCATGTATTTTAGTTTGGTCCCCTAGGCTAACAAATTGGTAGCATTCAGGGAGGACTACAGCAAGACTTCTTCTTAACACTGGACCAGTTATAGGCTATCTATAGTGTTTACTAGCCTATACCCCTTTGAAAAGACATTAGCCTTACCTAACCTATCCTATTATTATGGGTGGGGGCTGCCGCCCCCACACCCCGCTATTTGACATCTTGGACAGGACTATTTTTTTTTAAGTGAAATCGTGTTTTTTCAAGTGTCTATAACGAAATTCCTCCATGCGGACTATAAGAGAAAAATATGGAGAAGGTCTACTTTCTCTAATAAATGGTTTCTAATAAGGCGGATGTAGTGTCCTTGAAGATTATCCATATATTTTCACAAACCAACTTCTAAAACACAATGAAATCAACGGATACATGTGGCACTCCTAGGATACTCCCACCGAAATTCCGCGTATTTGCATTACGCTATCAAAACCTCCTTAGAAAAAAATAATTGTGAAAATAAAGCAAATAGCGAAAGTTCTTATCTTTATATATGCTCAACTACGCCATCCAAGCAAATAGTGAAAGTTCTTATCTTTAATATATGCTCAACTACGCCATCCAAGACAAATAGTGAAAGTTCTTATCTTTAATATATGCTCAACTACGCCATCCAAGACAAATAGTGAAAGTTATTATCTATATATGCTAGCGCCATCCAAGACAAATATGAAAGCTTTTAAAGGTCATTAATTGTATGTATGAAGGAGAAAAGGTAGGCTGACTGTAACTAGTGCCTCCAAAAACCAAAACAGCGACACACAGCCAAATTCAAGGGACGGTAAAAATATTGTGCATGCCCACTAAGATTTAAGCCATAAATCATAGGATGAAACCTTGATTGGAGCGAGTTACAGTTCAATTGTTATTAGAAAAATAGGCAGAATGTAGTTACCGGGGTGTTACCGCCCACCTTGTTTACGCTATGCGGATGCCTTTGGATATAAAATACATTAGCCTAACCAAACAACCTAACCTAACCTAGTATTCATGCAGTAATGACAGGGACAAATAGCAGAAAATATAGCGTCGAAATAGACGGGAACGTAAGTGAGAGCCCACAACATGACAACCGTACACCCGGAATCTACATCCTTCCCGAAAACTAAAACTGCAAATTCTTTGGTGGGAGAGCTGGACAAAAGGAGAGACTTTAAAGGCGGGTGCCACCGTGCCTACCACTCGCCATAAGGGAAGGGGAATGCACCGACAGCCCTCCAAAACTATTGTTGGTTATGTTGAGGCCTGGTTATTAACAACTATATCCAAACACTTTTGAAGTCCAAACCAGAAATAGGCCTATATTTACAAAAGTTAAATCAATTAGATTCTAAACTATTCATATAATTTTTTGTTTATATATACAAAAACTAAATTAAAAAGAGGCACAAAATTTCAAGTTTATGTCGAAACAGATTTTAAGGTCTAATCCAAACTAAGTCCGAAGCTATATTTAACTCCAAACTAAAACTATGTTCAAAATCCAAACAATTTTTACTTCTATAGGCTAAATACGCAAAATTTATGGACCAACTAAGCGAATTAACGTTACTTTAACCCTCTCGACATATGACGCATTAGAGATACTTTAAAGCCTTTGTGGTCAATATACAGGAGGCGCTACAATATAGGTAGCAAAATTCTAATGGTAGTTTTGGGTTCCTATCAAGCTTCATTTCTATACTTTTTATCCGGGAAAAAAAAAATCTTGATTTTTTTAGTTTTTTTTCTTGATTTTCTTTTTATTTTTTTTATTAAATAACCAAAAACCTAACCTAACCTAAATGTATTGGGGCCATTAGTTAGGTTTTTTGGTTAGGTTAATGACCAAAACAAAAATCCCAAGAAAATAAATGAAAATCATGATTTTTTTTTTTTTCCCCGGGGATAAAAAGTATATATGACTGATGATGGAGGACCCCAAACTACCATTAGAATTTTGTACCTATATGTAGGCCTCCTGTATATTGACCGCCTTTGTTACCATCAGGGGTATTAGAAACCTTTAGTTAGTTACTTCAACCTCTGCAGTTGTCTTTGAGTTAGCTGTGGGGCAGACAACTAATTTTAGAGGTATTTATAAGAGCGAGAGAACTATTTCTTATTGCTAATCTGGAAACCTCTGCGTTATAAGAGTCTGAAGGGTTAAGTTCATAACTATTCTTATCAAAGTCCAAGCAATAAACCTTAAGACCGTGCAGGTACTCACCACGAACCACGCCAGGAAAGTAGAATCCAATAAGCGCCAGTAGACTCTAGGTGGAGGGCAGTAGTGGAGTTTTAGAGCACTATGTCACTGGCAGAAGATAGATAAATTTACTATATTTTTTTCCAGCTGAGGTTAAGTTGCCATGTTTCTATCTTTGTTACTCTATAAGGTAGATTTTGTAGCGAAATATGAAGTTAATTATGAAAAATTGGCATGAATACGACACAGCCATAGTAGTTTCATATATTTCAGTTAAATATAGAGTAATCAGCTACTAAGATTCAATTTACCATCAGCTGGGAAAAATAGAGTATAGTTACTCTTCCTTTCCAGGGCATTAATACCAAGAGCTTTACACCGATTTCAAAATTACTTTAAAAAAAAAAATCAGTATCCAACACCATTATTTCCAAGGCTATGTTATCTTATTATTTTAGAATTCAAATATTTTAAATTAGTCACTACTAAACTTGCGTAGCTGCAATTTCAATATAGCAAGAGTCCTAATTATTTCGTTAACACCTGTACCGGCGACGTCTATATATTTTTTTCTAGATAAATTTTCACTATTGTGTGCAGCTTAAAGAGGGTTTGGGTTGGTACAAAGCGTTAAGGGGAGATTTTCACTCGAGGATTTTTTTTTCTGGACTCCTTTCTCCATCATGTTTAGCCCCCATTGCTTTTCTAATTTTAAGACTTTCACCCCTTTTATTTTGATGATTTTTAGAACTTTCACACCCATTTCTGTCAACTTTAAGATCTTTCGTGCATTTCATGTCCCGGCTTTCAGCCGGGACATTCTTCTACCCAAAAATTTACACATTTATCTTTAAAGAGTCTAGGGTTTGTAATATTAAGTTTGATGGAGGTCTAAGCAACACACTAGCAACCTCCCCTTAAGCGAGCTAGTTCGAAGCCTGCACTTGCTTAAAGCCTTTTTTTAACTGAATAATATCGTCTAATAGACAGAATAAAGTTAAAACAGCACCGGTACAGAAGGGGTTAAATGACTAGCATAATTTAATTCCACGTATATCGAATTTTGTTGACAATTATGTACTTCCAGCGGACTAAATACCAATGTCCAAATCTTAATTATATATCTATATCTGAAGCACAAGAACACACACAACCAAAAATTACTTACTAAAATCACAGTTGGTGCTAAAAGTCCGGTTTACCCTTACTTATTCAATAAATAGAAACTAAAATTCTACTAATAGAAAAATTATATATTAGGCTACCGATTCAATTAGTTTGGTTGTATGCCGTTAATGAAAGGATTGCGAAAGTCTGGAAGTTAACGTAGACAGAGAGGACTACGTAGATTAGATGCTTATGCCACGAACGCTCAGTGAAGACTAACTTAATTGCTGCCCAGCCAGATTAGTCATTGGTTCGTATTTAAGTCGAGAGAGAGAGAGAACCATCCTTCTTTTTTTCGCGCGGTTCGAACACTTGTGGTCGATCCGTTGAAATTATGTTGGCGGGCTTATTAAAGATTCATTTGTTTTTGTACGCTTCAATTTTGTTCGGATACTTATAAGCTTGTAAAGCTTCATTACAGTCAGAGTACAGATTGGATAGAGAGGAAAGAAAGACTGAAAATAGCGAGCCGCGCGTTTGAGAGATGGCAGCACGATCGCAAAGGAAAACGGGAGGGTCCTCATTAATAAGTGTTGTCAGATATTTCACAAAGTTTCGGACACTGACTAATACTCTGAGGGATAAGCACTTTTTCCAGTAACTATAAAGATACCAATAACACTTGTTGAGCGAAAACCACTGGAATCTACGACAACACTTAATACCCCCGATCCTACTCATAACGCTATACACGTGTGACGTCACACTTTCTATGATTACAGTATTTGTTTTTCTTTTCTATGTGATTGAGAGAGGGAAAAGGCAGAACTGCCTATAGCGAGTGCCTCCCCCATAGTTGAAAGAGTGACAGGGCCAAAATTAAGGGAAGTTCGAACCAAAACCGCCGGGACACACGTGGCTGCTCGAATCTTTAACCCTTTCAGTACCGATGAAGTCTTTTTAATTGTAGTCTAGCTTTATTTAGGCGATTTTATGCAGCTTGGTAAGGAACTGTGATAGTTGAAGGGGTTAGTTTAGTTCCAAGCTATATAATTACTATAAGTCTATCCTAACCTGAACACACTCGTCTAATAGTAGCCAGAATAAAATTTAAAGGACGTGGTATTAAGGGGGGTGACCTGCTTTTTGTTATTTCTGTCCTGTTCTCTCTTTCTCTGGCTTGTATCCATTCAGCCCCATTCAGCCAACTATTTTAAGACGTTTATCCCCATCTAGGTGTCGATTTCTTTCTGGCGAGCGATAGCGAGCCAGCATTATATGAAGAAATCCGGCTTCGCCGGAGAAATTTGTCTACCGAAAAATGTACAAATTTAGCCTGCTGTCAAACAAAAATAAAAAATATGCTGGCTCGCTACAGCTCACTAGTAAAAAATGTACACCTGGATGGGGATGAACGTCTTAAAACAGTAGGCTGAATGGGGCCAATTGGATACAAGCCAGGAGAAAGATAGAAAAGGACCAGCAATAACAAAAAACAGGTCACCTCCCTTAAAAGTGTTAATACCTTCAGTGAAGGACGACGATTTATATTTATTTCCGTATTGGAGGATATGATACAGTATATACTTCATCTATTACGGCTACCATAGCCAAGGGGTTTAAGGGGGTGACCTGCTTTGTTATTTCTCTCTTTTTCTCTCTTTCTCTGGCTTGTATCCATTCGGCCCCATTCAGCCAACTTTTTTAAGACGTTTACCCCCATCTAGGTGTCGATTTCTTCCTGGCGAGCGATAGCGAGCCAGCATTATATGAAGAAATCCGGCTTCGCCGGAGAAATTTTTCTATCGAAAAATGTACAAATTTAGCCTGCTGTCAAAAAAAAAATATGCTGGCTCGCTACCGCTCACCAGTAAAAAATTGACACCTGGATGGGGATAAACGTCTTAAAACAGTAGGCTGAATGGGGCCAAATGGATTTCAAGCTAGAGAAAGAGAAAAGGACAGAAACAAAAAACAGGTCACCCCCCTTAAATCTATATCAATAGACTACTTATTACGAGTTTCGGGCTATAAGAAAATTAACTCTTTCAAGATCCAATACGCATTTCTTTTCTCTTTTCCGGCTATTGTTAGACGATTTCCTTCAGATTAGTAGGGGTATATGGAAGTCAGAGGGTTAACCGAGACAGTCTTTACCCTATAATTCCCACAGGTCCTTCCTAAACTGCAGAAAATCGTCTAATGATAGCCAGTATAAGCTATCAAATGGCGTCCACTATCTTGAAAGTTAAAACCGTAGACATCACTATTTTAGCATCATTACAAGCTAAACAAATTTCTACCGAAAAATATACAAATTTATCTTGATGAAGGGGGGGGGGGGGGGGGGGGTTTTTCTGTTTGAGGGAGGTCTAGCGAGGAAATTTTAAAACAAAATTTGATACATGAAATAATAGAACAACCTATAAAAAAACACACTAGCTAACTTAAGGGGAGGACTTTAGTTTGGTCCCTAGATATCCTTCAAGCTTAAGGGGAGATATCCACTGAGGGATTATTTACTTTACCCCTTTCTCCCTCGTGTTTAGCCCCATAGCTTCTGAGATTTTAAGACGTTCGTCCCATTTAGTTTGGCGATTTTAAGAACTTTCACCCCATTCATGTCACTTTAAGACCTTTCGTCCCATTTAGGTGTCGATTTTTTCCTGGCGAGCGATAGCGAGCCTGTAATTTAAGAGGAACCTTAAATCTCCTTAAGATTACACCCCCTGTTGTCATAGGGTAGGCTATATAGGACTGTTGTCATAGGGTAGGCTATATAGGACTGTTGTCATAGGGTAGGCTATATAGGACTGTTGTCATAGGGTAGGCTATATAGGACTGTTGTCATAGGGTAGGCTATATAGGACTGTTGTCATAGGGTAGGCTATATAGGACCTGTTGTCATAGGGTAGGCTATATAGGACTGTTGTCATAGGTTAGGCTATATAGGACTGTTGTCTAGGGTAGGCTATATAGGACTGTTGTCGGGGTAGGCTATATAGGACTTTTGTCATAGGGTAGGCTATATAGGACTAGGTACACTATATATTATTGTTTTCTATATGATTGTAATAGTGATGTACAGTACAGTACTTTATGATAATACCACTGTTTAAATAAAAATCCAAGGTTTCGAAAAGGTTTTAGTGTTCATACGTTTCGGTTCTACTTGATTCGTTTGTGTGAAGCAGGGAGGTTTATTCCATTAGTGTGGTTGATTCAGAACTTCTACTTAGTTTTGGACGTTTATACGATTAATTTTAACTTGGCGATTATACCCCGCCTCATTAGTTCCGCGGTTTTCAACTTTCTTCGCTCTAATAGTATTGAGTTTCATTATTTATCTAGTTTAGCAAATTTTAAGTTAAACAAAATCTTAATTTCAATGCTTAAGATTGGCGTTATCTTTATTAACTCCCGATCACCCTTCAATTTCAATTACACATTAGACAACCAACTACTAGAATCAGTTCCTTCATACAAATATCTTGGCGTCCACCTCTCCACCAACCTAAGAATTCAACACCCACATTCATCACATACAAAGTCAGGCACTCAGCACACTAGGGTTTCTTGAGGAGGAATTTCACAATTGTACACGAGACATCAAACACATAGCTTCAAACACCCTTGTTCGCCCAACACTATAGAGTACTGCGCCGCAGTATGGGATCCATACACAATCTAACATTAAGGGGAGGTTTTTAGTTTGATTCCCTTGACTTCCATCAAGCTTAAAATTACTCCCTTGACCCACTTTCTAGATATTTTTTTATATTTTTCGGTAGAAAAATGTCCCGGCCAAAGGCCGGTTCCCCTAAAATTACAGGACCCAGATTCACTAACGGTCGTACGATCCGAAAACTCCCTTACCGTTCCCTTACGTCTCAACGCTGGTATTCACGAAGCGTCGTAGCGGCCATCTTTGATCGTAGGAAGGCCCTAAAATCCCCTTTCGCAAAGGGTGGTCTAGACCACCCTTACATGAATTTGACCCGGATATAGGTACACAAATATCGATAACACAACCCGCGACCATAACAAATTCGTCTGCAGTATAGCTCTTTATGACACACTAAGTCATTATTGAGGCAATAATAGCGCAATATGATTGTTAACTTGTGTTTACAACACCATTAACCCGGCAAGCGCGATAGGCCTCACGGAAGGCTTCCTAATAGGGAACGCGGATAGGCCTCACGGAAGCAGGACCATAAAAAAAGCCTTTCCCCAAAAAAAAAACCCCTATCAAAACAAAGGAATTTGTCTCTAGGTGAGATAATTCCCCTCCAGTACTCATCCATGTAAATCTCACCCACCCCCCTCCCCTCCTTCCCCACCTTATTCCCCCCTCCCTCCCCACCTCAATTATCACCTATTTTTCCTCTTATTATCATCATTTATCGGTTATTTTTCTCTCCCCCGATAATGTAGCACAAGTGGGTTGCATAAAAGATCGTTATGCAACACCCAGACACCGGCACACACCGCCCCGCTCTTCTCAGTTGACTCCCAGACAGCGAGAGGGGAGGGCTGCCTGTCTCTCTCTCTCGCCTGAGATTATGACCGGGTGGCCAAAATCTTCGTTTTTCACCACCCAAATGCTTTTCCCACTTATTTTAGCACTCTTGAAGGTTCATATATACATCATATATGTAAAATAAAAGCATACCGAAAACAAATAATGGTTTATATTGTAAATATAACGAATTCTGTCAGAATCCAGGGCTAGAAATGCACAAATAACTACCCTAGCACCTACTGTCATATCGCGCTTGTCAGGTTAAGGCATTTAATACAAAGTATGAATATATTTGTATCCTTAATGTCTTATGACAGGCCGAATTAAGCTATGAATAGCCTACATATGCCAGCCTAGACCTAGTCAAGGTTAATTGATGCACAAATTCATGTGCTGCGACAACACGTAGCCTACCATTAGTAGATTTTAACCCTCATTTATTGCGGAAATGTTTTATTCCAACTCTCCACCACCTCTGAGTTAGATTAGGGTAGCCTATTCCTCAACAAATTTGAAAGTATCACAGGAACAAAATGATGAAAAGAATTACCCTAGGCCTAGCCTAAAAAATAAATAAATAATAAACAGTGTTAATAATTTTGTTTAGCCTAGCCTAGGCTATAACCTAGGTTTATTTTGAAAAAGTTAGGGCTATTTAGGCTAGACAAGTTAGGCCTATGTATGGTATTTTGGTTAGGCTAGCAATGCCTAGCTGGGTTTGATTAAGGTAGCCTATTTCCTCAACAAATTTGAAAGTATCACAGGAAAAAAATTATGAAAAGAATTACCCTAGGCATAGGCTAGTCTAAACAAAAAATAATAGGCTAGCCTATATGGTGTTGTGAATATTTTTGTTTAGCCTAGCCTAGGCTATAACCTAGGTTTATTTGAAAAAGTTAGGGCTATTTAGGCTAGACAAGTTAGGCCTATGTATGGTATTTTGGTTAGGCTATCAATGCCTAGCTGGGTTTGATTAGGGTAGCCTATTTCCTCAACAAATTTGAAAGTATCACAGGAAAAAAATTATGAAAAGAATTACCCTAGGCATAGGCTAGTCTAAACAAAAAATAATAGGCTAGCCTATTGGTGTTGTGAATATTTTTGTTTAGCCTAGCCTAGGATATAACCTAGGTTTATTTTGAAAAAGTTAGGGCTATTTAGGCTAGAAAAGTTAGGCCTACGTATGGTATTTTGGTTAGGCTAGCAATGCCTAGCTTGGTGTAGCCTAAGCATGGTAAAGTAGAAGCCTAGCAGGTTAAGATGGTGTTTGCAGGTGTACCGTCCTCATTGTTAACTAGCTGTTATTAGTCCCATGCTGGTAATATATTTGATGATGGCAATAAGTCATGGGAGGTGAGGGGGACAAAGCCCCCCTCAACCTATCATTATTTCCCATGGCCAACTGTTGGATAATAGATTGAGGAGGCCTATGCTAGGCCTATTTTGAAAAGGTAGATAGGCCTTGAGGTGCTGTGAATACAAAAAAATTACCCTAGGCCTATTTTGAAAAATTAGGCCTAGGCTAAGTCTGGCATTTTGGCTTGGCTAGAACTGTCTGTGTAGACATAGACATAGTAAAGTCTGGCATTTTGGTTTGGCTCGCCCTGTCTAGGTGTAGACATGGTAAAGCAGAACAATATACTGTGGTTAAGGTAGGCTATAAATAATACACTCCCAACTAGCCTAACATATAATTATCAATGATCAATCCGTCGAAAATCCTTTAACTTGGGCCACTAACAGGCTTCCCTGTAGCCTAGCTAGGCTAATTTCTTATCATCAATTCACAAGATACTCTATTCTTCTTCCTGCTGGCTGTGGTGGATCGAATTAGCCATGCTAAACAATGACAAGCTCATAAATTAAAGTATATTAGGTTCTTCTTGGCGCTTCAGTCATGTGGGTGACATATTGTTTATTTACAAAGGCCAAGCGCCTGATTGGTCAAGAGAAGCCTCGGTGAAAATAACCGAAAGGGAGCCGTAAGGGAGCTCAACGATGCGTTCGTGGATACACCTTCCGCACTCCCTTAGGAACGATCGTAGGTTGCTGTACGACATCGCACGCTACGACCGTTAGTGAATCTGGGTCCAGGCTCGCTATCGCTCGCCAGGAAAAAATTGACACCTAAATGGCACGAATGGTCTTAACATTTACAGAAATGGGGCGAGGGTTCTTAAAATCGGCAAACTAATGGGGCAAGCGTCTTTAAATCTCACAAGCAATGGGGCTAAACATGAGGGAGAAAAGTTTTGTGGGGGATAATATGGCCAAAGGTTACTCTTGCCACACCAATCGAAATATAAAATTAATCAACATAAATAAAAATAAAGTCTGAGATCGCCTACCTTATGGTATGAACTATGGTAGCCTATCTCTCAGGATGCCCTAACTAAACATTGTATAAATGGCCATATATATCAATGACTTAGCTATAACTAGGGTCCTGGTTTAGTTCAGAGGATTCCGGCTTCGGTAGATAAGGGTTATAGATCAGAGACTCCGGGCCGGGCGTGGGAATTGTGGTGGAGGAGATCACGGAACACTTCTCTACCGTTCAAAAGTTTACTAGCGTCTGATCGGAGCTTTAATTTCCGACTCTTAAATAAACTATATTAATTCGTTACCAAGGGTTCATTCCCTCTTCACGAAATCATATAAATAATTATCAGCATTTAAATTATATAATTATAAAGGTGAACATCGTTTCACAACGATTTAGTGAACATAATATCAAGATATTAACGACCCTAAAGCAAACGGTGGATCGCGTATGCGGTCGCGGGAATATTTAAACTGATCCTCTTTACAGTTCTTCTAAACTTATTTCTAAAAGGTTTTATAACTAAATTAACTTGATCAAGGTAATCTTATACAGTACTAAATTACCTAACATTAATTAATCTCTACAATATATACAATCACCGGGTTCTGGTAGGAAATTGTTCACTCTAGTGAGGTTACCCTATCGGAAGGTTGTTGCCAACACCCAGATACCGGTGTAGTCAATTTATTTCTCACAAGTTCCGAAAAAAATCCTCCAGGTGGAAATCTCTCTTTAACACACTAAGACTCTAGCACAGACTCGCAGTAATGTATAAAATCACACTCAATTATATTGACATTAAAAAACATTAATACCTACACAACTCAAACACCCGCAAACACTCGTAACACACATTCTCATAAGTACCAAACATACCACACTAATACCGACTTCTACAAAACACTCATTCTTTCCACGAACCATACGGAATTGGAAGTCTCCCAGAAGATACAACAAATAGCCCTACACTAGACTCATTCAAACACAGAATAAACTAACATTTCGCCCACATCTCACACACCATAAACCCTCCGCTTAGCTCCCCCCATCCTATATCCTGACTCTCCATCCTCCACCCAAATACCCTTATATGTGTGATATGCGCAAGTCCAGCGCCCTACACATTATCGATAGAGATTACTTTGGCACTACTTTTAAGATTTGCTTTGTACTGTATAATTAATTTGACTACCTGCCTCTTCCACCCCCATCATCTTCGCAGTCTATAAGCAGACACTGTAATTTAAATTTGTAGCTGACGATAGATTGAATCCCTTGGCAGTTAATGTTTCTATACTTAATCCACCAATGAAATGCTAGGTTTTTCCAGCAGGAATGGGAATTTATCCCCAGGCTACCTTTAGGATCAACCTTTCCTGGTACCTGGCGCGGGGTACGAACCTCTGAAGGGGAATTTAACCCTCCTAAAAACCCACAGATTTTGAGATGCCTTGGGTGGGGTTCGAACCCTGGTTAGTGACGCACCACCAGGCCCGCGCGCTAACCCACTGTACTACCACGGACGTACTAAAAGTATAGCAACCTTAGTCCAATTTTTAAGAACCAGGTGATAGTCTCGTGGTGTTTTCACGTGATGAGTTTATTGGACTTACCATCTAAGACTATTTTACGCTATACCTGACATCAACTCGGGTTAGTATTATTGTGGGTGCGGGACATTTTCGAGGGCATTACACCTTAATGGAAAGACTAGAGACGGAACCCGAATTCTTCCTACCAATAAATGCCTACAGTGGCCGATAGAGGCGCTGAGCAAGGTTTACCACGGTGCACTGTGGGAAATGGGAGACATCGCGGAGGTATCCACCCTCTCAACAATTCTATAATATATGCAGGTGGAAAAAAGTTCTGTAGGTGACACATACTCTGGTCGATGCATACAGTTTTATATATTTTAAAATTACCCATATTCATAAATAACATATTTACAACACAAAGTCAGCAGGCATTTTCGCGCCAATTTTGTTATGATAATTAATTAGCGTATAATGATGTTTGTAGTAATTATCAGCTGCATATGGACTTTCCCTTTATTACTATACTATATAAGCACTTTGTGTAGTCTTATATTGTATAATAAAAACTTTTAGAATCACACAAAAATTGAGATAAACTGTGCATATCCTACTGTAAGTGTTGGGTATAGTGATGTCTACAGTCGTAGCTCTGGCGCTAGTTCAGAAGCGTCAACCAGAGGTCTCAAGGGAATTGTTGGTAGGGAGAAATTACATACTTTAATTTGACCACAACCAAGGTTTAATATATTTTCCATTTACAGAATTGGGACCACTGCTGGTTGGAGTTTCCAGGTGGTAACTGCAGCTAGGGATACTTGTGGAGCCTACTGTACATCTGCTTAAGGGGGAATGGGCCGGTTTCCTAGTCTCTTTTCTCTAGTGTTTAGCCCCATTGACTGACTTTCAGCCCATTAGTTTGGCAATTTTAAAACTTTACGCCCCCAAATCTTTTTCACTTTCAGACTTTTCGTACCATTTAGAGTATTGTTTTTTTGGCGCACGATAGCGAGCCTGTAATTTAAAGTAAGCGGGACATTGTAAAAATTTATCTTTGAAGGGGGGTTAGGGGGTGTTTTTTAACCACTTGATTGAAGTCTACGGAAGACAAAATATATACCATAAGCAACAAATTATACCCCCCCCCCCAAAAAAAAAACACACACAAAAATACCTTTATGGAGTCTTGTCTCGGGGAATTGTACTAGCAAATCTGTTTATAATAAAACTTGAATTTACTTGTGAGTTTCTCTTAACACACTTCTATTAATATAAGGCCAATAATGATGGATACCACAATGATCAACTATAATAATTATAATAAATAAGTTTCTCTTACTAAAGGATAAAATAGGTTCTGGAAAATTTAATACAAGCTAAAACTAAGGAAACCAAAATATAATAAGGTCAATAATAATGGATACCACAATGATCAACTATAATAAATAAAAGTTTCTCAATTACTAAAGGATAAAATAGGTTCTGGAAGAGTTAATATAAACTAAAACTAAGGAATTCAAAATAAGCTAATTACTGTAATACGAAAATGAAATGGTAAACCACAAGTCTAAACTATAAAAGATGGTTAATTCTCTAAAACTAGCAACCATTTATGAAATTAAAAGGACACATTTTTACACCAAATCTTAGAACGGAAGAATACTACTGTGCATAAGTTTCTCCTTTTTTCCTTTTTTTTCTTGTTTTAATATTATTGAAAGTTTTCATTTATATTTGGAATGCATTGGAAACTTTAACACCCTGCACTACTAAAAGCTAAAATAAACTTAACCAATCGATCGATAGCATATTGGGACATGATTAACTATTAATTTGATAATGAAAGTCTTTACTCAATTCAAGTGTCCATTTTAAGCTTAGAGGATAAACTTCAAGCATTGCTAGACTACAAACTGCAGTCTTCTCTGCACTAAGAAAAATGTTTGAGAAAGTGTGTCCATAATACAGTATATCTTGTGCAATCCTTAATAAGTGTTAAACTATCTTAATATCTGGATACAAAGTTAAATTAATTTCTACCTTCCTCAAACTCTTACTTGCTTTCATAAATGTATTAACTCTTTCACGCTTTTATGATTCAGAGGTTGCCAGATTAGCAATAACAAATAGTTCTCACTCTTATAATTACCTCTAAAATTAATGTTATGTCCACAGCTAACTCAAAGACAACTGCAGAGGTTGAAGTAACTAAACTAAAGGTTTCTAAATACCCTTGATGGTAACAAAGGCTTTAAAGTGTCCCTAATAGGCTAAAAATCGCGTGAAAGGGTTAAAGTAGGCCTACATTAGGGTTTGTAATGGGGGATGTTAAGAACGGTGTTCCTTAATTCCATACAAAGAATGACCATATTAGTGAAAATATACTTAATGGGTTGGGTAAGGGATCAAAATTAAAGTAAGTAGTTTCAAACGGAGGAACTAAGCAAATTAACTATGATAGACCAAAAGGAGGGCCGATGAGGAATATGGATAATGTTAAGTTTTTGACTAACTATAACTAGCAATAGAGCTATGAAATAAATAACTCCGTTCTTAAGGGGAGATTTCCACTTTAGTATTTTTTTTATTTACCCCTTTCTTCATGTTTAACTCCAATGCTTTTTATATTTTAAGACGTTCGCCCCATTAGTTTCACGATTTTAAGAACTTTCGCCCCATTTATGTCAATGTTAAGACCTTTCGTGCCATATAGGTGTCTATTTTTTCCTGGCGAGCGATAGCGAGCCTGTAATTTAAGAGGAAGCGGCCTTCGGCCGGGACATTTTTCTACCGAAAAATTTACAAATTTATCTTGAAAGGGGGTCAAGAGGGTGTAATTTCAAGCTTGATGGAAATCTAGGAAACTCACTAAAAACCTCCCCTTAACATTATTCATCTAACACAAACTCCGATGTACTTTAATAAACTAATGAAAGCATATGGTCCTCCCGGGTTTCGAACTCTGGACACCACACCCAGAACCTAAACATCTAAACCATTACACCACCAGAGAGCAAAAGACAGATTGTTGTATGAGGGACCTGTATGGGGGAACCTGTGGTGGAAAGATAATTTTAGTAATTAACCCCTACTGTACCAGCAATTTGGCTTTTAATTTTATTCTAGCTATATTCAGAACAAGTTTTACAGTTTAAGAAGGATCTGTGGTAGTAACAAGGGTTAAGCCCCGTCCACACGATCGAGCACTGCCCGTCGGGCACGAGGGAAATGAACGTCCTGGGGCAAATTTAGCGGGAAAAGCCGCGGCGGTAGTTGAGCGAAATCTCCAGACACTGCCCGGTAGTTAGCCGGTGGATATGGGGATAAAGGGTGCCCGTGGAAGGAGGGGAGTAGTGTGTAGTTTGATCTTTAATTATCAAATATATTTTAAACTATTATTTTACAGATGTTTATCAGGTAAATCTGGTGGAAGGAATCCAGAATGTAATATGTGCAAGCACTTTATTAACGGTCACTGATCGTATGAATTAAGTTTTAGCTTTACAATATTGTATGGGTAGCATTCCTATTTATATAACTATTATTTGTATAGATATAATGTTATTAATATTCTTATGAATATTATTATAAATAGTATTAACCCATTGGCTGCGGCTATGTTTGGGCTATTTAGGGCATATTCAGGCACTCCTGAATGATAAATCAAGCATCTGCATTAAATGAACTGTATTATGCCGAAAACTAGGCGAAAATAGCTTCAAAATGAGACCAGAACGGGCCCCGTACGTGGTCTGGTTCACCCGCAGCGGTGCCAGTAAAATCCGGGAAACCCACTATTTGGTAGCACTCGCTTGCTTGGCTACACTGTTGAGAGAGACAGACCCGCGCGAGACACAGCCTAGCTCAATGAGCCGCTCGCTGCTCTGAGGGACGGAGGTGGGCCCCTCACGCTCCCGCCCACTGACACTCTATTTTTACGTTTTTTTACAGGCTTTTAAAACCTGGAAATTGCTGTAACTTGCCAAAACATTCCAGAACATCACCCGCAACCAAAGGGTTAATACTCTTATTATTGCCATGATCTTCTGCACTAACTATTGATTTTATGTTCGTTTAACGTACGTATGCTGACCATATCCACAAATCGCGTGATGATTGAAGCACTATGAGAAATAATATTTTAGGATAAATTCATATTTTTTCACCAACCAACTTTACTTCTTAACTCAATGAAATCAACAAATACATGTGTCACTCCAAGGACTCAAACCTAGGATACTCACACCCATAGGTTAAGCTTATCAGTGTATTACGTAAATATAAGACAGCATCAGAGAGAGAGAGAGTGTGTGTGTAATTGCAGCTCTAACTTACGGTATTTTGAGAGTTCACTCTTTTATTGGTACTGGTATATGATCTTTTCAAATGTATTGTGTTTTTTATCATGTTGACTTTCATTTCACATTAAATTAGAGTATAACCCATTCCCATGTCATTTAGATTTTTGGATAATTATATTATAAGAAATAGGAAGCTGATGAAATAAATTATTATCTTCAAACCCTTTTCTTTTCTTTGACTTTTGCAACATACCAATTATTATGCTACACAACACTGTACATCTCTCTTTAACTGCCCTGCCGAGCATCTTGTCTGACCACAGACAGACTTTGACTGGCCAGTCACGGCAGTGTGGAGAACAACACAGGCATGTTCGACAGACTTTGCCCGGTGAGGGGGCACAGCCAGCCAGACACTGCTCGATCGTGTGGACGGGGCTTTAGGGCGATAGCCTGTTGATTGCTGGAGGCCCTTTTCAAACTGAATGTAATGGTCTAATAGCCAAAATGAAGTAAACTAGACGACCCCGGAACTGCATGGGTTAAGCTCCAAGAGTAGGGAGAAGGCAAATATCTCTACCATGGGAATGGAGGGGGTAGATGCAATATATAATTAAAATTGGCAAAGCTGCTGGAGTAGATAACATCAGATAAAAAGCTGATAGGAGATTAGCTGTAGACTTGCTGCATGAATTGTTATTTTACGCTAGTCAGCCCTTAGCCCCTTCTGTACCAGCGACGTTTTTTTAATTGTGGCTACTACTATTCGATTGTATTAATTTAAGGAAGGATCTCCGGCAATTTACAGGCTTTGAACTATCTCACTTAACCCTTTTTACTACCTACCATAGATCCTTCTAAAACTGCACAAAATAATCTAAATATAGATATAACAAAACTGAAACGAAGTAGCCGGTACAGAAGCGGTTAACTTCGATAACCACAAGTAAATCTACAAAGAAAGTGGGATAAGTTTTAACAGATGTAGTAGAGTTGCCACTGACCTTAACGAGTATGGTGAACACGTTGCTAAATCCGACCCAAAGGTAACCGTTCAATGCTGCTGTGGTTTCTCCAATGCCCGACGCCAAGCATTCCCCTTCATATGCTCCCTTTAATCGCCCCCGTCTTAGCCGATATGCTTGGAGAGTCCCCCACTTTCTCCCTCCCACATCTTATGCGGTTTCTCCTCCATACCCGTCTCCTTCAGCTTCTTTAATTAGTGTTTCCTAGTCTTCTTATCCTCTACTACGTATTACGCCCAGCCCCACAACTCCGATGTTTTTTCCACAAAGTTTATTTTGGTGCCACATAGTCTTTTTAGGCTTGGTGCAAATCCCTATTTTAATAATAATAATGCTGCTGTGGTGGTATGTCCCGGTTGCATCATCATCAATCTTCAGTATCTTCATTAATTTTCATCATCAATCATCATCATAATCAATCCTCATCATCTGCCACCTCGCCTGACCCTCCTCCCGGGAAACCACCTCTAACTCATGTACAGAAACACTGCTTTGTCCAGATAGGCTTCCTTTGCCCGTTCCACAATGCTCCTGACACTACATTAACAATTGTCTTCACTATATACTTTCACTGTTCCACACCACTGGTTCCTGAAAACCCGATCTTAAATAGCAAACCCTAAGATTTATGGGATATATGGGGATGCGTTCTTGGACCAGCCAAAACCCAAACACAAGTGCCTAAAAATCAATAATAATATTGCAAATCTGGGCATCGGATAGTGAGGGAGACCTGTAATGTAAAACTTGCAAAATAAACAAACCAAAACAGGAACGGTACAATCTAATTTTTGTCCTGGCATATTTCATTGCCACCTCACTACAGTGGTATCTACAGAGGCCCTTGCTCTAGTTGCCCATCTCCCTAGAATGCCCCAAGAGTCCTTGCCCCCAAGGGCAACCCTAAAGGCCCAACTTAGGCAGCCTGTTCCCCTGGAGCAAAATGGGTTTTCCCATGAGCCATTCCTCTAGGAGCCCCTCTCCCAGGGGACTCATTGTTACGCTGTTTACACTGTGGCACATTTTTTTTTGTTTTTTTGGTTTTTTTGTCTCCCGGTAAATTTGTGTAGCCTGGCCAAGGGTGGCAAAAATCTGGCTAAGATAGTAAAAGTCCTCTGCAATGCCTTGCTTACTCTTGGGAAACCCTGACTAAAGAATTGCCATGGCAGAAATACCTCAGGCTTCTTTGTCCACACATGCTCCATTTTTTCTGTGCCACAATGATCCTTCCACTCACTATTTGGAAGTGTTCTGCAATATATTATACTAAATTGGAAAATAAGAAATACAGATATGAATCTAGTTCTAGTTCTATTTATATTTATTCTACTCTGACAGTCTTTCCAATCTATGGCAAAAATTGATGTACACTTTATACAAGCTCCCGGCCTAAAACTTTCTCTGTACATTTATCCTGCTACATATAATTATTATTGCTGACTAAGTAAAAGAAACAAAATCTAGTGTTATAGTACAGCGATAATAATCACTAAATTACAATACATATATTATTTATTCATTTCTAAAAATATGCCTTTTATAACTTTAATCTATCATGCCCAAAGAAAATCAGTGATCAATTGGAAACATGTAAGCTGCTACAATATCTTGATTTTAATACAGTAAAACATGTACCGGTAAAATTACGTAACTTTGGACGGGGATATAATTTCGGACATTCTGGAAAAAAATATAATGAACCGCAGTTATGGGATAAATACATGATGTTATGGAAAAACAAGTATCTCTGCGGTGTTCTTCCATAATGCAGTAATTTTTCCATTACTGTAGCTTATAATTTTATCCAGAAATGTCCGAAGTATAACCCCTTGACCGAAGTTAGGCCATTTTACGGTAACCAGAAGAAAAAGGACAGTAAGGGTCATAAGTTGTGTTACACCTTCACACCTCTAAATAAACGGTCAGAATTTGGTGGCGCCATTCATAGTTTTATTTGTTAATCATTAGATGGTATTATTCAATTTGGGAAGGACCTGTGGGAAATACAGGGCTAATTGATAGATTTTACCCCTTTGATTCCTAGAGATCCTTCCTAAACTGTATAAAATCACTTAATGATGACCAGATTATAATGTGAAATAGCGCCATGTGTAATCAAAGGGTTATGAGTTCTCTCTAGTTTGCTGGCCAATTTTAGTATTGTATAATTACGGTTTGCTTGCCAAGGAACAATCCTTGAAGATGTACACATATTACTGCATAGCTATTATAACAAGCACTTTCATTATCAAAATTAGCTACATTTATGCTACAATAGTGGATTGTGATATTATTACATCGTTAAGCCCAACATAAGCCAGTGTCCAGTCTCTAACTACTATACATAGCACTAAATCACTTCCCGACATATACACTGGGCCGTTCCTTTAAACATAGTAAAAGCTTTCCCTACAACCTTTCCCGACCCAGACTGACCCTTATCGTTTATCTGTATAAGGGTCAATCTGGGTCGGGAAAGGTCGTAGGGAAAGCTTTTACGATATTTAAAGGAATGGCCCTCTCTGTACACTCATGAGCACCAATAACTATGCACCCTAACGAACCAATGCAATGCATTACTATATCCCATAAGCTTTTGAATTTAGCTTATAAAACT
Organism: Paralithodes platypus; assembly: GCA_032716605.1. Taxonomy (NCBI): domain Eukaryota; kingdom Metazoa; phylum Arthropoda; class Malacostraca; order Decapoda; family Lithodidae; genus Paralithodes; species Paralithodes platypus. The sequence goes on from CM064499.1 coordinate 31,728,357, forward strand.
CCAAGGGCTGTAACAGTATCAGTGCCCACAACTGTTAATACAATATCTACCACTCATTCTTTTCTAACGTACAAGTACAGTAGTCTACATACCAGAGAAATAGGTGGAAGGAGGAGGAAAGGGGCTGACTTCAATTTGCTGTATCGTGTCTGGACTTTACACAGAAAGAGAGAGTGCTGTCAAGTATGGTAAGCAGGCCTTCCCCTTCTTCCCTGTGAACTTAGGAGTTTTGGCAGGGGTGAGTGCTGGCACCCTCACTTTTCAACACTTGTATGGAATGGTTACTGCAGGGCAGCTAGTCATAGTCCTGTAGAGTATTGGTCAGTAATCTCAACATCGTTGACCTTGATTTTGCGGATGATGCAGTGATCGTAGGGGAGTCGCTACAGATTCTCACACTTACTTTTGAGGTACTATATGAAGAATCAAAGCCCCTCGGGTCTAAGGGTCTCTTGAGCTATAGACTAAAGTTCAAGCCTTTGGTGACTTTTTGGGTGAATCAATGCATGTGGCAAGAACATAAGAGGTCTTGGATAATTTAATTTATCTTGGTAGTGAAATCCACGATGTTGTTTGTCACCTCGGCCTAGCATATGGGGTGATGGACTCTCAACAAAGTATAAGGCGATGCCGATACCTATGCAGTAGCGCCCCACATTATTATTGTATATACAGTAGTTACGAGACATGGACACAAGACAGTGACTTGAAGAGACACATTAACTCCTTTAGCTACCAAGAGTAAATATTTGGCTGTTTTGTCATGATAAAATTGAAGAAGCTAAAAGAACTATGCAGTACTACCATGTGGATCTTCACTAACTCTCTCCATATGGTGACCTTCTTATTATTTAGTTTAGGAAGGAGTGTTGATCGAGATAGTTTAAACTCCTTCATTTTCCAGAGGTCTTTCCTGAGCTACTACAATTGTTTAACCCCTTCTTTACCGTCAACGTCTTTATAATTCTATTCTAGCTACTGCACTATTAGACGATATTTTCAGTTTAAAAAGGGCCTCCAGCAATAGACCGACTTCGAACTAACTTACTTAACCATTTCTAGTACCACAGATCTTTCTTAAACTACACAAAATCGTCTAAATATAACTAGCATAAAATGAAAACAATGTCGCCGGTACAGAAGGGGTTAACAATAGCCAAAATTAAAGGAAATATAATATCACAAATAGCTAAAAGGAAATGACTATATATAACACTTAAACAGACTTTATGGATAAACCTCATTCAGGTCTTAACCGCTGTAGTACAGAGCTGTCCTTGTCATTATAATCTGGATATTATTAGACGATTATATCCAGCTTAGGGAGGACGTGTAGCAATTAAAAGGCTTCAAACTATCTCGATTATCCATTTTAAATACCACGGTTTCCTCCTAAGCTGCATAAAATTGTCTAAATATAGCTGGAATAACACAAAATACATCCTCGGTAAGGAAGGGGTTAAGAAGTCAATCAATAAAAAAACAGAAGAGATAATAACGTTACAATTTTAGAGGTGTCACATAACTTTTGACCCCACCTGTACAGTCAAAATCAATAGTTTGCTGAAAACCTTGATACTTTGTGTGACGTCTAGAGATACAGGACAAGTAACCCGATACTTCTATGGTGTCATACAAATACAGTAGTACTATACAGTACTGTAGTAAGTTTCTTTTCAACTGACGGTAAATTGCAAAGTTTCCAACAAGATTCATCAGTTATTTGGAGATTTTGTAGTAAAAAAGGAAGCCAAGTATACAAACTTGGACTTAATATGATGCAGAGACATAGTAATTTCATATTTTTCCATCAAGTATCGAGAAATTAACTGCTAAGGGACTCAATTTACCGTCAGTTTAAATGAAACCAACTATAGACACAGGCTATTCCAAACACGTGGAGACTGCTAAGGAAAGGTGATGGCAACTTAAATTACCCAGTTCATGAGCAAGGTTGTCGGCAAACTATTAAGGGGGATGGTTCACTTTTTGGTCAATTTGTTTTCATTTATCTATGTTTTTTCTAGTTTCCTCCCTAGACCTCCATCAAACTTAAAAAACAAGAACCCCACGATCACTCTTCAAGATATGCTTGTATATTTTTTGGTAGAAAACTGTCCCAGCCGGTTTCTCCTAAATTACATGGTTCGCGAAGGGAAAAAATTGACACCTTAATGGCACGAAAGGTCTTATAATTGACAACAAAATGGGGTGGAAGATGTTGAAATCGCCAAACTAATGGGCCGAACGTATTGAAATCTGAAAACTAAAGGGGCTAAGCATGAGGGAGAAGTGTGTCCATAAAATGCGACCATCTCCCCTTAATATTACAGGTACAGTTGCCCACATAATTTCTGTTCCTCTCTGTGATCTTATGTATGGAAATATAATCCGCATGATTGGATTACGAGTGTAGTTTCTTATGCACTGGCTAACTCATCGGACTAGTCACACTGATGATTAAAAGAAACCACACTCACAATTCATTCATACTCATTTTACTTCCATACAAAAGATCCCAACAAGGAATAGAAATTATGTGGGCAACTGTACATTATTATTGCTGAATATTACACGACCACTTTAACCCAAGAACAAATACAAACTAAAGGCAGCGTTACACAAGAAATTTTTCAGGCATTTCTCGAAACAACTTTGGCTCGACAATATTTTGGGTAATTTCCGTATTACTATTGGCAAGTAGACTGAAGATGGAGGATTTTAGGATGCTGAAATAATATAAAATGTAAACAAATTAAGTTCAAAGCTGTAGACCACAAATGCCAGAATTAATTGCCAGATATAATGCTTGTGTGACACGGCCTTAACCCAATACTTACCGGTGACGTCCTTTCCATTATATTTTGGCAACGATTAGATGATTTTATTCAGCTTAGGAACGACCTCTAACAATTAAAAGGCTACAGACGATCTCATGCAATCCTTTGAGCTACCACAGATCCTTCTTAAACTGCACAAAATCGTCTAAATATAGCTAGAATAAACTGAAAAAGACGCCGCCGGTACAGAAGGGGCTAACTATTTTTTTTTTTTTCCAGCTGATGATAAACTGAATCCCTTAGCAACAAATTTCCAGATACTTAATGGAAAAATATGAAACAAATTTATATCTACGTTATAATAATGCCAAGTTTTCATAATTAACAACAAATTTCCCTTCAAAATCGTCACAATAACTGAGTAATGAAGATGAGGACATGGTAATTTACCCTCAGCTGAAATAAAACCCACTATACAGTAAACTGAAGAGATATTGCTGCGGGAATCACTTGGTCTTCAAATCCTCCACTATTTGGGTATTGGTTAACCCTATTAGGTGCAGGGCGGGCCAATTTGGAGCCTCCCTGATTTACTCCATTAGCTTGGATTTTTTAAGACTTTTCACCTCATTAGTTTGGCGATTATATGATGCTTCAACCCAATAAGGTGTCGATTTTTCCTGGGCGAGCGATGGCGAGCCTGCAATTTGGGAGAAACCGGCTTTTGGCCGGGACATTTTTCTACCAAAAAATTTACATATTTAGCTTGAAGGGGGGTCTGGGGAACGTTCTTTAGTTTGAAGGGGATTTGGAGAGGCGTTTTTCCAAGTCTAGGGGTTAACTAAATACACATTGTTCGAAAATGTCTATAACAATTAAAACCCTCAATAATAATTAAACAAATACCATAATGACCTCCAAGACGTTGCACCAGATAGTGTTAAATTACAACAGATGGGGTTCAAGTATTCTGAAAGAACTCGAGAAGACTAAAAAATTCTCTTTTTGTGCATGTACCGGTACGAGTAAAAATATGAAACTGCAAGATACAAGGCGTTACTGATACAGACCAGTTCTGTGCAAATTATTCCTATATTGTTTAACCCCTTCGGTATGATCACACCATCATCATTGTGTAGTTTGGCCAACATTACAAGATTTTATTCACCTTAGGAACCGAGTAAAATCATCTAATAATACCCATTAAATAGTGAAAAATGGTATTATCATATATAAAGGGTTAACTAAGTCTCCACATGAGTTGACTACACCTTTTCTTGGCTAGAATTCATTTTTTTTAACAAAGATACAGAAATAATTTCAATATCTGAAAATGTGTAGGAAAAGTCAAAATTTGAGTACAGTAGCATAAAAACAAGTGACTTGTCAAAAAAAAAATTGAAAAACACCAAAATCTTACCGGAAAAAAGAAGATCTCTCGATGAAGTCAAAACAACCTTACTCTCAACTTAGGAACTATAGGTAGCGCCAGCAAACTTGTCAATAATCTAGACCCCTGACCTCTTCGTAACTCAAAAGGGACTAGAGAAAACTGGCTGTAAATATCCACACCTATCACCTGGTGGACTCTTCCCAAATGAGAGGAATTTCAGCCCGATTGCTTTCATTCATTTCGAGTTATAAGAAGTTAAGGGGTCAAGATTATTGTCAAGTTCGTTGGCACTACCTTTAAATCATCTGGAATTATGCTATACAATATAATATTGTACAACATTACATGGCTCACATCAAAATTCACATACCAAGAAATAATCAGTAAAAAAGTATGTATAAATTAGCACAAATCACTGTACAGTTGCTCACATGAATTTTTTTCAATCTCTGTGTTTTATGTAAGGAAGTAAAAATAGTATGATTGACTAATAAACAGATAGATAGCTAGATAGATAGATAGATACACTAATAAACAACTATCTATCTATCTATCAATTGCCGGACGCCTTACTCCCCTTAAAGAGGGTGGCCATACACAAAATGCCCCCAAGCGGACCTATCCCCTGTAAGATTTGTTATAATTTGTTATAAAGCCTTTAGTTGATTGTGAATTAACTACAGTACTGTACAGTACTACATAACGGCTACCAATCCAAACATGACCCTACTATTTACTATTTTTCCTTCCTTACACAAAATTATATAGTGGGTACAAACTCACACGGACAACTGTACATAAATATTCCTCAAAAGAAAAAAGATAAAAAAAAAAAAATGTACATAAAAATTTGTCAATAATAGTAAATAGCACACTAAAAAGCCAGGACATACTACCCACCAAACACAGATTCACACTTACAACTTCGGCAGCAAGTGATTCTACTCCCAGGAGGAAATTAAAGGAAGAAACGGTGACATGTAGAGTAAACCAGAGTAAATCCTGTATTCTCTTATTTTGGCCAGCTTTTAGAAAGAATACTTGATTATTCTCAAGAGCTCGAGCAGGGATACTAGTAATTAAACCTGTAATACTAAGTAAAACAAATAGAGCAGTACTGTATATGAGAAATTGATTTAATAGGACTTTTCCCAAAACAAATTACAGTACTGAAAATATGGCCGTGACTGATTTTTTGTCTTTAGTAATCGTAGTTTAACCAGACTACTGCATGTGACTGAAATAAAACAATAATAATAAATAGAATCCAAAATGGGTATATGTGAGGAAGCCGAACAAGGAGACTGTCTGAGCAGGCTGAGAGAATCGCAGAAAACTCGCACTTCACAAGGATGGCTCAGGAGACACTTTCCACGAGGAGACATTTTGTAAGATTGGAAAACCACTACTAGGACTTGAGACTGAAATTGTACCTCTTATAGATCACTCAGCCTTAAAAGTACATGTATATAGCGGTACTGTATTTCTCTTTTACAGCGTTCAAAGAGAGGGAAGTTACAGAAACCAAATCATTAAATTTTATTTTCCTAAGCATTATTTCCACATAGGTATTTTGATAAGTTATCTTGTTTAAATATTGTGTCGTCCCTGTTTTGGTTTGTTTATTTTGCAAGTTTTACAATATACAGTAAATATCATTAATGTAAACTAGCTAGATCAGACCACTGAGATTTAGAACAAAACTCTGATGGGACTGGCCTACAATGACGGCAAAATGAAGTGTATAAGTGAAAGTTGCTTTATCCGCGTAAAATGCATGTATTGAGCCTTCCTTGAGTGAGCCAGACCTATGCCTACAATCACCTACAAGCATCGACACCCTAAAGGCACAGGAATTGTTGTGAGTGGTGAAAGGGGTTGTACTCTGTTGGAGGAATGGGGGGGAGCGAGGGGAGATGGTGGCACGAGATTAGGGGGTGAGGGGTCTGGTGGTAGGAGTATGGGGGACGAGGGGGGCTAGTGGCACAAGATTGGGGGGTAAGGGGGGCTGGTGGCAGGAGTATGGGGGTGAAGGGGGTCATGAGGGGTGAGGGGTGGCATGGGACGCTGGTGGCATGAGTTTGTTTTATATATTTTTGTTTTAGATAACTGCTACATAATCCTGCCAGAGAGCTTACCAGATCCACCAAGTAAGAGAACACTCCATACAGTATTACATTCATATGCATACACAAAGATTACTGTACACAAATTATGATATTCATTGTTCTTTCCACTCACTAAAACATTACACTTTCCATAATGCAGTTAGGTCTGAGTACATGATTAGATTGATATCCAAAATTTGAAAATGGATATTAATCGTGATCGTGTACTCAACCTTTAACCGTGTTGTGGTGTAATGGTTTAAATGCATATGTTCTGGGTGTGGTGTTCCGATTTTGAATCCCGGGAGGACCATGTAATGTACTGTACTTTCATTAGTTTATTCAATTGCATTGGGGTTTGTAATTGATGATTAATGTTAGGAATGTGGTGTTACTTAATTCCCCACATTTTTAAAGATTACAATATTTTTCTGGCAATAGAATATATCTTTAAATTGTGTTCATCATGGTGATCAGTAACACATTAGGGTGATTTAAAAATACAAATAAATTTTAGTTTGGTAATGTCAGTACACTGTACTGTCCTTATGAACCTCATATACCTACCAGTTTTGAATAGTAATGCATATTAAAAATATAATACTTGACAAGAAGCTGCCATCAATATTGAAAAGGGATATATACTGTAGTACTGTATAGGATATGATTTATTAGCAGTCATTATAGCAGCAAAGTGAAGCAAAGAACTAATTGGACGAACCCTGTGTCATTTCTGTCAAGGCTATCTTTTAGCCAGGGTTTCCTGGGGAAAACAGACCTCAGAGATTATGATCACGAAGAAACAAAGAGATATACAGTCCAGTACAATAGCTGCAGAGCTGATAAGCTGCTATAATTCAAGACATCTAATATATTTCTTTATGCAAAGCTGCCCACTTACAAGAAGAATGGTTCAAATAAGTACAGTGTACAGCATATTGTTACTTCAAAAGGGGGGACCAATGAAGTTTACATTTAAGTAAACAAATAGATAGCTTTATGTTTCATAAATAGCAAACTGTACTTAATAAATTCCTGCCACCAGCAAAGGTTTGTTACATCTATATAAAAAATATAGTACTGTACAGGACATTCAAGTAAATTATAAATAAATCATAGTCCAAAATAATCAACTAAAAGATACAATAATGGAATTGGCATTAAGTGGGTATGAAATATAACGTTCTCATGGCTGGTGACTAGACAGCTTAATGGGGTATCATGCCAGATTTTTTCCTTCAATTTTTTATGACTAAAACTTTCCGGCAACATTTCTGGGATCTTTGAATTGGTATCGAAAATCAGACTGAAGACGTTTATTTTTACATTTGTTAATCTGTCTTCAGTTTTATTTCCGATCTATCTATCTGAGTATATAGATAAATAGATCGGAAATAAGGCTGAAGATAGATTAACTTAGGTGACAGAATGCTCATAATACAGTAGTTTAATTTGTAAGCTGCCAGACCCGAGTTGCTGGAGAAAGATCTTGTGTGATACTGGTTTTATTGTCTATTACTCAACCTTCAACAACAGAGGGCAATTCCTAATGTTCATATACTTGCCTATAGTGTAAAGTACAGTAGTTCATAATATTCCTACTTTATCCTAGTGTAAAGTAGTTCTAAGTTTCCTACTTTATTCTAGTGTAAAATAGTTCATAATATTCCTACTTTATTCTAGTTAAATATTTCATAATATTCCTACTTTATTCTAGTTAAATATTTCATAATTTTCCTACTTTATTCTAGTGATATATTTCATAATTGTCTTACTTTATTCTAGCATAAAGTAGTTCATAATATTCCTACTTTATCCTAGTGTAAAGTAGTTCTAAGTTTCCTACTTTATTCTATCTAGCATAAAGTACTTCATAATATTCCTACTTTCTTCTAGTGTAAAGTACTTCATAATATTCCTACTTTATTCTAGCTAAATAGTTCAGAATTTATCTTACTACAGGATCTCTTCTGTATTCTATTAGCTGAAAAATAATACAATTTACAGAACCATAGGTAGCAATGATGTTTCCTTACAAGCCATTCTCAATCACAAACAGGAACTCTTAAGAAAGTGATACAAATTATAAATAAAATAATCATACCAAAATACAGGAACATATTATGCTGAAGCAAGGTGAAGCGATAACCAACTACTTATCTACAAAGCCCAATATTTTTACTATACTGTAATGAACTATTGCAAAGATATTTGTTTATGCATTGCTTGTGAATGTTTTGGAAATGCTTACAAGAATTGATAACAATGATTTTAATTTATTTTAACATAAAGATATCCCACCACAGACATGTAACTATATACTGTACTGCATTAAATATTTTCAGTAAGGTTGATTTCTAAACTGGCTTTCATTAAACAATTTTACTCAATTTATGAAGATATTAAGGAATGAAACGGATACAAAATATTTCAATTGACGCTTTGACTTAATAAAGTGTACTGAACCATTAACAGTAACAAGAATGGAGACTTTGAACCCACAGAATGAGAATAGTTTTTAATGCAGAGTATTTTTGCTATGTGAGTGAGTTGTCTTACTTGCCTTACACCGGTTTCCACTCAGTATCAAGAATGGTATCCCTTATTTTACATTCTGGTTTGTCATCCACCCTTGTTAATCCTTTTACAGGATGGCATCATTAATATTAAACACTTGGTGACCCTGGTCTCTGGGTGTTCTCCTGGATGACCTAGATGTGTGTGAATTTGCATTTTGTTTTGTGTTCATTGTTTTCTGTTGTGTTGTCCCTATTCTGGCTCTGCCTTGAGTCGGTCACCCCCCCCCCCCCAAAAAAAAAAAACAGTGGGGATTGGGCCTGAGTATACAGATAGACAGATAGAAGTAAAAGAATGTAGTAGTAGTCGTTCCCTAAGCTGCCTGGTCAAACAGCCCCACATAAAAAAAATTGTCTGGTATGAGCCAAACTTCCTAATTAGTTTATATTATGCTTTTATTGTACTGTATGTATAGAAAGTTGTAAAGGTGCTGATCTAATTCATAAGGTTCTATTATTTCCTCTCATGATGTAAGAAAAATCCATAATAAAACTTAATATTTCATTAGCTCTGTAAAGACCTTGTTCAAGTCTGTTGAGGACTATATTTGTTTATATTTACTGGAGAGATTAGGTCACAAGATTGAAACCATACAGGTCTCCCTCACTATCCGATGCCCCAATTTACGATATTATTATAGGTTTTTAGGTGTTTCGGTTTGGCTTTTGGCTGGTCCCAGAACGCATTCCCATTTACTCCATTAATTTTAGGGTTCGCTATACAGTACAATTTTTCTATTAAAGATCGGGTTTTCAGGAATGTAACCCAATCGTAAATCAAGGGAGACCTGTACTTCTTATTGAGCACTCAGTCTGTAAACTGTATGTATGTACGGTCGCGCTAATAAGTCATGTCCTAGCTGTCGTAACGTTTAGCTTGCTTTGTGCTGTGTTAATGTCTGTCAGATGTTGAATAGGGCGGGTAAGTGTAGGAACATGTTTGCATATTTCACACGAGATGAAGAAATGAAGCTGATACCAATTATTGATCAAACCATACTTGGTGCCGAGACATCACTTATTAGCGCGATTGTACAGTAGAGACATAACCCAGGCAGGACATGGCTTTTGAACATGTCTCTACTTGATAAAATTATACATTGAAAAGTAGATAGAATTACCTGATGAAGCTGTATGTGAAATGTTGTCAATAAAGTGCTCCTCCTACCATGGTGTTTATATTCATGACTCTACTTGACATAGGGAACCGGTATTGAATTTTGAAACAGGGCTAACTGATGAATGATGAGTAACAGTTAGAGCAGTAAAAGTGGACGGACTGTTTAGCTAGGAAATGGACGGTCACTACCAAAAAGAACAGTCCCCCTCCTCCCTGATGTTTAACCCATTCAGCACCGGTGATGTCCTTTTCATCATATTCTGGCAACTATAAGATGATTTTCTTCATTTTAGGAAGGACCTCTAGCAATAACATGGCTTCCATCTATCTCAACCAACCCTTTTAAGTATCACAGATCCTTCCTAAGCTGCATAATATCGGTCTAATATAGCTAGAATAAAATATAACACACATCGCTGGTACTCAGAGGGTTAATGTTCCTAGAGCCTTCCACGATGATGCATATATATCTTCTCTATATTCTGGCTAACACTATCAACTTCACTCAGCGTACAACTAACCTCTTGTAAAAGGGATTTACAACTACAATGGTACTGGAACATGTATTTTGGGTTATGTTGGTGATCACTAGAGGGTTTTATATGGAATAGGAAAGACCTCTCATAATCTGAGGTCTGACCAATATGAGATCTGGATGATTGGGGATGACTTAACCCGTTTCATAGGAATCAATAATTACAAGCTACATTGACATATACAGTATATGGCTTAAGCCTTTGCTATAAAAAAAATACTGCATTACGCTTAACGTACTACCTAGCTTCTAATATATAAGCTACTGTATATTTCTTCGGGAAATGGCATCATGAATTTATTTACTGTACTGAATGTTTACTATAATGCCAAAGGATTACTACCATTAGGTAATGAAATTTCTCTCTACAAAACATTGATAAATTAAGAAGGGTAACCTAAGCAAACTAGGAGCAACTTAACTAAAGGTACACTTTTTTTAAGTGGCTGGACTCTTAATAAACTTTAGTCTGATACTGTACTGCCAAACCCTTATTGTCCAAAACAAATCCTGGAAACTAATTTCTTACAATTTTACCATAGGTCAGGTGAAGGTATTGAGGGATAAGCCTTTCCAACGGCACCTCATATCTACATTCTACTTTTCCTATTTTTCTGAAGAGTGTAGAGAGGGGAGAAGGGATGTTGGAGAGAGAGGAAGCTGTTGGAGTGGCTTTGTTATGTGTGTTATTAGTCTGTATACGTCGTCGAGGTGTTCCCCGACTGGGTGCGAGCATGTGAAACACGCTAGGAACCATAACTGATGTTAAAGGTTTAGATACACAAGCAATATAATAAAACCACTGCAATAAGTTAAAACATTCACAAACCTCTATAATTATTTCCTACTTCTAAAAATATTAAAAATAATAAGCAACAGCACAAAAACAAATCTGCTTCAGCATTTACAACATTTCTAAACTTAATACAGTAGGATACAACAAAAGCTCTAACACTACCCACATTAATTGGGAACTTCTCGTAAAACTATTGGCATTAAGGGAGCCCACCTCGCTTTTTTTATCTTTCTCTCCCTCTCTCTTTGACTTGTATCCATTCGGCCCCATTCAGCCTACTGTTTTAAGATGTTTACCCCCATCCAGGTGTCAATATTTTCCTGGCGAGCGGTAGCGAGCCAGCATATATATATATTTTTGCTTTGACAGCAAGCTAAATTTGTACATTTTTCGATAGAAAAATTTCTCCGGCAAAGCCGGATTTCTCCATACAATTCTGGCTCGCTATCGCTCGCCAGGAAGAAATCGACACCTGGATGGGAATAAACGTCTTAAAACAGTTAGCTGAATGGGGCCGAATGGATACAAGCCAGGGAAAGAGAGAAAAGGAGGGAAGATAAAAAAAAAAGCCGGTGACCCCCCTTAAGTCACCCGTCAAGTCAAGACTCTGGAGTATTAGTAGGAGCTCAGGCTAGGTCATTTATCTAAACACAGTGGCCAGTATTCCAAGCTTTCTTACAATTAACCCCTTCTGTACCGGCGACGTCCTTGTAATTGTATTCTGGCTAGTTAGAAGATTTTATTCAGTTTAAAAAGGGCCTCCAGCAATTAACCCTTTCACGCACGTATGGACGCCAGGCTTGCCGATTAGCAATCAGAAATAGAGTTCTCTCAATCTTATAATTACCTCTCCAAAATTAGTTTTCTGCCCACAGCTAGCTCAAAGACAACTGCAGAGGTTGAAGTAAATACAGTAAACTAAAGGTTTCTAAACACCCCTGATGGTCACAAAGGCTTTAAAGTATTCCAGAATAGGTTCAAATGGCATCCTGTGCATGAAAGGGTTAACAAGCTTCAAACTATCTCACTTAACCATTTTTACTACCACAGATCCTACTTAAACTGCACAAAATTGTCTAAATATTGCTACAATAAAATAAAAAAGACGTCACCAGTACAGAAGGGGTTAAAGGTTTGATGATTAACCCTTTCAATGCAGCCATATAGCCCTACAAAACTCTACTTTTGTATCTGGCACTGCATATGTTTTACAAATTATTATAATAAGCATATGAGGCATTAAAATTGATGTCTAGACTTACTCCTCACACTATTCAGATACAACAAGCACGGAGATGCTACACCAATCCCACACAGTATTATTCACTTTCTTTTTCTTTGACTAAGCATTTATCTTGTGTCGTCCCAATTTTGGTTTGTTTATTTTGCAAGTTTTACAATTCAATGGATGCAGTGAAAGGGTTAAGTCTGTTTGGAAATGTTATAGAAACCAAATTAATGTATTCAACTGTAAAGTCGCCACATGTCCTAAATATCACCTGTATACTTTTGTTAGTGTCGGTTACTTGGGATTTTAGTGCTGTGGTGAATATACAATAGGCTGTTTGGAAACATGAGAGTGAAGTGTACTCTACAGTACTGTACTTTGAATGGACAGACAGCTGCTTAATATATACAGTACTTTAGTGGGTATGTTTGTTATACAGCACATTACTGTACTGTAGTTGGGGGTCTACATACTGTACCAGGAATATTACTCAACTCTTATACTCGGTTCATCTTAACGTGGCAACAAAATGTCCGGTTCCTTGTTTGCTTACTGAGCTGCGACTTGATTTTAATGAAGAAAACAATTTATTAAATTGAATTAAAGACATTTTTCTTTTTCTGCAATTAAATGATAGGAAATCAGCTGCTAGAGGCTGACATTTTTTGTACCCGTTAATATGAACAAGATATATCTCACTTTCTTTAGCTTTATACACAAAAGAGAGCCCACTGGCGAACAATACACTGCACCTATTTACCTCTTGTGCTAAAAATATATGTTAACAAAATAATATTAACTTAGCCTATGATAAAATGTTACTTATAATATCTAATAATACAAAAACAAAAATTATCACCAAATAAACTAATTGGGCAAAAATCTTGAACTGCAATGAAAAACTGCTATATAACGTACCAGTGGATTAATTACGCAATGAGCAATAAGTTGGACTGCGGGAGGAAGGGACAACTTACGAATATTATGATAGTACAGTACTACAGCGTTTAATGATTCTTGTACTGTTCAGATAAAGTCCATTCTAGTGAAATAAAAAGTACTTTGCTAGTTAATGAATGAAAGGAGAGAGAAAAAGAAGGTAGTAGTGAGAAAAAACGAAGGTAGTATTGACAGAAAAGGAAGATACAAGACGAAATAGAGGAAGGGAGAGAGAGAAAAATATAATTTATTTATGTAGAGCAGATTAACCAGGCCAGGAAGAAATTGACACCTGGATGGGGATAAACGTCTTGAAACAATTGGCTGAATGGGGCCGAATGGATACAAGCCAGAAAAAGAGAGAAAAGGAGGTGATCCCCCTTAACTTTTACTTTCAGTTGAATACACACCTCAAGCAATCCCTAAACACGCATACACTTACTACTACCTCAACTGCTGCCACGTTTACCCTCACATTATTATTATTATTATTATTATTATTATTACCCTCACATCCCACTTAGCCACTAATTTTGACTGGTGAGGACGGAGAGAAGAATGGTTAACCCGTACAGTACCAGGGACGTCCTTTCATCCCATTCTGACCAACTATTAAACGCTTTCATTCAGCTTAGGAAGGACCTCTAGCCATAATAAGGCTTCAAACTATCTCAACCAACCCTTTTAACTACTACTGATCCTTCTTAGCCCTCAGAATCCGGGAGGCCTCATATGAGGCAAAATGCGCGGCTAAAAATCGCCGCTATAATCATCAGAACTCGGCAACCACGCGTTGTAGCGACGTCATCTCTATGGCATTCTACAGACAACAAAAAGTTCTACAATTTGCAAAAACATTGACTGCTGTAGGTGGTCTCAATCAGTAGCTACTGAATTATGAAGTTTGACTATACCAAAATTCATATGAGGCCCCCCCGGATCCCATGGGTTAAGCTGCATAATATCGTCTAAATATAGGTAAAATCAAATATAACACACGTCGCTGGTACTCAAAGGGATAATGCAATGTTCGACGGCGGATAATCCATTGTCGGATCTCGGTCAATGCAGCCGTACACTTTGACGATTGACTACTTGCGAGTTTCAGGCTATAAGGAAGTTGGGCCTGTAAACTTCAATATTAATCACAAATACAGTAATTATGTAGGTTTCTGATGGATAAATAGTATGTTGAATTTGGTTTTATGTATTTATAAATGTACTAAAACCGTATTATAGCCGGTTATTCTGCTAAATATCGATGTCTACAACTCCAACTTCCTTATAGAATGAAACTCGCAAGTGGTCAATTCATTAGATGTCATCAAAATCCCTGGGAAGTCTACATCAACTACTGTACACTAAGATACAACAAAAATGGCTATCTCCACTTCAGCTGTCTCTATTCAAAATACACTAATAAAGAAGCCAAAAATTCCACTGTGCTCTGCTAGTAATATTGCCGACTAAACAAAAATCAACTATAGGTAGCGCCAACGAGCTTGACAATAATCTTGACCCCTTAACTTCTTATAACTCAAAATGAATGAAAGCAATCTGGCTGACATTTCTAACATTTGGGAAGAGTCCACCAGGAAATAGGTGTGGACATTTACAACCACTTTGCTCAAGGTCCTTTTGAGTTATAATCTGGCTGACATTTTAAACATTTGGGAAGAGTCCACCAGGAAATACAGTAGGTGTGGACGTTTACAGCCAGTTTGCTCAAGATCCTTTTGAGTTACGAAGAGGTCAGGGATCATGATTATTGTCAAGTTTGTTGGCACTACCTATACCTACATGTTATTCCTATTATTCTTTTACAGATTTGTTTCTCATAAGGAAACATGACCTACTATTATTACATGTATAAACCTACTGTATATTACAAGTATGATAGGTGAGAAGTCTATGGTGCTTTAACATATTTCTTGGTGGACCTGCTATTCTATATTTTATTAATTTCACCATATGTATTAGTCCACCAATTAATATAGATGTGCTCACCAAAACTACTAGATTTCCCTCTATGGTATTTTCCATTAAGGGGTCCCACCTTGTTTTTTCTTTCTCTCTCTCTCCCTTTCTCTCTGGGTTGTATCCATTCGGCCCCATTTAGCCTACTGTTTTAAGACGTTTATCCTCATTCAAGTGTAAAAAAATCCTGACGAGAGGTGGCGAGCCAGCATATTTTTAAAAATGTTTTTGACAGCAGGCTAAATTTTTAAATTTTGATAGAAAAAAGTCTCGAAGCTGGATTTTTTCATACAATGCTGACTCAAAATCGACACCTGGATGGGGATAACATCTTAAAACAGTAGGCTGACTGGGGACGAATGGATACAAGCCAGAGAAAAAGGAGAAAAAAAAAGTAGGTCACCCCCCTTAACTCTTTTAATACGCAGCCAATTTTTTATATTCAGGCTACCAGTAGACAACTTCATTCAGGTTAGGAAGGATCTGCGGGAGTGTGAGGATTAATTGTGATAGTTTATTCCCCTCTAACTACTACTATAGGCTGGGTAAAATCATCTAATGTCAGCCAGAATATATAGAAAATGCTGCCGAAGTATTGAAGGGATTAATATTATCATCAGTATCGGCTACATCAATATCCTCTACCTGTTAAACAACTTTCGATTCTTTCATTTAAAATCTAATCCACACAATGAATGTACTGTACTCAAGATGCACTATCAAGAACACACAACTGGCTTGGTTTAGTTCTGAAGTGATAAACAAAATCAGTTTACGCCTCAGCTATGGATTGTATATTGGTACCAGGTTTACAACCATGCTAGATAACCCTTCGTTAGTTGAGTCAAACTTCATTTGAATTAGCTAAAGAGCTAAGGGGATTTTTTGTGTTATATACAGTACAGTATACTATACATGTAGTTATGTATATAGTTTTGAATCAGATAAGGGTGCAACTTGTATATCAATGTACACTCACACCACAAAGTCATAAATCAGGGTCTAAGGTATTGCTCTGGCCACAACACAGTACTGTACACGGTACTCAACACTTCATATGTCAACAGACTGGATCTTACATTGGAGTGCTTAGGATCTGTATGTGGTGTCCAAAGTTTGAATCTCGGGAGGATCACATGCTTTCATTAATTTCATTGGGAGGTGTTTGGTGTTGGGAGTGAAACTAATTCATTAGATGAAGACTAATAGATATTGAACACTTCAATTGTAATAGAATGCATATTAAAAGATTGATAGAACAAATATATCATTCACAGGACTGAAAAAACATTTAAGTTGGTGTTTAACCGTAGAATAAAATTACTGTACTGCCATCAAGACCTTAATGGTGTAAGTGTACCATATCTAATTTACCTGTAAATACAGTACGCAGCAATCCACAAAATATTTAAAACTTAAACCAGCACTCCAAATAAGAAAGTGATAAAAAACCAAGCTTCCATAAAAATCAAGAGCAGCTACAGCTTTTCATAATAGCTCACCATAATAACAACATGATCATAATCACACAATTTGGATAAAACCTGGTGCCACTTTGTGCAAGATACAGGGCCAGGATATTCAACACATTTCTGACATGACATCTCCCTACGACTATCTTGGCATCTCCCTACGACTATCTTGACATCTCCCTACGACTGTCTTGGCATCTCCCTACGACTGTCTTGGCATCTCCCTACGACTCTCTTGGCATCTCCCTACGACTGTCTTGGCATCTCCCTACAACTGTCTTGGCATCTCCCTACGACTATCTTGACATCTCCCTACGACTGTCTTGGCATCTCCATACGACTGTCTTGGCATCTCCCTACGACTGTCTTGGCATCTCCCTAAGACTGTCTTGGCATCTCCCTACGAGTGTCTTGTAGTTTCCCTACAACTGTCTTGGCATCTCCCTACGACTGTCATGGCATCTCCCTACGACTGACTTGGCATCTCCCTACGACTGACTTGGCATCTCCATACGAAAGGTCTTAATATTGACAAACAAATTAGGTGAAAGGTCTCAAAATTGCCTAACTAACGGAACGACGAACGTCTTAAAACCTCAAAACTAATATGCTAAACATGAGGGAGAAGGGGGTCCAGAAAAAAGCGAGGACTGTACTACCACCTTAAGTTTTGTTTTGATATAGTCACGCTGCATTATGTTGTATTACCCAATTATATTATATAACTTCTACCTAGGTTCTTTGACAGTGCTATTTCTGCAAGCACTAGTGAATTTCTTTAGAAGGAAGTGGTGCTTGTGAAAAAAGGAATAACTTAATATTTTCTTGTTAATCAGGAAGAGAAATAACCCGTTGGAGGCAGCAAACATCATCTATCAATTCATTGTAGTGAGTGGAGATTCCACTCACTACAATGAAAATAAGAATGATGCTTCGCTGCCTCCCTGGTATTCTATTCAGACTTAAACTACGGTTCCGAGGAACACACCTATATGTGATGGTTTTCTTGTTATTATTATTATTATGCGTACACACCCTCCATTGGTACTTGACAGTCAACACGGGTTTGGCTTGCTTTCCAAAATACAAAACTAATCAAAGGGTTTTATACATCTTAGAAGTTTGTGAATAAAGCTCAAAAATACAATACTGTGGGGGCCATGACAGACACAAAACTATGCTACTAAAACGAAAAGACGATAATGTGTGCTGTTCACTAATTACCCAGTACCAGTAGAAGCAGTAACTAAGCTACACGAACAGTACCAGGACAACTCAACCAGTAGACCATTTCAACCAGTAGATATTTACCAGTTCCAAATAAATCATATACAAACTAAATCTTTAACATAACAGTATTGCTGGAGGGTTACTGGTTGTTGTTGTTGTTGTTGTTGTTACCCCAGGCTTGTCTGGGCGAACAGCCCCAAGGTCTTGAGCAAGGCCAAGGGCCCACTTAAATGAGCGCACCCACAAAATCCGCCTGCTTACCACTAACAAAGCCGGGTGACCGAAGGCCACTCCAAGGCAGGCGCGCTGAGGGTGGGGAAACGCGCCGGGGAAAACCAACAAGCCCCACCCAAGGCCCTGTGACCCTCAGCAATAATGAAACGGGTACTGATTGAAAACAATTTGTTTGTTGTTATTGTTGTTGTTCCCCAGGCTGTCTGGACCGAACAGCCCCAAGATCCCGAGCAATGGCCTAAAACGAGGGCACCCCCACAGAACGCTCCCAGCTTTACCACTAAGAACAGCTTGCTTAGGTGACCGAAGCCGCTCCCCAGGCGAGGGGGGGCTGAGGAGGGTACAGAAATGCCCGGGACCACCCAAGACCCACCCAGGGCCCCCTGTGCCGCCTTAACCATTACTGTACCATAGGGTAACTACCAAAGTGTACCCCCCCCGTACCAAGCAATGTGGCCCAAAAATTTCTTTTGGAGGGCAAGAGTATAACAACATCCCACGCTCAAAAGCTGATGAAACCACTGACCCAGACAAGCCTGTGGAAGCTTGCAGCCCAACCTTAAAGAAGTGTTGCCAAAGTCCTTAGAACATTGTTTACAAGTCATGGTACCAGCCCACTGCCTGATACTGGCAGTTACAAGGAACCGTATATTACTGACAGCTTTGCAAGGCCGTCGCTGCCCAAACCCGGGGACCTGGGAAGTGATTTATCTATTGAAGGATGGAAGCCGTAGCTGGGATTGTACGGGCGTTAACAATTATGAAGTGAAAAGTTGAAGGGAATACGGGCTTTAAGAAGTTTGCTGGGTTGTTGTTGGTTGCTGGTGAGTTTGTTGGTGAACGACTTGCAGACTTACAATAGTTTAAGTAAATGTTCCTTGCTGGGTTATGTACAAATTATATCTTGCACATCAGCATATAAAGGGAAGTGACCACCTTGTAATTACCTCTTATAATAATGGTTTGTAATAACGGAAACACTAAAATAATAAATGTTTACTGCTTAAACCGAATTTGTTGCTCGAACAGTCTAATAAACCATACTGTTATAAAACCTCTGATAAATAGGTTAAGGATTATCCACTACAGTGATGTTTTCATATGCTGTGGCTATATCAACTCAAATGTGTGTCAATGGTCTTTTGGTTTTGTGTGTTCATTGTTTTCTGTTGTTGGTGTCCCATTTGGGCTCTGTCTTGAGTCGCGGCCACCAGCCAACTTTACTTCTAAAAATCAATTAATGAAAAATCAACAAATTTACATGTTGGCAATTCCAAGG
Source organism: Paralithodes platypus (assembly GCA_032716605.1). Lineage (NCBI taxonomy): Eukaryota > Metazoa > Arthropoda > Malacostraca > Decapoda > Lithodidae > Paralithodes > Paralithodes platypus. Next base: position 31,748,024 of record CM064499.1, read on the forward strand.
GAACAAGTACCAATGATAGCAGAGGGATTGAGTGTATAGAAAAAATATTACACCCCTTCATTACCGGGACAATCTTTTTAACATTACTATTCTGGTACTATTAGACGATTTAATTCAGTTTAAAAAAAGTGCCTCCAGTAATAATAGGCTTTCGAACTATCTCACTAACTCATTACTAACACAGATCCATCCTTAAACAAAATCGTCCTAAATATGGCTAGAATACAACTCCTAAAAAGAACATCCCGGTACAGAAAGAGGTAATACTGAAATATTCAACTCAAATAACAGCTAAAGAAATGGGTCTCGAGACAACAACCCAAGCTATGTTTCCTTGATAATACAGGGCATTTATCTCCTATAAGCTCCTGGTGGTAAGAATCAGGTACGAAGATACTCTTAACACTCTGAGGGAGCGATTGACGCAATTCGTATTTTGTTTTTCTGGCTATTTTAGATGATTTTATTCAGATTAGAAAAGCGGTATATGTCTGGTGACAGTCTTTACAATGTCCTTCCTAAGCTGTAAAATGTCTAGTGATACATAAACTGCTAAAACGTAAGTAAATGATATCACACAAGCTTTTAACCTAAATAAAAAATTCTGAACACCTGGGATCTACTGTTATCAGAAACCCTTTCCTGGTCTTTTAAAATTTTATATTATAGGTTATCAATAGCGATTTTCTTGCGATCTTGTGTCGTCAGTTTTGGTTTGTTTTTTGCAGTTTCATTTTTCTACAGTATAGTCTTTTGGGTATTGAGTATGTAGATTAATTAAATATGACAGTATTTAAAAATTATCCTAGGTTGCCAATCCAATGACAATTAAGGTGAAAAGCTCTGATGTAGGCCAGATGTAACCCCTATCCGTTGTTTTTTATTCTTCTACTATACACATTTTCTTAAAGAATAGCAGGCTTTAGAATTTCCTGCGCCTCGAAGCAGGCGATTTTACAATGGGCTAGAATAACTAAAACTGTACAAAGGGTTAATGGAAAAGAGGGAGAAAGATATCAGCTTTCAAAATTATCAGCTTTCTTGATTAGTTTAAGAGTTATTTCCATGTTTTTAAATTTGAGCAGATTTCACTATTTTGTTTTTTTATTGTTCTAGTTTAAACAGATAAAGCTGCATAAAATGTCAGAAAGGGGGGGGAAGGGTAAAAATATTCCTGAGTATAAATAGTAGATAGATTTTGTTCTGGCCTTTAAACACCAAAACTTTCCTGGTTTATCAACACAGAAATTAAGTTTTTTTAATATATTGCTATCTCGCTGCTTTTATGAGTACTGCTTTCCCTATTACTTAGTCAGTATATAATTATCTGAGATTTTTTAAAAGTACACAGAACGTTGTATTTTACCTCAGCAATACCAATTGATGTAAGTTAAGGGTTAAAATTTCTGATGTGTTCTTACTTACTCTCAACTTTTCAACATTACCGCATTTAACAGAAGGAGGCTTTGTAGAATTTCCCTTGCGCCCGAAAGGCGATTTTCACAATTTTGTTTTTATGTTTAACTTGCACAATTTAAAACAAGAAAAAGAAAATTAAAAAAATAAGATTGTCGGACAAATACCGTCCGTGTGGGTGGTTATGATGTACAGATTAAGTGTCTTAATATTTTGTGTCAGAGAGGGACAAAACAAATTTTTAGGACAAACTGGAAGACAATGTGGAAGAAGAAAAAAAGGGAAAAAAAAATAGAGAAAATTTATTGGCCTGTACAGATAATTCTGTTCCCCTGTGCTTGGGATAAAAAGTGTTCCTTTTTTTTGACGACAAATTGAGCTTTTTTTTGCTGCCACTGCAGGATGAGCTGAGTAGTTACTCACTCTATGTTCATGGGAGCCCCCCTGGCCCCGTACTATCATGTCACCTGGGACATTTCAGGGGAGACGTCTGCGTACTTTCTCCCAGAATCAAACGTTTGAGGTAAAACCCAAGGGTAAACCCACTTTCTGTATTTTAAACCAACATTACACTAGACATAAGAAACTCTTTGAATCAAAAAATGCTTACTAAAAGGTTATTATCATTCCATGTTTTTTTGTAGCTGTAAATTCTTTGCATGAAAAATAACCAAATAAAAAAAAAAAAAAAAATTATAAAAAAAAAATCTACAAAAAAAAAAAAAAAAAAAAAAAATATATTAAAAAAAATAAAAAAAAAAAAAAAAAAAAAAAAGGGAGACAAAAAAAAAAAAAAAAAAAAAGTAGACAAAAAAAATCGTCTGCCATAAAAAAAAAAAATAAAAAAAAAAAAAAAAAAAAAAAATAAAAAAAAAAAAAAAAAAAAAAAAAAAAAAAAAAAAAAAAAAAAAAAAAAAAAAATTAAAAAAAAAAAAAAAAAAAAAAAAAAAAAAAAAAAAAAAAAAAAGGGTCCGTCTCCCCTTAAATGTCCTTCTCCTTCCTGGCCACAACAATTGGTCCAAAGCAGGGTGCCAAACCGGGGAAATTTGGTTTGAAGACTGGAATGAATATGAGAAGGAATTATAATGTAAAACTTGCAAAAGTAAACAAACCAAAACTGGGACGATACCAGATAAAAGCTAAAGAACTACTGTAATCAAAATCGCTATGTGGAAATAAAGCATAACAAAATAAAATGTTGAAATAAATTAACACAATCCAAGATATAGGACATGAAATAGTATTGTTTTGGTCGTTTTAATTCACTTCCCAGAGACCTAATTTTGCTGAACTACAAAAAACCATAATTTTATTTTTCCATACACCATAATAGAGACCCTAAACATTAATGAAATTCAGCTTTGGTTTGACACGACCCTGGTGCCAAAGTACAGTCATTAACAAAAAAAAGTGTGCAATATATACTTGTACTTGTATATACTGTATACTAAACCTTAGATATGAACAAAATAATTATATACCGGTACACAGAAATATACAAGTATCAGCACTGTATAATCTCCTATATTCTCTAACCTTTCTTGGTTTTCAAAATACAGTAGATGAAATGTAGGTTACATTATTTCAAAATTTATTTAACTAAAAAAATACAATATACTGTAGGATAAAAAAATAAGTTTTGGACAATAACCTACTGGATGCCAAACTATCCAACTCTTTAACCCCTGCTGTACCGGCGATGTCGGTGTATTTTATTCTAGCTAATGTAAACGATTTTGTGGCAGCTGGGAAGAATATATGAGTAGCTAAAACGGATGTATTGAGATAGTCTGTAGCCTTTTCATTGGTACACGTCCTCCCTAGGCTGAATAAAATCGTTTAATAGTTTGGTGCAGAATATAATGCAAAGGGTGTGGCCGGTACTGAAGCGTGGGTTAACTCCTGCACTCAGAGGACTATTTTATTGTATTAATGCTACTAGGCAAGAGAAGTTGAACTAAGCTTAAGAAGACTTCTTGTTCCTGACATTAGCCCTGTAACTAAACTCGGTCCTTCCCAATGTGATAAAAATAATCTAAAAAATAGCTAGAAAGAACTGGGAACATCCAATTTATAGGGTTAACTCACTGTCAAACAAATATTTTATAACTTGCCACCTTATATAAAGTGTACTGGAGTGTTGTTTTTGTTTTTTCTGTTGTGTTGTGATGTCCCTGTTCAGGCTGTCTCGAGTCCGGCCACCCCCAATTAAAAAACAAATAATTAAAAAGATCATTATATATTTAGATATACAGTATACAGTAGTATAAAATGGGGTATGTGCCAGAGTAATATACATATAATGTACATACTGGGAATATTGGAAATATCTAAACTCAGCTTACAGAAAAATATAAAAATCATACTTCCTTTTGATTTTCACCTCTTCAACTAGGTTTGATTTAGCTATCTCCTGATGATTTCTTCTTCAACTTACAAAGGACCTCTGCATTTAGTATGGATATTTATCGTGGGCATGTACGGAACCCTTAACTGTTTTTGGTGGTGTAATGGTTAGAGTGTTTAAGTTCTGTATATGGTGTCCGGAGTTTGAATCCCGTAGGAATCACATGTTTCATTACAGTAGTTTCATTTAGAAGACGATTGATATTAGGACTAAAATTACGATTACGTAAAATTCACATGTATAAAGATATTTTTAAAACCAAGTTAAATCCATTATGGCAGTAGCATTAATCAGAATAAAACAAATTGTAATTTGCTTGAACCAACTTCATAAATCGCAAAACCCGTTCTCTCACTTTTCCCTCAATATCCATCGGCCATAACTTAAGGGGAAGATGGGCCATTTTTATGGTCCCTCCTTCCTCCTCATCTTTAGCCTATTTAGTTTTCAGATTATAAGAACAGTGGGCCTAGTAGTTTGGTGATTTTATTTTAAGACCTTTCGCGCCCTTTCTCTGTCAATATTAAGAATTTGTATGTCATTTTGGTGTGTAATTCTTTCCTGGCGAGCTATATGCGAGCCTGTAATTCAAGAGAAACCGGCCTTTGGCCGGAACATTTTCTATCAAGAAACATTTACAAATTTGTTCTTGAAGGAGGTTGCTTGGGCGGGTGTCGTATTTAACCTAAGCTTGATGGTCTAGGGAGAGGAGGGGAGGAGAAAGGATGGGAGGAAGGAGGGGAGGAAACGGAGGAGGGGGGGAGGAGGAGAGGAGGGAAGAAACTAAAAAAATAATAATATAATATTAATAATATAAATAAAAAAATTAATATAATATTAAAAAATAAAAAATACATAAATGGTGAAATAAATATCCGCCCATCCCCCTTAAAACACTCACACCTACTTGTAAATCATTGTAATAATCACCACACTGTGTTACCGTCTTGTTTATCACCATGCCGGACATCACTGAACCGTAACAATTAACTCTATTATCAGCTGTACTTTTATCTCACTTACTTGCCTTTTTGGGGGCTCTTTCTCTCCCTTGTTCTCTCTGTCTCTGGCTTGTATCCATTCGGCCCCATTCAGCCAAACGGTTTAAGGCGTTTATCCCCATCAAGGTGTTGATTTCTTCCTGGCGAGCTATAGCCAGCCAGCATTGTATGGAGAAATCCGAGCTTCGCCAGAGAAATTTTTCTATCGACAAAATTGTACAAATTTAGCTTGCTGTAAACAAAAAATACATATGGCTCGCTACCGCTCGCCAGGAAAATATTGACACCTGGATGGGGGTAAAGTCTTAAAACAGTAAGGCTCTGGAAGGGGTCGCTGGTGCCAGCCATGGATACAAGCCAAAGAGAGAGGAAGAGAAAGAGAACAAAAAGCGAGGTTGGTCCCCTTTAAAGAAAGATTAGTAGATACTGTACTATAGGTTAGGGCTAACGAACTTGACAAAATATCTTGACACCCTTCCCTTAACTTTCATTCATAACTCCTCAAAACCTGAAGAATGAAAGCAATGAAAGAGCAATCGAGCTGACATTTCTATCATTTGGGAAGAGCCCCAACCGAAATAGTTGTATGTGCATATTTGTCAGCCACCATTACTCTGGACCCTTTTGAGTTATGAGACGTTTAAGGGGTCAAGATTATTGTCAAGTTCGTTGGCGCTAACCTATAGTAGCTACTAATCTTGCTTTTTTAAGGGGAGGCAGTGTTTTTTTTTTAGTCCTCCTTTCTCCCTCATGTTGAGCCCTATTAGGAAAGTATAACTTGTTTGCATGAATAACAGTTAAACAAGAAGTTGGAAAACAAAAAGTTATCTATTTGTATGAAATTAATCAATGGTATAAATATTCTTAACCCATTCAGTACCAGAGACGAGCTTATCATCACAGTCTGGTAACTATTAGACGACTATATTCAGTTTTTTAGGAAGGGACCTGTTAGCAATTAGATAAGGTTTCTGAAAGTATCTCAGCAAACCCTTTAAACTACCACAACCATCATTCCCAAGCTGGATAATATCGTCTAAATATAGCTAGAATAAATAATAACACAAGTCGCCTGGTACTCAAAGGGTTAATAAACCCTGCAAGCAATAATGTAATGGTAATGTAACACTGTATTATCATAATAATATTGCTACAATAAGTTTAGTTAGGAAGAATCATTTAATGGTAACATTACAGTACTGGTACCATAATTTTTAAAAGTTGCATTATCTTTCTAAGTAAATCACAGATCCAGCAATTGGTAAATGACAACCTATTTCCTTTTTTCCCCATTGTATACTGGACAGTACGTGTTAAGCCGCGTATCACAAGAGAGCTTTTTTATAAAGTTAACATTCGATGATCAAATTTTCTGGCAAACATTTCTGGAATATTTTGTCACTGGTATCCGAAACTAGACTGATGACAGATGAATTTAGGTAACCCAAATATTTGAAATGTTAACCTCATAAACTGCCAGACCTGTGTTGCATAATAAAGATTGAAGGAAAAAGCGTTTTGGTGATTACCCGCCTTAACGTCATCTAGTAGGAGAGCGATGTGTGGTGGTGGTTTTAGCGGTGGTCGGGGAAGCGCGTCAAAACGATCACACTCCTAAGCGGCCATAACCCAAGTGGCCACAACCCTAAAAGAGCCTACGTTAAAATAGGATAGGTTTTGGTAGTAGATTATATTATATTGAATTGTGTTCTTTTGTTTATAAATTATTATTTTGCTTGGGGCGTTGTTTCCACATAGCTATTTTGATTAGTTGTTTTTGTCCTGTTTTACTGTGTTCGTCCATATTTTGGTTTGTTTATTTTCCAGTTTTACAATTTAATTAATTAGGCTAAATTGAGGTTAAATCAAAGGTTAAGGTAGACTGTGGCCATTCTGGGTTGTGGCCATTTAAGATGTGTGGCCGTTTTGACTTGAAACCTCACGCGGTCGAAAAAATGAGAATGAAACCATGAGGAACGAGTAAGGGCTGGCCATACCGATCTGTAGAGGAAATATCTAACCCACGATGTACTTCGAGTGAAACGGCCATTATGTTTTCTAGGTCTTCTCCGTCTTTTCCCCCCAACTAATGTTCATACTCCATCTCCGAATCCATCTCAGGCAAAGTTTGGTGCGTTGTGTCCGTCTGTCCAGGGTTTGGTGTGATGGGGAAAGAATGCGCTGGACTTGCTGCCCGACCCATATTGATTGTCCACAACCGCGTTCTTGCTTTCAAAATCTCCTGCGAGTATCCAGACGACTTCTTGCCTGGACTCCTCCAATGACTAGATACTGACCAAATGTGGCGGGAGGGGGCAGCCACCTCTGCGGCACTCCGGGACCAGTAACCCCCTTCCATGCGAGGATGGGGGACCAGCGGGGGTGGGGACGAGGGTACAGAGGGGCGCAGGAGGAGAAGCTGGACTGCTGCTGTTGCTCCTCCACACTCGACACACCCAGGAGGCTCAGGGTCTCATACCGTCATAATTCGGGGAACCCGCAAACAACAAAAACAATTTACAGTATTTCTTGTTACACTACACAATGGCCAGAAACACCACGTGAGGATAGGCCTTTACAGTAATAACGTTTTGGCTTTATGGCTTTATAATGTAAAACTTGCAAAATAAACAAACCAAAACGTGGACGAACACAGTAACAAGACAAAAACACCTTATCAAAATCGCTATGTTTTATGCTTTATGGCTTTTCAGGTAAAAAGAGTAAATTAATCAGCTGTCATTTGGAATCCTAAAGGTAATGTAGTGGCATGGCTGAAGTGCTCACCTCTGATTCTTTATCCTTGGGAGCCAGTAGTGGGTGAACTATAGTCTATTAGCTGTAAGTAGGCGAGAAATCATGACCTCTAACCTCTGTACTTAAAAAACGACTAGAGTAATCAAGCTAATATTTTTACTATTCGGGAAGAGTCAGTCAGGGAATAGGTTTGGAAATTGACGGCCCATTTTCTCTATCCCTTATTGAGTTACAGAGGATAGTGGTCACGATGTCTCGCCTACTTATACATACATACATACAACAATTTTTAAGACTGAGTGTTCCACACATAAGTGCAGTTTCAGTCTCTTGTCCTAATGGCGGCGTTCCAGGCAACCCTGTTAAGGGCTGCTTCACTTGTTCAAGGTCTTGGATTTGAGATCGGCACGTATAGTCCGAACCCAGGTCTTCCTCGGTCCACCCCTTGGTGCAGCTCCCTCCACAATCACAGATCTGCATTTTTTCACCCAATTTTGTTCATCCATTCTCTCCACATGTCCATACCATCCCAGTCTACTTGTACGCATCACCTCGCTAATACTCTTTATACAAAACGTCTCCTCAGCTCAACATTTGTTATTCTATCCTGTAGCCTGGCCCCACACATCCATCTCATCTACTTACAACGAATAGACTATAGGCTACCCGCCAAGAACACAGTGGTTATAATCTATTCGCTGTAAGTAGGCGAGAAATCATGACCTCTATCCTCTGTAACTCAAAAAGGGCTAGAGCAAATTGGCTGTATATTTCCACTTCTATTCCTTGGCTGACTTTTCCCCAATGGTAGAAATATTAGCTCGATTACTCTAGTCGTTTTTGAGTTACAGAGGTTTAGAGGTCATGATTTTTCGCCTACTTACAGCGAATAGACTATACCATACTGCATAGTAGTCAGGCTAGCATAGTTGACTTCCCCAGATGGATGTCCATCACAGTACTTACTCTAGGCTCCTATTTATTATAGGTGAATAAAGGTATCAGAGTGATGATACTGCCCATTCATCTCTGCCTGCCCATTTATCGAACCCAGGAACTTACGGCTATGAGCTGAACGCTCTGACTATTGCACATAAGTCATTCTAGCTTAGTGAATAGTTCTAAGCATTGAAAAATAACTGCTTTAATTTTGCACTATAATAAAAATAATAACGGTCCATTCGTTCATTAAGTGCAATTTCTCTCCTTCGATATTTAATAGCGCTGTAATAGCAAACAGAAACCAATTTTCCGTCCCCTTGCTAAAGGAAGACAGTAACCACAAGGAAGACAGTATTTTGTTGATCATAAAATACTCACATAATAACACAAAACTACATATTCAACTTATTGCCACATGAATATGAAAAAAGCTATAGACAAATGTATTATATCATATTACAGAAAGGATATCATGTTTCATCATATGCTACCTAAAGTTTTCCATACCCCTTTCCTTTAAAGAGATATAATAATGGGTTGAAAATACAAAACACGCAAATTATGCCCGCTCTTTAAGAAGTAAACAAGGGAACTAACAATTCCTAACAATAACTAAGTGGTGATGGGCTGGTCTATCAGAGTGAGAACTGAGTGATCTCTGCCATACCCATAGCTTACTCTGACTGTTCCTTTTACTTATATATTTTCTAGATCTCAAGTGACGGCGTCTCTTCCGTGGATTGACCTCCCAATCTGCCAACCCAGAGGTTGGTAGATTGGAAGCCAAAGCGTCACATTTTCCCTTTGCCCCCTCAACTTTCTTTTCAAAATTGCTGAGGGGCACAGGGCCCTGGCAGGGGCTATAGTTTCCGGCGTGTTTCCGCACCCTCCTCAGCCGCCCGCCATGCAGTAGCTGGGGTCACCCCGGCGTTATTGTGGTAGGCAGGGAGGGTTCTGTTGGGGCGCTCGGTTATGGCCTTGGCCTTGCTCGGGGCCTTGGGGCTGTTCGGCCAGACAGCCTGAGGAAAAACAACTAACAATTCCATATTACAACAGCACTACAATACAGGTACAAAACATTTATTTGTACGGTCGCGCTAATAAGTCATGTCCCTGTTGTCATTACGTTTGGCTCGCTCTGTGCTGTATTAATGTCTGTTAAATGTTGAATAGGGTGGGTAAGTGTAGGAACATGTTTTTATATTTCACTTGATATGAAGAAATGAAGCTTAGATATTGCTGATACCAATTATTGATCAAACCAAACTTGGGTGCCGAGACATCACTTATTAACGCGATTGTACCACCTAAAATATTTATGGCTGCAAATTAAAAATATAATATTTGTAATGGGTATATAGCTTAACAATTAATTTAAGTTATTAAAGAGTTAGTGTATATTAATTGAATTACAACTCAAAAAAATAAAATTAGCAAACCGACAGCGGAATGAATACATATCAAAACTCTGTACCATACCAATACTCAGTCAGAACAGCCCTAAGGGAGATGGGGTGTATTTTCTGGCCCCTCTTCTTCTTCATGTTTAGCCCTATTACTTCTCAAATTTTAAGATGTTTGACCCATAAGTTTGTCAATTTTAAGACCTTCCACCCCATTTCCTTGTCAATATTAAGACCTTTCGTGCTATCTATCTATCTATCTATTGCCTGACGCCGTGATCCCCGAAGGGGTGGCCACGAACGAACCGCCCCCAGGCACCTCTGTCCCCAGTGCGTGCTATTTAGGTTAAAACAAAACAAAATTGGCGAATGTTAGTAAGCCTGTAATTTTGGAAGAACCGTTTTTTTTACCGAAAAATTTACAAATTATTCTAAAAGGGGGATCTAATGGATGTGTTTTAAAGTTTCATGGAGGTTTAGAGAGGAAACTAGAAAAATAATTAATAAATTAAAAAATTGACCAAAAAGTGAACCATTCCACTTGACACTCTTTTTGCCTAATTAGAATGCCTCCCTAATAAATAAAACCCTAACAAATAAAAATATCTACTATATTTGGCAATATTAATAACACATCTATTGTCAATAGCTAAATTATTAACCCCTTCTGTACCGGCGACGTCTTTGTAATTTTATTCTAGCTATATTTAGACGATTTTGTGTAGTTTAAGAAGGATCGGAGGTAGTAAAAAGAGTTAATGCAGATAGTTCAAAGACTGTTAATTGCAGGAGGCTCTTTTTAAACTGAACAAAAATTTCTTATAGTAGCTTGAATAATATTAAAAAGACGTTGCCGGTACAGAAGGGGTTAAAGTGAATCATGAGATGGTACCGTTTTGAAAGGTACCAGTATGCTCGAGACCAAATGCGTATGTTGTGGACCTATTTAAGCCGGTATCACACGAGAGCTTTTATAGTCACCATTCGATGATCAACATTTATCTGGTAGAATTTCTGGAATATTTAGCACTGGTATAGTCAGGAGGTTGGGGTATAGCCAGGAGGTTGGGGTATAGTCAGGAGGTTGGGGTATAGTCAGGAGGTTGGGGTATAGTCAGGAGGTTGGGGTATAGTCAGGAGGTTGGGGTATAGTCAGCAGCCAAACTATTCCACCAATTTCTATTTGCTTGGTACCAAAATGTTCTGAATTGCGAGCCTCACCCAACTACGCAAACATGGCTTTGATCATCCACTTAGTTTCAAGATATGGATTTTTAAGTGTATTGAGGTTTTTTCAAGATTGCTGAAAAAAAAACTCACGTGCAAAGCAAAACCTTTGCCATAACATTTGTGGAGCATTAGTAGTCGAGTCCATATACCAAAGCCCAATAATTTCCTATGAGTGGGAGAGACGGTATTAACGTTTGAAAATTTTCGGGAAAACGGCTGCCATGGATCTGTTTGGCTGCCATTTTGGATGTTTAGCATATCAAAAGTTGCCCAATACAAAAACGCACCTTGTGTGAAAGTTTGGTCCAGATCCAAAAGCGGTTTCAGAGTTATTGCGTAAAAACCGGCATGGAAAAATAATTTGGAAGAATAAGAAGATTTAATTATTATAATAGGGGTTCTCCGCTAGGGCTCGAACCCCTAATAATAATAATAATGCATGCAAAGAAATCATTCAGGAAGGTTCATAATAATTGAAGTGTGTGAAGATTAGTGCTGCATATCTGTAAATGATCAGTAGGTAGAGAAGGAGAACCCTGGTTAATAATTGTAGTTACCAGAGGAAGTATATTAGGGCTTCTGGCCAGTAGCAGCACCTGAAATAAACCTACTCTCAATAAAAATAAACCTTCACAATCAAAGGCATGGTTCGAAGACTTTAGTGATGTGAACCATAACAAGACATAAGGAAGGAGATTTAGCTCAAAGTTATGGTACAAACTTGCCATGCATTTTCCAAAACTAATTAACTCATCATCATCACTAATAATTTCCGACGCCTTGTTTCCCCCTGGGAAACCTCTGCAAAAGGATGGCCATGACAGAAATGTCTCCAGGCTACTTTGTCAAGACATGCCTCCTTTGCCCGTGCCACAATGCCCCGTCCACTACATGGAAGTTTTTCTTCAATATATTTTCCACTTTCGTTCCCATACCATAGGTGGGTCTTCCTCTACTAGCTGTTTCCACTCACCTGACTCCCATATATCTTTTCTTGGCATTCTGTCTTCATCCATTCTCTGAATATGACCAGACCCTCTCAAAGTACAGTACACCTGTACAGTACTTCTTTTTATCCACTCAACCACACCACAATCAACTCCCAAAGCTTGCTCTTCCATTCCAGAGGACTCATACACTTCCCTATTACTTGGCCCATCTAGCATACTCACGCCAGCTGCCATTCTGAAAAGGCTCATCTCCAAAGCTCTCAGTTTGGAGAGGTCCTCGTCACTTGCTGTCCATGTCTCATTTCCATACAAGAGTGTTGGGAGCAGCACACTGTTTCTCAGTGACTTTTTCACTTCTTGACTAACCATTCTTCCTTTCAGCATACTACATATATCAAGTTCTCCAATTACCTTTCTCACTTGCATTTTTCTCTCTTTTATCTCACTCTCCATTGTACCACATTTGCATAACACAGCTTTATTTTATATTTGGTTGGCTTGGACACGTGGAGAGAATGGAGATCAGTGCTGGGTGAAGAAAGGCCGGACTGTGAACTTGGGGGGAGCTGCGCGTAGGGGTAGAGCTAGAATGACATGAGATCAGGTATTCCGGTCCGATCTCAAATAAAGAACTTGACAACAGAGGCAGCCCTAGACAGGGTCGCCTGGAAAGCCGTCATTTAGGACGTGAGACTGTAACCACATTGTCTGTAGACAAAACGGTCTTTAACTTGTATGTTATGTATGTATTAGCTTTTAGACTGAAAGCCTTAAGGGGCCCTTTTTTTTTTCTCTCTCTCTCTGGGTTGTATCCATTTGGCCCCATTCAGCCTACTGTTTTAAGACGTTTATCCCCATCCAGGTGTCGATTTTTTGAGCCAGCATAATTTTAAATATGTTTTTGACAGCAGGCTAAATTTGTACATTTTTTGATAGAAAAATGTCTCAGATTTCTCCATACATGCTGGCTCGCTATTGCTCGCCAGGAAGGTATCGACACCTGGATGGGGATAAACGTCTTAAAACAGTACGCAGAATGGTGCCGAATGGATGTAAGCCAGAGAAAGACATGAAAGGAGAGAAAAAAAAAGCAGGTGACCTTAAGGCAAGAGAGCATTATGCATCCCTGATAGTATAGTTGAGCCTGTGAGTGTGAGCACCTCATTGGTGTTCTCCCGGGGGCAGAGTCATTGCTCGGATAGATAGAGTCAACACACTGAGAACCTGGAGTTGTTATCCCTTTGAGTACCAGCGACGTGGGTTATATTTTATTCTAGATATATTTAGACGATATTATGCAGCTTTGGAAGGATCTGTGGTAGGTAAAAGGTTGGGTTGAAATAGTATGAAACCCTATTACTGCTAGAGGTCCGTCCTTAGCTGAATGAAATCGTCTAATAGTTGCCAAATAAAGTTAAAAGAACGTTCCTGGTACTGTATGGGTTATGAAGCGTGGGTAGGCCTTTTTATAAGCTGGACTGCCTTTCCTGAAGCCTACAAGTTTTATTCATATTATTATATTTTATTTATTTTTTATTTGTATTTTTTTCATATTATTTATTTATTGTATTACTGTAGTGAATAACTCAATGGGAAAGCCCGATTGTGGCCATGGCCTTCCTTAGGGACTCGGGGCTGTTCGGCCAGGCAGCCTAAGGAACGACAACTACTCTACTTTATAGTGTCAAATTATCTATCTATCTATCTACTCAGGCACATACCCCATTTTTTTTTTTTTTTTTTTTTTTAGCCGAGTGTCATCGATACACAAATGGTAGCTAATAAAGAGAAAAATCTTTATTTCTTACATGCACGCATATATACTATTAACATAAACTGCACTTACAATACAGCAGTGTTATTCACTAATTTTTTCGAGAGAGCCAAAAGTTCATGACATATTCAGAGTGAGAGCCGCAAAAGCCATAATAGGCAAATAAGCCACAAGGATAAGCAGAACAAAATAATATATAGGAACTAAATTACATATTTGTGTGGCTTTCCATAGCCACAGATTTATAGAACAAGACTAGCCTATATGTAGCACCAACCGAACTTGACAATAATCTGGACCTCTTAAACTCTTATAACTCAAAATGAACCAAAGCAATCGGGTTGACATTCCTATCATTTTGGAAGAGTCCACCAGGAAATAGATGTGTATATTTACACCCAGTTTGCTCAAGGTCCTTTTGAGTTACGAAGAGGTCAGGGATAGATATTTATGTCAAGTTCGTTGGCGCTACCTATAGTAACAAGTATTATATTGAAATACTTTAGTAAAAATAAAATTATATTAAAATTCTTGACTTTACTAATATAAATACAAACAAAATATAAAAAAAATAATGTTGTGATGACCGGATATGAGCCAGCTGTTCTTTTACTTTCTCCGTGTTCGTTCTCCTCTCTCTCTCTCTCTCTCTCTCCCTCATCCTCTCTCTCTCTCTCTCTCTCTCTCTCTCTCTCATCATTCCTGTATAATGGGTGCTCTCTCTTTTCTCCTTTTCTCTTTGTGTTGAATAATTATGAAAATTAAAGAATTGCCAGGGCCACTAGGCCTATTCCCATTAGCAATTTTATTAAGTGATACGTCTGATACTGCATAATGATGCAATTTATATCTAATATTTTGGACTTTTATCTGATTACTGTTGAATTCTCTCTCTCTCTCTCTCCTCTCTTGTGAGCTGCCAATCAGGTCATTGCGAGCCGCCACTGGCTCGCGAACTGCACAATGAAGACCACTGCAGTACAGCAATGGTCTATAGAAACAAGAAGTTTCTCATCGCATACAAAGACACAAAAATTGACTCAATAAAGAAATCAAACCAAGGTTGAAATAAATACATCTATCTATCTACCTATTTACTCAGCCCCAATCCCCACTTTACCCTTTTTGGGGGGGGGGGGGACGTGGCCGACTCAAGACAGAGCAAGACATAGGGACAACACAAAACACAACAGAAAACAACGAACACACAAAAACAAAATACAAATTCACACACATCTAGGTCATCCAGGAGAAGACCCAGAGACCAGGGTCACCAAGGTCCCTGCAGCACTCCCCCGGCCCCCGACCACCCGGAGAGGTTCCGATCTCGGCAGGCAGACATGCAGCGTAGCTGAAGCACAAGCCCGCCACCACACTTCCAGGCGCACCCTTCATATAAAACTCTCCCCGGGCCAGGCGCCTGATGGACTATTAACTAGTCCAACTTGCGCCCGACCCCTTCCCCCAAATGACCACGTGTTCACTCATATATTCAAAAGCATTGGAGAATTAATTCCTGTTTATTACTACTTCTCTTGCCTGATCTATAGTCATTCTCCATCATCCAAACTTTGTCTTACACAGTCTCTCCATCTCAATGGGGGTCTTCCTGCCCTTCTATCTCCCCTTGTATATGACTCACATATTCTCTTAGTAAGTCTTTCATCTTCCATTCGTTCAACATGACCATACCAGCTCATCACCCTTCTGTCCACTCTGACTGACAAATGTTCCTGCTGCCCCACTCTTCTACGAATCTCTTCATTCCTCAATCTTTCTCTACGAGTAACTCTACACATACTCCTCAAGAAGCTCATCTCCATCACATCCAGCTTTCTTCTCTCTTTTTCCTTCAGAGCCCATGTCTCAGCCCCATACATCACTGTTGGCACAACATTGCTTATACATTGCACTTTTTACTTTCATTCCGAGATTTCTCGTCTTCCACATACTGTACTTCCCATTGCTCTGAAAACCTTCCTTCTTTCACACACTCTGTTTTACCTCTATTTCCATACCTCCACTCCTGCTTATCGTTCCTCCTAGATATTTAAAACACTCTACTTGTTTCAATATTTCCCCATACAGCCTCACATCTAGATTCACCCTACGATCAAGAATATAGGTTACATAACCTATAAAGAAACAGAAAAGATGAATTAACAGTAAAACTTTTGAGAAAATGAAAAACAAATATACAGTAGTACAGTAATAGGACGACACACCACACCAAAATACTGGTACATACGGATTAAAAAAAAAAATAATGTTTAAGGCTGTAAATACTGTAAATACAGAAAATTACTGCATCTTACAATATGCATTAATATACAGCCCATATAACAGAATATATTGGTAACTAAATAGCCTACTACAGAATGATTAAACTTTTACAATACTTCAGAGGAAAGCTTGAGAAAATGACTACAGCAAACTGAGGATAAATACTACCATTATTCCAGTTAATTATTATTCCACATACCTATTAGGGTCCTCTCTAAATCCAGCAGGAACCTCAAAAATGGGAATCAGGTATATCATCACGGAACGCAAACTCTTGGAATGTGATCTTGGCCGACACTGTTGGTAGGATGGGATGTCTGGATAATAAAGTTGACTTAAGGGATGGTTCACTTTTTGGGCGATTTTTGCATGCATTCATTATTTATTTAGTTGCCTCCCTAGACCTCCATCAAATTAAAAAAAAAACATTAGATCCCCCTTCTAGATTAATTTGTACATTTTTTGGTAGAAAAAGCTGGTTCTTCCAACATTACAGGCTCACTATCGTTCGCCAGGGAAAAAATAGACACTTAAATAGCACGACAGGTCTAAATATTGACAAAGAAATGGGGCAAAAGGTCTTAAAATCGACTACCTAATGGGGCAAACATCTATCTATCTATTGCCGGATGCCGTGATCCCCGAAGTAATGGATTTTTACTGCTGATAATTGCAAGGCATCATCATCAGGAGATATCACTCAAGTTTTTTTCCTCGTTTGTACGGTCGAGGTTAATAATTGTTGTCAGATATTTCACAAAGTTTCGGACACTGACTAATACTCTGAGGGATAAGCACTTTTCCCAGTAACTATAAAGATACCAATAACACTTGTTGAGCGAAAACCACTGGAATCTACAACACTTATTACCCCCGATTGTACACCCCATATATTATAATTTCTGTATTAGCTACTTCATCCATGACACTAATCATTAACTAAGCATATTTATATAAGAACACAACAATACTCACCAATTTTGATGGCATAAACAAATAAACTAAATACTTACTTGGAGTTGGTTCGGCCAGCTTTCAATTTTCACCAAACAGTAAGATAAAAACATGCTCATTTTGACAGGAAAATATATTAACTCACTACTCACCAATTTTGACAGGAAAACCAGGCGGAAGCTTCATCTGCACAAACTCTCGAAGCTTGGCAAAATGTTTGAAGGGAGCAATCACTTCAAGTACATTTAGAAGCATCTCAACTGTTAGCGGGAACTCTTCACTCTAAAACATTATACAGTACAGTATATTGAAAAATCACCTTAATATACACATTTATTATAAATTGCTAAGTTAACAAAACTTAAAGAAATCATTTCCCAGGTGAGAGCAAAAAAAGCCAATGACCAGAAATACCCATAAAGACTTTGGCTGGTGTTGAAATTAATAAAAAAAATGGGCTTTCAATTAATGTGGTTAATTGGTTATAGAAATGCAGGTGTTGTGAACAAATGTGGTACATAAATCAAACAAGAATATACTAACCATAGCCACAGCAGTCTTGAATGACAATATAGTACTGATGATAAAGGTACAACATTAATTTAACCAATCACAAATATAGTACTGATGATAAAGGTACAACATTAATTTAACCAATCATGTTATTAATGAAACTAACAACATTAATAACAGGCTGTAGCTCGATTGGTAGAGCGTTCGCCTGCTAACCGTGAGATTGATGGTTCGAGCCTCGGGCCAGCCAGTGTGTTATTGGCAGACGTCAGTGCTGTTGGTGAACGGTGCGGTCTAGCAATCTGTGGCACCTATTCACTAAATCCCAGTTTCATCAGGGCACCCCCACTAGCCTTGATATTCAGCAGGGCGTGTATGGTGGTAAAAACTGCATCATTAAACAGTTGAACTACCAATAGGCACAGTGACCTTGAAGGACAATATAGTACTGATGAGAATGGCCTAACATTCAGGGGGGTGGGCTTTACTTATTTGCTCATTTATGATTTTGTTTATTATTTTTCTAGTTTTCCTCCCTAGAACTCAATCAAACTTAAAAAAAAACATCACCCTTCTAGATAATTTTTTACATTTTTCAGTAGAAAAATTCCTCCAAAATTACAGGCTCACTATTGTTAGCAAGGAAAACAAATCGACACCAAAATAGCACGAAAGGTCTTAATATTGACAAGGAAATGGGCCGTAAGGTCTTAAAATTGACAAACTAATGGGGAAAACATTTTAATATCTGAAAACTAATGGGGCTAAACATGAGAGAGAAGGGGATCTAGAAAAACGACCGATCTCCCCTTCTATCTATCTATCTATTGCCTGACGGCCGTGATCCCCGAAGGGATGGCCACGAACGAAACCGCCCCCATGCACCTCTGTCCCCGGTCAGTCGACGCCCCTCCCCCCAACCAGCACCGCCTTCGTTCATATACTTCCTCACTCCATCCTTCCACCTCTCCCTCTCTGTCCCTCCACCTCGCTCTCGCACACCCTTTTTGCCATTCTCTCGCTTTCAATATGTTCCATATGGACCGAACCATCTCAAGTTATTCCTTTTCACACTTTCCAGCACATCTAACTCCACACACACCTCCTTCTTACTTCCTCATTAGTCTGTCTATCCCTCCATGTAACTCCGCACGCACTTCTTAGGTAATTCATTTCCACTGCTCTCACTCTTGGTCTGAGTCTCTCAACCAACGTCCATGCTTCGCTTCCGTAAGTCAGTGTCGGGATTACCACACTGTCATCTCCCTTAACCTTGGTAGTAATGAACAAACAAAAACATTATAATAACCATAGCCACAGTAGCCTTGAATGACTTGGAGGACTCTTTACATATGAGCGTGCGTCCCAGGGGGGGTTGATGGCCCGGCTCCGTCTTCCAGGTAGGACCCCCAAGATACCCGTTCTGTTGATGGTGGCTCCAGGGACGCCCGACGCACCGTCTATATGGGGGAGGAGGAGTTGAAGTATCGTTGTCATTATTTGGGGGGTTTGTTGTTAGCAGCAGCATTAATACATAATTACATACAGTATACTGGTACCAGTATATATACATACTGTACACAAATTTAAAGACCGAGTGCTCCGCACACGTCTCCGGTCTCACGTCGTACTGGCGGCATTCCAGGCAGCCCTGTTAGAGGCTGCCTCACTTGTCAGGTTCTTTGATTTAAGATCAGACTGCTAAGTCCGATCCCACGTCTGTTTTGGTTCACCCCTTGGTGCAGCTCCCTCCACGTTCATGGACTTGCACCTTTTCACCCAGCTTTTTTCATCTATCCTCTCCATATGTCAAAACCATCCAAGCCTGCTAGTACGCTTCTCATTACTGATACTCTTAATACCGAACCTTCTCCTTAGCTCTACACTTGATATCTTATCTAGCAGTTTAGCACTACACATCCATCTCACCATTCTCATCTTGTTGCGTTCCATTCTGTTGATATCATCCTCTTTGTTAGGCCACATTTCTGAAGTATATGTCCAGGCTCTTTTAACGCATGAAGCGTACATCTTGCCCTTCAACGGGGTAGGGAGTCTTCCCATGATAAGTAGTGGCAACAGCTATCTGACCTTTCCCCAGCCGCATCTTATTATGGTGATAATGGAGTCCTCGCTCCACCAACGGCAGAGATGGTATCTCCAAGTAGCAAAAACTTGTCCACCATATCCAGCACATCATTGCCAAAGTTAACACTCTAATGCCAGTCATTGAAACCCAAGCCTACATTTGCATACTATGCATACAAATTTCTCAACTTCAGACTTCTTCCTCGGTAGAGGTCCCTTCATTGTAGTGCAGCGCTTCTTCCTGTGGTGTACCCAAAAGTGGCAGATGCTACACTGTATTGAGTTTGCGCCCACTCCTTTTCTGCATACTACACCACTCGTTTCTACTTTTCCAAGCCCTAATCTACTGTGTAAAACCTTGGTTTTATGTATGATAACTCTTAATCCTTTACTTGCCATGCTCTCTCTCCATTATACAGTACAGTATTGAATTTGACCTCGGCATCCCGCACACTATCTGCGATAAGTACTAGGTCATCTGCGTATAGCACTTCCCAGGGAAGCCCAGCTCTGAAATCACCAGATAGTGCCTCCAGAACCATAACAAAGAGGAGAGAGCTTAACACAGAGCCCTGGTGATCTCCGACTATTGTAACAATTCTTATGTCACTGTCCACTGCTTCATCCATCGATTTGGACTGCAAAAAATCATCGATTGATTGCTATGGGCTTTACTGCATGCAAGCAGGAGTCAGCCGACTGACTGACTGACTGACAATGTATGTGTGTCGCGGGACGCCCCACGACGACAAAAAAGTTGGAAAAGGGGGCTCAAAAGGGTACTTAGGGGCTGTCCAAAGAATAATTAATAATTTTATAGTTAAAACTATACTTCGCACTTGGCGAAAGTATTTTATCAACCGTTAATTCCGCATAGCAATTTTTATGAGTTCTTTTGCTTTTAGCTTGTGTCATCCCAGTTTTTGTTTGTTTATTTTGCAAGTTTTACATTTTAATTACTTTGCTAGACTAAATACTTCACCAAAGACGAGGGATACTGTTCTTCTGTATTATATATTTACAGTAGTATTATACTGTATATCTACAGCATTATCATAGTATCTACAGTAGTATACTATATCTCGCACATATACCCTGCAACTGACCTCATCAAAGGAATGTGTACCGCTGCCCTTGGTAAAGCTCTCCATGATGGCTTTGTTCTTCTGTAGATCCTCTTCACTTAGGTGTTCTCGTCTCTTCCGGGATTCCAGCGATAGACCGTTAAGGTAGTAAAAATCTGCATTAAACTTGCCTACCAATTCCTGAAAAGATATTGAACACTGTATTAATGCTAAAAACATAATATATATATCATATAATTATATATTAGCTATTTTTTCTCCATTAAGGAAGTAGATAAACTTCCCTACCAATTCTTGAAAAAAGAGTGAACACTGTATGAATGATAAAGAATAATGAATACAGTACAAAAAAAAAAAAAATCTTCAAAATATATACAAATTAATAAAATCATTAACAAAACAAAATTTAACTTATCCTGTTCCTGAATCCCTTTTGATTACAACGAAAAATCTAACTAATCCTGTTGAGAAGACATTACCTTTTTATCTGCTCTGAATATCCATCCCGTCTGTGCCCGAGAGAAGGTGATCTGTTTGGTGGACATCTGGGCCGCCACGATGTCCGAGCTCATCAGGATGTCTACCTCGTCTTCTATTTCCGTTTCCGTTTCCTGGCAATACAGTGAAGTCATGCCTAGCACTATGATCTTATTATCTCCTCATACCCACTCAAGAACAGTATAACATAACAAATAGTATGAATTATTATGTGTTTTCCACCAACCAACTTCACCTCTAAACTCAATTAATGAAATCAACAAATACATGTGGCACTCCAAGGACTCGAACCTAGGATACTCACATCGACATTCCGCGCACTTATGCATTACGCTATCAAGACAATACTGTATTAAATGTAAAAAATTAAAATTAAAAAGTTGACAATGAATATAAACACCATTTGAGAAGGAGCACTTTATTGACAATGTTTTCCAGATAGCTTCTTTAGATAACTGAAGAAGCTATCTGCAAAATCTTCTCAATATTGTTTCTATTCATAAAATTGAATAATTGACCTACAGCAAATTGTTGATAAAGTTAGAAGATGCTTCCGTATTGTATTTTTGTCAAGTCCATAGGTTTCTGATTTATAATTCTGGCATAGTCCCACTACAATGGTGTATAAAGATACTGGTACACTTTAAAGAAAACAAAATTTATAATTGTGAACTGATAAAAACCACAAATGCAGTTCACTATACAGTCTTCCCAAGTATCCAATCTCATTTATAATGCATGTTAAATTATTAACACCAAACTCGCTCCCGTGGAGTACCGTTTACAGATATGTCTAAAGAATACTTTTGCTTTAGTAAGACACTTTTCTCACAGTTTATTTAGTTTTCAGTCTAAAGAATATTTTTACTTTAGTTAGACACTTTTCTCACAGTTTATTTAGTTTTCAAACACTTATGAATACACTAATCCCCTCTCCCTTATCGCATATTTAACCATTATTTTCAGACTACAGTATTAGGAAGTTCAAGTGGCAGATATTGATTTATAGCAGAAATGCAAGATACCTGTCCGTACTAAACACTTAAGTACATTAACATTTATTAGGCTTAATATTCATCAATCACATACCAATATACTATACAGATGTATTGTATAGCTAATATCGATAGTTGACTGAAAACTTTGATGGTGAATTGATGATATGAATTAATTTAAACTTACTGTAGAGAGAAAATGATTTTAACATAACACTTCAACTATGTGTTTAAACTTACTGTAGAGAGAAAGGATTTTAACATAACACTTCAACTATGTGTTTAAACTTACTGTAGAGAGAAAAGGATTTTAACATAACACTTCAACTATGTGAATCAAATAGTACTAGTCACAGGCTTAACTTGAAATTGTCCAGTATAAACTATATTTTCAGAGAATTATTGCTTGTGACTGTACCTCGTGCCGGACCCCTTGGTAGACCCTGAGTTTATTATCAAGGACGGTGAGTGAATGCGAGGGTTTGGAGCTGCCTGAGAAGAGGAAGCTGATGTCGCCCCGCTCCCACCGCATGTCGTTGAAGTCGACCAGGGTTGTGTCCAGCCGGATCGAGGCCCCTTTTTTGTGTATCTTACAGATGTCGGACGGAAGCATTCGGGGATACCAACGGAACTAATATAGGAGGGAAGGGAGACCTATTACACTGAACATTGTTAAACTAGACTTGTTCTTATATTAAATGAACATTATTCATTTGTTTAGTTTAAAGTACCTTACAGACACTTCTTCCTTTACAGGCCTTTCTCATACTAAGCATGTTTGAGCCTGAGTAAACATTAACCCATTCAGTACTGGTGACATCCTTTTCATTATATTCTGGCAACTTTTAGACGATTATATTTAGATTAGTATGGGCGTCAACCCATTAAAAGGTTATCCCAATTTATTCTTTTAGCTACCATACATATTTCCTAAGCTTAATAAAATCATCTAAATAATTAACCAGCATAATAGGTTAATGCATGGATTAACAAAAATAAATGGCATTTCCCACATACTTCCCAAATTTGACTAATTCCTTGAACGTGACGATAGTGCGTTGTTATGTGTGCGATTAGTTTGCTTGGGAAACAGATTAACTTCTCATGTAGTAATGTACAGTTGTACACCCTATGTGGTGGATTGTTTTCTTTTATTTCATAAATTTAATTTTAGTAAGCGTTGTTTCCACATAGCGATTTTGATAATTTAATTTGACTTTATATTGTCCTTGTCCCAATTTTGGTTTGTTTAGTTTGCAAGTTTTACATTTTAATCAAAACAATATTATTACAAAAGGGTAAGCTAAACTTAAAATTTCTCCTTCAAACATAATTAAACACCAATGAGATCATCTAATCAAGTCTCTAACTCTTAGTACTTGTTCAAGGTTCATGTCTAGCCCTTCCTCCCCGGGCAGCAGCATTTTAAAAGGACGCACCTTGCGAGGGCCCGGAGCCCGGGTGTCCTTTTAAAATCCGTAAGCTTGCAAGCTTCCTTTAAGCGTGCTTTGAAAGCCGTGCGGCGAAACGTATGTAAACAAAGCCTATCGGAGCGCCGCCAAGCCTCAAGAAGAAGAAGAAGAAGTCCGACCTTGTCCGCCATTGCCAATTAGAGCGAAAATTAGTCTTGCAAAGTATCCGATATTGCTAAATCCGAGGCAAAACAGCCAAAACTCTCTCCACGGACATTGTCATTACACCTGAACCAGTTGACCTAGAGAGCTCTACTCAATGCCAGTCTACAGATACAAGTAAGGCCTACATTTTGAGATTTGTGTGAATTCTCTAGCAGTTAAAATAAAAAAAAATAGGCCTATGTTTACATACAACGTTTTTTGGCCAGATCGCCCGGATAGGGCTATCGGCATCTATAAATACTGCCCGGGGAGGAAGGGCTAGGCAACTGTACAGAATGTGGAAGGGGGTATAATTCTCCCTAATTTCCTTGTGATGGACACTACTGACCAGCAGTTTAAAACACATACGGTAAGTCATATAACACCATGAACCTCACATACTGCATAATCAAACATTTATTAGAAAGCTACAATACATTCTGTAATAACTTGCGCATGTAGTGATGGTTTGTTTTATTTTGCAAGTTTTACATTATAATTGATAAAACTGTTTTGGAAATAGTAACAGTTATGTTTCAAAGGTGTTACAATCTGGAGAATGGTGTAGTGACATGATTATATAGAGTTTAGTAGTTATAATTATTGCATTAATTAATAACTATGTAAATTGTGTTGTAAATATGTTAATGTGGTTTTATTGATTTTTTTTTAGTGTTCGAGCGCTTGCAAATTCATTTTTAAGAATAGGCGATCTTCTAAATAAGTAAAATTACTATTATGATTTACTATTATTATTGCAACTCCCCTGACCCAAAAGGAGTCAACAAAGACTCTTCAATACATCTGTTAATCCTTCTACAGTACCCCTCTCATTGGGCACAGCATACCACTTACATTTTGTAGACTAAACAAATAAAGAATAAACTAAGTATAAGAACACAATAAATACAGTAGCTACATATCTTATTGTATCAGTAAAGTACACTTGAGGAAAAAAACAATCTTTACACTGGTGAGCTGTATATAATCTTGTGTGAACAGAATGAATCGGGTGAAACATATGTCTGTGAGGTATTATCACAAGATTTCGATCGACTTCCAGAATGTTTAGAGTGTTAGTGTAAAGATTGTTTTTTCCTCGAGTGTAGGCTACATACCCCAACTTTGGAAGTCCCATTTGAGTTCCATGTAGAAGTCTCCCATCTGTGAAAGTGCCCGGACCAGGTCTGGCCGCCGGGTTTCCATGTGTTCTCGGGACTGCTGCTTCAACTTTCGCAGCAACACTGTGACTGGAAGAGGAGATACTGGTTAGTATAGTATGGCACTTTACCTATTCTCAACTGGCTCACTCAGGAGTATGTTGATAACTAGTACTCTTACAATCAAAGCTAATTATTAATATAAACCTCCTAATATTCAAGTTATCCTTCTCAAAATAAAGGAAATACTCTCTCAGAGAGTAATTTAGATACCTTTAACCACTATACCGGTACGGTAGATATACAGTATATCTGAAATATTTTTAACCCTTTCATGCACAGGGGGCAGCCATTTAGTATTCAGAAATAGAATTCTCATCAGAACTGTATCGTCAGCAAACCGAAATACAGGCAACTTCCAGGCAACTTCCAACATCTACTGCTCTTCCTTGAATTCTTTCATGATTCCATCTACTGTAGGCCATATAAATATTGAACAACGATGGAAACTGCACACACCTTTGCTTTAACCCAACATTCAGATTAAAAGAACAAAGAACTCACTCTGTTCATGCAGAGTTAGTAAAATTT
Source organism: Paralithodes platypus (assembly GCA_032716605.1). NCBI lineage: Eukaryota > Metazoa > Arthropoda > Malacostraca > Decapoda > Lithodidae > Paralithodes > Paralithodes platypus. The sequence continues at coordinate 31,773,687 of CM064499.1, forward strand.
GCCAGAACGTCCCGGACTTCCCATACTTGACTACTTCCTTTAACGTGACAATAGTGCGTTGTTATATGTGCGATTGGTTTGCTTGGGAAACAGATTAACTTGCTCATGTAGTGATGTACACCCTATGTGGTGGATTGTGTTCTTTTATTTAATAATTTTCATTTTAGTAAGCGTTGTTTCCACATAGCGATTTTGATAATTTAATTTGACTTTATATTGTCCTTGTCCCAATTTTGGTTTGTTTAGTTTGCAAGTTTTACATTTTAATTAATATTATACACACGAACTGCATACCAATATTACTCTCCAAATACTGCATACTTATTCTGCCCAGTTCACTCCTTGTGCACGAAAGGGTTAATTATATACAGCATAAAGCCTGCATGAATGATGCCTTATTGTTCAAATTATATTTATTTATCAACTACTATTACGGTATCTGGTACCGGTACTGTATCTCCAAAGACTATTTCAACAAAATATAAAGAACAATAATGTGTGACTTACTGGTTTGTCTGTCCCCGTAGCTGATAGCCTCCGCCAGGGGACTCCAGCCACTGAGGTTCTTGACTTTGACAGGCGCCCCGTGTGCCAGCAGGAGGTGGATACATTCTGGTACAAACAAAAAAATAATAAATCAAATATGGAATAAACTAAATGTCAACGTGTCAGTAAGGTCAATGAATAAAACCTTTAAAGTTTGGAATGGTTAATCCTTTCAATTAGATAATTTTTCTTTAATTTTATGGCTACCTCCAAACAATTGTGCCTAGTTTACAAAGAACTTGAGGAATTAAATGGTTAAAAATTACAGGAACCAGTACATCTCTGAAAACTCTCACTTCAAAATAGCATACTGTACATAAGTTGAATAAGTTTATAGGTGCCGGTATCTATCTAAAATATCAACCAATTTGAAATCATCTGTATTTTTACAATTTAAAACATTTAAGGAATAAAATCAATGGCAAATTTAAACTACATTCTCTACCAGTACGGTACTAGAAAAAAAATGCACTACCTGGAATTATTGTTATTACTAAGATGAGTAAATAAGCTAAATATACTGTATACTGTACTGGTATGGTACTGTATGGTAAGCACTGATTAGCTCTGAATACTACCGGTAGCTTACAAGGTACCGGTACCGTACTGTACCAGTACTTTTTACAAGAGAACAGTACCATAAGTTATTTATCACTAACCTTTGTGTCCCAACATAACTGCCAAATGAAGTGGTGTATTTCCTGGAAAATATAGATGAATTAATTAAACAAAAAATATATATACTGTATAAATATAAATGTCATTATTATTTAGTTACTGTACATTATAAATAGATATAGAGATGAACTGCTTGAGGAGTATATTCTTACAGTTTCTTACAGTAGATCTATGTAGAATGACGCATAGAGACAGATTGAGGAATGAAGAGGTGCGTAGGAGAGTGATATAGCAGTAACCCTTGTCGGCCGACGGCCAGAGTGGACAGAAAGGTGCTGTGTTGGTATTGAGATGTTGAACGAATGGGAGATGAAAGGCTTACAAAGAGAGTATGTATATGAGTCAGATACAAGGGGAGGTAGAGGGATAGGAAGACCTCCGTTGAGTTGGAGAGATTGTGTAGTACAAGCGATAGAAGATAGAGAGATGACTGTAGAACAAGCAAGAGAAGTGGTAATACTGTAAATAGGAATGAATGGAGAATGCTTGTGAATAGCTGAGTGATAACGCGGTCGTTGGGAGAGGGGGTCGGGCGCCAGTTGGACTAGCATAATAGTCCGTCAGGCGCCTGGCCTGGGCACGGGGAGCCGGTGCATATGAAGGGTCATGCCTGGCTGTGAGGTGGGTGAAAGGTAGGCCTGCTAGATCGTTAATGCCCAAAAATATTAAATCATAAATTCATTGTTTCCGTTCTGAATTTAAGTACCAGTACTGTAAGAGTGTGTACGAGAGCGAGGTGGAGGGACAGAGGGGGAGAGGTAGACCGAATATGAGGTGGAAGGATGGAGTGAGGAACTACATGAACGAAGGCGGTGCTGGTTGGGGGGGAGGGGCGTCGACTGACTGGGGACAGAGGTACATGGGGGCGGTTCGTTCGTGGCCACCCCTTCGGGGATCACGGCGTCAGGCAATAGATAGATAGATAGATAGATACTGTATTGTATGGCAGGGTATGACGGTGTCAGACGAAAGCCAATTCCATTCTTCCTTCTCATATTAGTAGAAGTCTTCAAACGAATCCTAAACGAATTCGCCCCCAAGGACGATTTGCCCAAGGTTCAATTCGTCCTACTGAGTTTTTAATTTTGCCCATATTTATCGAACTCTTCACCCCTCTGGTTGGACTATTCGCCCTACTGATCACCACTTTGCCAATTTTGTATATAATCCATGATAAAAATGAGATTATTGGAGGCTTTTATATAAATAAAAAAAAAATCTATGATACCTAACATACCCGGTACTGCCTGACAACCGTTCACAACAATAGGCTAGAAGTTTAACTGAATAACAATAAACAGACTCAATTCAGTGGAGGGGAGGTGTATTGTCATGGGTTATGATCGTTACGGTATGATACACTGGGGAAGATTTTGATAAACAGCTAGAGTAAACTGGGAATGTTCAAATTTACAATTAACCCTTGGCAATTCTAACGCAAGGTAATTAATGAAGATAGGTCAGTGTCAATGCGTACCGTAAGTGTTACGGTGACATGAATAAGTCTATGAATATTCTTTATAATAGGATAAGTAAACAAAACCATTATTTTATAGGCATTTAAAATTATTAGGGCGAAATATCTACTCAAAGAGGGGAGAAAAGTCCAGTCTATACGGGGGCGAATCGTCAGTATACAGCACCGGTACTGTACGGTCACTATACAGTAGGGCGAATCGTGGTTTGACACCCTGGTGGGTCTCTAATGCCATTTCGTATCATGTGGAATAGTTACACAGCACATAAGCGGAAGCCGAAAGGTGGACTTGTAATATTTACGGTTTCTATCTACAGTACCGGTATCTATCTTTTGCCGGACGCCTTACTCCCCTTAATGAAGGTGGCCATACACAGAAGGCCCCCAAGCGGACCTATCCCCTGTAAGAGGGACAACCCATGCCAGTTTATTGAAGGATTTACAGGATTGACCACTCAATTTAGGACCCATCTGACCCCGAGGGTCTTTATGTTTCTTTTTAGCACTATTTTTCTACAGTGGTGTTCGGCTAGTCCATCCACTAACCTGTTTCACCCTTAGGCCTATGGGGATGGATGTAGACTCCGGGCGTACGGTCGTCATGTTTACATAGGGCGATCGCCGCGGTTAACTTCGCGTCCATTTTGACAGCGATTAATTCTATTATTTGCCCCCTGCTGGCAATATACAGTATATGATGATGACAATATGTCATGGGGGGGTGAGGGCCCTCAACATATCATTGTATGGAATTTATCCAGTTTTATACCGTGTCGAAACTATCGATAGCCTACAGTATATTATTTAGACAAATATGTTAGTTAGGTAATAAGAACATAAGAACATAAGAAAATGGGAGTCTGCAGAAAGCCGATTGGCCTAAGCAAGGCAGATCCCTGTCCCACACAACCCCAATTACAAAGCCCAATTATAGGCTGAACACTCTAATACCCTGAGGATCATCTTACCAAAACGGTTAGAGATTAACGCAGGATTACGGGGTCTGCAGAGCGCTGATTGGCCCAACCCTGCTGATCCCCCTTCACACCCAACCCTTCTCGTCCATATGCTTCATTGCCATATTATTCATATACAGTATGTCCACCCCGTCGGAAATTCATTATAAAAAAAATCCCTAAATTTCTAACAAAAATATAAACAGGGAACGTGAGCTGGGTTTAGACCGTCGCAGAGACAGGTTAGTTTTCGGTTCGGTTAGGCTAATTTTTTTTGCATTTTCCGATGGGGTTCATAAAAAAACAATCCTAAAAAACCCCAAAACAAGGACAAAAATTAAAAAATACTTGTAAAAATTGTCCCTGGTGTAAAACAGGATATTTACCCATTGTATCCAATGGCATTCAAAATAGATGGGAACATGATTGCAAAGGTCCGACGCCTCCGCCATCATATTTACATTTGTCGATCGCCGTGGTTAAGTTCGCGTCTATTTTAACAGCGACTTTTTCGGTAATTTGCCCCCTGCTGGCAATTTATATGATGATGACAATATGTAATGGGGGGGTGAGTTGGGGGCAAATCCCCCCCTCAACATATTATTGTATCCAAAGGCAGTCAAAATAGACGGGAACATGATGGCAAAGGTCCGACGCCACTACGCGTAGTGTAAACAAGGCTGGCGGTACGCCCGCACTTAACATTCTTGCCGACCTATGTAAGCAGTACCGATATGTATCAGGTTTACTCCCCTAGACAGGTTGCCGACCAAGGCTGAAGAGTCCCATCCACCCGGATTTTTATAAGGTTGTCTCCCCTAGACAGGTTGCCGACCAAGGCTAACGAGTCCCATCCACCCGATTTACGGTTTCATATCTATAGCCTACCAGAAAACGATGTACCGTAGGCAGCAGGCTAGCCTATACTGTAGGCTACTCTGTTCCTTTTCAACTGACAATAGGCTTATATTGAATCTCGTAGCATGTCTCAATACTTCATAGACAAATATGAAACTATTAGCCTAGGCTGTATCTGCATTATAGTAAGGCAAAAGGGTAAACCTGACTTTTTGGACCGACAGCAATTTCAGTAAGATTTATTTTATTTTTATTTTTTCCTTCATATAGGGTACGAGTACCAATGGAGACGCATTGCCCAAAGGAGACGCACTTGAAACAAAAAAACTTGCACAGGCATAGGATGAGTAGATAGATGCATGAATGGTGGGCCAAAATATTCTTTAACTATCACCTAATATGCTCACATAGTACCAGCTTATTATTTTCATATGTTATTGTGTGAGATGAGATGAACTAAAAAAATGTCATGTTTTCGCAAATTCCTTACGAAAACCTAAGGATTTCTTTTTTTTAAAAGCTAAATTTCTTACAGTTCCCTAATTTGAATCTCGTTTCTATTACTGCAGGTTGATAGTGCATGAGTTGAAGTATAACACTGCATGATCAAAAGGCTTTTACTTGCACGGCTGAAGGGGGGTGAGGGTGCGTCCCCATAGGTCCAGCAAAAATAGTAAAATCCAATGGAGACGCATTTTTTCAAATTGATGCCAGAAGGTCGTACACCACACTGGTAACACAGCATACTCTCCTCTATGTCTGGTATAAATAAGGTTGAGTTTCCTTCACCATTGACGAAGCTGCCTTAACTAGAACCCTGGGCCCTATAGAGACGCACACGTCTGCTTAGGGTAGCCGGGTTGCGTCTCCTTAGGTCCTTGTAAATGTGTTTATTTTGTTAACATTATTAAACATAATAACCTTTTCTTTTATCCTGGGTGAAGGAAACTCGACCCTAATTACACCATACATAGTGGGGAGAATGGCTTTCTACCAGTGAGGTATGGCAACATTTTGAAAAATGCGTCTCTATTGGACCTCCAGAATTTTTTGCTGGCCCTAAGGAGACGCACCCCTTTTACCCCCTCAGCAATTCAAAATCACATTAAGCATGTTCTTGCCAGCAGTCAAATGTTTGGGAAATATGTTATTTTAATACCACACATTTTCTGAGTGTTTTTTATAAAAGAAATTGTTCATTTGCATCAATATATAGTGTTTGCAATTAATTAGAAATCTCGGGAAAACCTATTTTCCCCATTAGGCCTATTGATCTATGTTGAGACACGCCCCCGATAGTGATTTGAAAAGACATTAGCCTAACCTAACAACCTTAGCTAACCTAACCTGGTATTATGGGTGGGGGCTGCTGCCCCCACACCCCCGCTGGTTGAGTACCGGTACTAATCCCTTAGTAAAAAAAAAAAAAAAATTGGCTGTCGATTATACGAAGGTGAAAGAAAAGTCGAAGTCTACGGTGTTTACTCTGCAATCTTCAGCTTTGATTGTACATTGATAACGGGAAAGTACCGTATTGACAACCTTGTTACGAAAATTAAATTTTAGTACCATACTTTTATATTAGGTTTTTCCGAGGGTTTAACACATTTTCATATGATCTTTAGAGCTATCGATAACTGGAAGTACCGTATTGACAACCTTGTTACGAAAGAGACATTTTAGTACCATACTTTTTTATTAGGTTTTGCCGAGGGTTAATACAAATGTCCTTATGATCTTTAGAGCATATAGATTCAATATTGATCTTCAAATATATCAACAAAATTTGTGGTATTAAAATAACATTGAACCAATGTTTGTGTGGGCCCTGTCAGCCTAGTGATGAAAAAATAGACTATATTTCCAGGCCCTCCGCCCATTTCCTATCCCTATTTTCCCCAAATATGCCCGGGTTGGCGACTGGTGCTTGATTTAAACCTCGTATTAGCATGAATGTTACATATATAACTTCCCTGCATCCTCTAAACTGTTTTGTTATTGGCCTACAATGAGCAATTAGTATGTTTAGTAATATTTTAAGTCTCTCTAATAATATATATATATATATACCATGCTTTCTTTCTGGTACCCATGAGGTAAGTACTTACCGGTATATCATTTTATGTGTGTTTTTGTGTTTTAAACATACCTGCGTCTCCTTAGGTCCAGGGGCATCTCCTTATGGTTTTGTGACAAAATAGAGACGCATCTCTTATTTGTCTTCTCTCTCTTAAACAATAAGAGATACAAGAATTTTTTTGATTTGCTTTAAAAATATAGCCTTTTTGCTATTTATCCCCCCTACCCCCAATTTTCAATCTGTTATAGGTTGACAGAAGCAACTCAATAACAAAAATAGTGCCCATTTTTGCGTCTGCATTGGTACTCGTACCCTATACCGGTAGTGTTGTTTTATAGGCTACTGAAGAGGAGCTGAAATTATTATTTACCCATTATCCAACAATCTAAAAACACGCCCCCCACCAGTGGGGAGGGCTATGAAGTTCAGGGAAAATTAGGGGTTAAAAGCAAAAAAAAAAAGACGGTAAAATTCTAGATCCGGTTTCACAACGAATTTAGCGTTTTGTGTTTTTATTTTTCTCAGTTTTCTTTAATATACAGTGTTATTTTATACTAAGGACTGGCGGAAATTAGTATTTACCCATTATCCAACAATCTAAAAACACGGCGCCCACTAGTGAGGAGGGCTATGAAGATCAGGGAAATTGTGGGGTAAAAGACGAAAATAAGGGGTAATATTAGCCTAACCTAACAACCTTACCTAACCTAACCTAGTACCGGTATATTAGGTGGGGGCTGCCGCCCCCACACCCCCGCTGATTTGGTATTAAAATAATAAAAGATTGACAGTCGCCGATTTTTTTTTGGTATGAAGTCTAAGGTATTTACTCAGCAATCTTCAGGTTTGGCTGTGGATAACAGGAGGTACCAGTAAATATTAACTTTTTCACAATAATTATAATTCCATTTGCGCCGCTACTGACCGATAATAGGAATGAAGTATGGTATATGACAAATTTATAGAAGCCATATAAATTGATGAGTGTGCTGTGAAACCGGATCTAGAATAATACCAAATAGACATTAGCCTAACCTAACAACCTTACCTAACCTATCCTAGTATTATGGGTGGGGGCTGCCGCCCCCACACCCCCGCTGGGTGGTTAGCAGTGCAAAAAACATATACCTTACTCCAGCAACGAGTGGCAGCGAGAGGGCGGAGAGGTTCACAACAATAACATGAGTGCGTTGGCGGACGTAAGTTAAAATAAGAAATCATCTATTTATTACCCTTTAATTTCCGGAAGTTTAAACTTAGGCTTATACGAACAAATCTTAATCTTTATGTAACAATGTTACTTTGCCATCACTCATTATTCATTAAGATTGCACTGCTAACTGTGGTGGGTATTTTAGAGTTTAATTTTTGTTCTCCCTTATAATAGGCTACATTTCAGCTCTTAATGACATAGCCTAGTCCTATGGTATATAGCAATGATGTATATGCTCTACCTGACCTATTAGGCCTAAAAAGATCGACGGGCTAACTGTCGGTCCAAATCATCAGTAGGCTATAGGCTAACCGGCAAAAGTTGATCAAATTAGCCTAGCACCATATTTCACTACAAAATCATCAAAATAGCCTAGGCCTAGACCTAGCCTAACTGAAAAATCTTGATGGGAACTTTGCAATTTACCATCAGTTAAAAACAAACAGATAGGCTAGGCTATAGATCTAGTGCTAGCCTATAGAACATAAGAACATAAGAAAATGGGAGTCTGCAGAAAGCCGATTGGCCTAAGCAAGGCAGATCCCTGTCCCACACAACCCCAAATCAATTACAAAGCCCAATTATAGGCTCAACACTCTAATACCCTGAGGATCATCTTACCGAAACGGTTAGAGATTAACGCAGGATTATGGGGGTCTGCAGAGCGCTGATTGGCCCAACCCGGCTGATCCCCCTTCACACCCAACCCTTCTCGTCCATATGCTTATCCAATTTTATCTTAAAGCTCCCTACAGTTTTAGATCCCACTATAGCACTTGGTAGTCCATTCCACCCATCTACAACTCTGTTACCAAACCAATATTTGCCTATATCTTTTCTGAAACGAAATTTATCTAATTTGAAACCATTGGTACGAGTTCTTTCGCTATCACTGAGCTTTAGTACATTTGTCATGTCCCCTTTGTTAATCCCACTAACCCACTTGAACACCTCTATCATATCCCCTCTAACTCTGCGTCTCTCTAACGAATGTAAACCTAATTTCTTCAACCTTTCTTCATACGGAAGATTTCTAATATTATGGATCATTTTTGTCATTCTACGCTGTACTCTCTCCAATGAATCTATGTCCATTCTGTAATAAGGACACCAAAATTGGACAGCATAATCCATATGGGGTCTCACTAATGACAAGTAAAGTTTTAAGATAACATCAGCAGTTCTGTTACTCACACTCCTAGAGATGAACCCGAGAATCCTGTTTTGCCTTATTACGAACGCCTATACACTGTTTTCTAGGCTTCAAATCATTGCTAACAAACACACCTAGATCTTTCTCGCAGTCTGAATTTTCTAATTCTAAATTAGCTAGTTTATATTTAACATTTGTTTGCATCTTCCCTATCTTTAATACCTTGCATTTGTCAATGTTAAACTTCATCTGCCAATTTACTGACCATTCATGTAAGGTATCTAGATCCCTTTGGAGGCACTCTATATCGCTATCTGAATCAATTGATCTCCCCATTTTAGTATCGTCTGCGAATTTACTTATCCTACTAGTTATACCTAAATCTAGGTCATTTATGTATATAAGAAACAACAGGGGACCTGTTGTGTAGTGTTGTGTAGTGTAGTTGTGCTAGTGTTGGATGCATGGAAACCTAAACATACACTCTTTCTAGCCTAAGTCCATGCCCGGGCGACGGGCGTGGTGATATCTGTAGTGCGCGCTACTTCTGTATAACTAGGCCTAGGCTACACCTAAAATTAGGCTATATCAATCATACGCTATGCCATGGATAAATGTACTGTATTAATACTAGGCCTATTAGGCCAAGGCTAGGTGACGTCCTAGGACTGAAAATTAGGCCTAGGCTAGCCGAACACTGAGAAACTTAAGAAAGGGCTCTTGAAAATTCCCAACATATACCTAGCCTACATTTTCTTATTACAAAACTAGCCTTAATAACACATACAAAAATATTACACTCAGACTTTCTTCATGATACATATCACAGTGTAATTTTTTGCTTCATCAAAAAAGCACACGATTAGATGTCATTCCCAATGACATTAGCAAACCCATTTCCTATTATAAATATTCACCAAACACTGACAACTCAATTTTCATACCATGTTTGTCCTTTTTAGAAACGTCATAAGTTCGTATTAAAGCTGACACTCTTCTTATATCATCGTTAAAGACACTTTCATGTAATTCGTAAGAATTATTGTCGTCGGCCATGTTTACATATTCACACCACTGACTTGTATAGCACCGAGAGTGCTCCCACCAAGGTGGACAACTGATCGTGTCTGACGCTCATTCACGGCCATGTTGCTACATTTATCGAAGTTATATAAAAGTGTTTTCACCGATATGCATGTCTATTTTCAAATAAACAGTAATTGACAATCTATCTATCTATCTATTGCCTGACATCGCGGTCCCCGAAGGGGTGGCCACGAACGAACCGCCCTCATGCAACTCTGTCCCCAGTCAGTCGACGCCCCTCCTCCCAACCAGCACCGCCTTCATCCATATACTTCCTCACTCCATCCTTCCACCTCTCCTTCGGTTTACCCCTCCCTCTCTGTCCCTCCACCTAGCTCTCGTGCACCTTCTTAGTCATTCTCTCACTTCCCATACGTTCCATATGGCCGAACCATCTCAAGGTGTTCCTTTTCACACTTTCCAGCACATCTACCTCCAAACCACACCTTCTTACTTCCTCATTCGTCTGTCTATCCCTCCATGTAACTCCGTACGCACTTCCCAAGTAACTAATTTCCACCCCTCAGCTCACTCTTGGTCTGAGTCTCTTAAACGTCCATGCTTTGCTTCCGTAAGTCAATGTCGGGATTACCACACTCTCATGCAAGGACTTCCATACTGACCACCCTATTTCTTGTTATTGCTTTCAGCGTTCCTACAACCCTCTTCCCCTGTTGTACCCTACTACCCTCTCCTGCACTTCTTCATCCATAGTCCCAGCTTTACTCATAGCCCAGCAGATACTTAAATGAACTGACAATCTCCATAGCCTGACCGTTCAACTTCACCTCACACTCCGTGGCTTCACCCCTTTCGAAGACCATAACCAAAAATTATGCATAATTTCTGACCATGTATGTAATAATGATCCAATGATCCTATACTGTATAATGAGGTTTTCCTTCTTAATAGAAAACAAACATGGAGTCTCCAACTTCACACACGAAGACCACTTTAGTTTGTACAAAATAAATTGAGCTTCGATATAATTTTCAATGTAAGAACGTGATTCATATACTATTAATCATGTGTTATTAAAGTGAAAATATTACCATTAAGTTATACAGTATATATAAATACGAGAAACATATATATCTATATGATCCCGTTTTCTAGAATCCAATAATTGTTCAAAGAAAATGTTATAGTAAGCTGTGGGTAACTTATTTAAACACTTAAAACTCACATTAATTGCATGTACACAGTATCCTACACTGTACACTTAACTATGGGAGACCAATTCCGCTATACCTGTAATGCCCTCGAAAATATCCCGCAACCCCAATAATGTACTACCCGAGTTGACGTCAGGTATAGTGTAAAATAGTCGTGGATGGTAAGTCCAATAAACTCATCACGTGAATCACCACGAGACTATCACCTGGTTCTTACAAATCGGACTAAGGTTACTATACTTTTAGTACGTCCGTGGTAGTACAGTGGGTTAGCGCGCGGGCCTGGTTGACCTATGGGGGTCATGGTCACTAACCAGGGTTCGAACCTCACCCAAGGCATCTCAAAACCTGTGGGTTTTTAGGAGGGTTAAACTCCCTTCAGAGGTTCGAGCCCCGCGCAAGGTACCAGGAAAGGTTGATCCTAAAGTGGGCCTGGGGAGTTTTCAGGACAGAAAAATTCCCTTCACACCCAGCATAACATTGGCAGCAGCGGTGGTTCTTGATTCAGATAAAATGTTGCATTACATTGCAAGTTTGGAACAGCCAGAACACGATAACATCATGGTGCACCGTTCTCACGTCCCCATCCCACATTATGATGATGGGGAGACTTACGAGATCGAAATATTCATGACTATAGTGAAACCCGTACTTGACCTAGTTTATACCACGGACGCAGAAAAGATAGCCGTGACATTAACGCACCTGGGAAAAGCCGTTTCCCTGGTTGCCTACCAAGTGCACCTTGCTCTCACATGGGACGAATTTCGCACAATAGTGATAGAGGCCATTAAGCCTTCGTTGGGCGTTTTCGTGGCCCACACCCGTCTCCAAGACACTAAATTTGAAGGTGATCTAGATGCCACAGTGAATAAGATCACCCAACATATCAAAGTGTCTTTCCCCACATTGACCAGAATCCAGCAAGAACAGCAGATTCTGGTCAACCTTGTATCAATATTGCCCTCAGCAGTAAAGAATCATTTCCGTGTGCACGATTTCGTCGGATATCAAAAAGATCTCATCACGATCCGACGTATTTTGGCCGTGCACACAGAAACACCCACCCAAAGTGCTGTAATCAAGAGGTTCCCCACGCACCCGCAGCACCTCGACAACCAAAACCCCAAGGCTCAAACCTTCAACTCCAAGAATGCCCACCCATCCTCATCCTTCCACAACAAACCTACCTACCCTTCCGGCAAGCCCCAACCCAGTAGGCCCCGGTTCCAACCTACCCAGCCACGCAGAATCTTCAACCGGAACAAAACCTACAACCCCTACCCACGTAAGAACCCTACATTAGTGATTATCAACCCCTATGATTTCCCTGCCTGTAGTGCTAAGTGTGCCCTCCATCAAATTCGTGACTCTGCCAAACCTCGCCCCTGTACTCCTCGCATTTCTGTAAATGAAGAGGAGTGGGGACAAGAGGAAGAAATGGAGGCAATGCACACCGAAGACATAGCCCCCCATATCATGACCTCAGACGATACTGAGGAAACCCTGGAGGAGGTAGATACCGACCCCCAGGATTTTTAAAGTATCCCCCGCCCACGATGGGCTCGGCGGGGGACGCCATAACTGATCGCGCTGCCCCCATTTACTACATGGCCAAAATCAAGGAAATTCCTGTCCGCTTGTTAATCGACACGGGAGCTGCCAAGTCATGTTTGTTCAAGTCTTATTATGACGAACACCACCGACTATTTGGCCCCTTGTTAACCACCAAAGCAGAACTAATCTCAGCTGCTGATACCTACTTAAATCTCCTAGGAGACACTTTGCCCCTGTCAGTAACTACTCCTGCCCCCCATGCTCGTGGTTATCACACGTTCACAGTATTTTCCTCCCACTGTAAACATTACGATGGTTTCCTTGGACTTGACCTCCTTCAAAAACTCCAGGCCCAGGTTGACTGCGGCCAGAGGCTGATCTCATTCAAAAAAAAAATCCAACCCAAAGCCTCTGACAAACCAATCACGCAGAAACCTATTCACAAAAAGAAAAAACACCTTCCCCCTCAACAAACTCTGAGTCAGGGTTACCAAGTTGCAGCTAGCACTAAGGTAACTTCTAACCCCTCCCCTTGCCCCGAGTTCTCTCAAAATATCACTCAATTCGTTGAAAAAATGCCTCAACAAACGAAAGTAGACAAGTCCAAGCAACTCCCTCTCGGTAATCCCCTCAATTCTCGTAACTCTGTCCAGGATAAATCCTCCCATGTTTCCAGGACAGACTCTGATGTATGTAACCACAATTCTATCAAATATTTATGTACACATGTTTCCAGGGAAAATGCCGACCTATGTACCCAACCATGTTCCCCCCATGCCCCCAGAAATGTCCAGCTATTCCACAACCAACCAAATTCCCCTTGTGACAGTTTTCCGTCAGTAGCTCCCTTCCACCCCCACACAATTCACACCCCTAGAAAACTTCAAAACCCCACACTTGACTCGCCCTCTCATGACAGACAAACCCACCAATTCCATATAAACTCCAAACAAACCGTCACTGCCACCGACAAAACTCCCCAAATTCGTCCTTCTAACAACCACCAATCAGTACATCAGTCCTCCACCAATAACCCATCTTCTATACCTCACTCTTCCCCCACCAACCCTCCGCAGTCCCTCCAACAAATTCCGTTTTCTAAATCCCTCACACCTCGCCCCGCTGATCCTCCCACACGCGCCGTTAATCCCCCCCCTCACGCGTGACCCCCACCAAAGTGACCTTTCCCCCCTTATGCGTACCGAGCACCTGCTCGCCAGTCGATCCCCCACCATCATTAGCCCAGCGGTAGTTCAAGATAAATGCCAAATTCCCCCCCGCCATCAAAAATGGGTTAACCTTCGACCCATACCCCAAACTCACATGATATTTTCCCCCACTACCACATCCACCAACCCCAATCGTTGCCTCTTACAACCCGCCATCATTTCCGCTCGCATCAACCACATTCTCGTGGCAAATATCTCTGAGGAATCCCTGACATTACCAAAAGGTCTCATTATAGGAGACCTCGAAACTTTTGATGACCTCCCCATAGATTTTAATGACACCCCTACCAGCCTCCAATTGCCCCCCTCTCCCGGACACATTATCCGACCACCAAAAACACAGCATGTACGACCTATTGCTAGAGTTCAGTGACGTGTTTGTCCAACAACCCACTGAAATCGGACAGACCGATGTAGAACAACACATCATTAACACCACAGGCCCCCCCATAAGACAACCATCCCGTAGAAAAATCCCATACAACGCCAGGAAGAGGAACGCCAAGTCCAAGAGATGTTAGAGGCCGGTATTGCCACCCCGTCCATTAGTCCCTGGCCTTCCCCTGTTGTCCTAGTAAAAAAGAAAGATGGGTCAACCCGTTTTTTGCGTCGATTACAGGAGGTTGAATGACGTAACCATTAAGGACGCTACGCCATTACCCAGGATAGACGATTCCCTTGACTCCCTATACGGATCCAGATGGTTCACTACCCTCGACTTGCAAGCAGGGTATTGGCAAGTGCCTATCAAGGCAGAGGACCAAGAAAAAACAGCATTTTCCACTAGTGGTGGCCACCACTACGAATTTAACGTCCTACCTTTTGGCCTCTGTAACGGACCCGCCACTTACTCCCGTTTGATGGAAGCGGTATTACATGGCCTAACCTGGGAAACCTGCCTAGCTTATCTAGACGATATTATTGTGTACTCACCAACCTGGGAAGAACACCTCCTCAGGTTGAGACAAGTCCTTCAAAGAATCCGAGCCGCCGGGTTGAAATTAAAACCCTCAAAGTGCGAGATTGCCCGAAATAAGGTAGATTTCCTCGGCCACGTAATATCTGAACATGGTATTGCACCAGACCCAAAGAAACTTCAAGCCATACATAACCAACCCCCACCCACCACCGTTAAAGGAGTACGTTCTTTTCTAGGTTTAGCCACATATTACAGACGTTTCGTCCCCCACTTTGCCACCATAGCCAGACCCCTCCACCAACTCACCCACAAAGACACCCCCTTCACCTGGACACCTGAGAGACCTCACTTTTAACACTTTGAAACAAAAGCTAATCCAAGCCCCTATTGTCGCTTTCCCGGATTACCATAAACCTTTCCGTCTTTATACCGACGTATCTCTGTACGCCATTGGTGCAGTTTTAGCTCAAGTCAGAGACGGAGAGGAACATGTGATAGCGTATGCCAGCTCCACCCTCAACCAAGCACAACAGAATTATGCAGCCACCAAGAGAGAGTGCTTAGGGATCATTTGGGCACTCAGCCACTTCCGGTCATTTGTGTTGGGCGCAAAACTCGATATAATAACCGACCATCAATCTTTGCAATGGTTGCGTAAGTGCGAAACCAACTCAGCCATTCTGGTACGTTGGAGGGAGACACTAGAGGACTACGATTTTACAATACAGTATCGTCCAGGCAAACTTCACACCAATGCAGACGCCCTGTCACGTTTGCCAGTACCAAAAGACCCCCCCACCGACCTAGCCGCCTTACAAAACACTGAGCTTTTATCTACCCCCATCCACCAACATAATTCCTCCTCAGCCCCCTCACTAATTCAATCTTGGGAAACAAGAATCAGACCACCCTGGATACCATTAAATGTCTTCAGGAAACTGACTCGCTGGGGAGATCAACTTGCCACAGACTCCGGTCACATAGTCTTAGACCCCACCATTGCCCACGACTACATGATTGCCATCCACGAGGGAAACGGCATACACCTTGGACAAAAGAAGATGTTAAAAATCTTCACAGATCAATACTGGACCCCCAACCCCTCCAAAATTGCACAACGAGTGACAGAATCCTGCATACCTTGTTTATTGGGGAAGGATAGATCACGCACCCCAGGCCCAGCTGGTAACATTTCTGCCAACAAACCGTTCCAAGTCCTATCCCTCGACATCATGGGCCCGTTTCCTTCTTACGCTGGCAACCACTATATCGTCACATTTGTTGACGTATATTCAAAATTTGTAATAGCCTGCCCAGTTAAAGACCACACAGCCACCACAGTCGCCACACTTCTTGCCACAGAAGTGTTCCCTATATTCGGCCTTCCCCTTGCTCTTCTATCCGACAATGCCCCCGAGTTTAGTGGACACGTTTGGCACCAGTTCACCCAACAATGCGGTATTAAGATCAAACACTCATCCCCGTACTGGCCTCAAGGAAATGCTATATGCGAACGCAGCCATCGCACCATCAACAACCAGTTACGTACAAAAATGATTGCTCTTAACACCTCAGGCTGGCCATCACAACTAAAGATGATACAATGGGGCATGAACACCTGTCCCCGAGAAGACGGTATTTCCCCTCATGAACGTGTTTACGGCATACCCCCCATTACTGCCGTTCCACCATCACGCTCACCTCCCCTCCAACACCTCCACAATTGACCCATTGCAACATCTGCAAAACACCCTCCATACCGCCCAAACCTGTCAAGACACCAAAACTGATAGCCCCGATGATAAAAACCCTTTCGCCATCCATGACACCGTAATAGTAGCCAACCTCCCTGTCACCAACAAATTAGGCCCTCGCTATGTCGGCCCCTACACCGTCGTACAAGTCCCAAATGCCTATCAAGTCATCATTGATTATCACGGCGTGACTCGCACGTTCAGAACTAGATTCGTCCGAGCGTTTAAACCTCTAAAACCACAAGACATTACCCCACCCCACACGTCCGACCCTGAATTAAACACCCCTACTAACCCTTCCACTCAGGCTATGAATATTCCCATACAAACCCCTAAGGGCCGAAGCCCTCCAGCACCGAACCGACCAATCATTCCTCAACATACCCCTCAAACTAACCTCCACAAACTCCAAGCCCCCACTATCACACCTTCCTCCACCATGACACCTTCCTTCACTTCTGATAGTCAAGTACCTCCCCAACTTATCCAAATACGAAAACCTCCACCCACAACCCCGACCACAACGGAAACCCTCCCGTCTAGCCCTGATATACCTCCACCAGGCACCACCGTGAGAAAACCACCACCCCCACCCAAAACCAAGTACACACCCAACTGCACCACACAATGAATTGCTGGGTGTGAAGGGAATTCATGGTCTCATGAAAACTCCCCAGGCCCACTTAGGGTCAACCTTTTCCTGGTGCCTGGCATGGGGCTCGAACCTCTGAAGGGAGTTTAACCCTCCTAAAAACCCACAGGTTTTGAGATGGCTTGGGTGGGGTTCAAACCCTGGTTGTTGTTGTTGTTGTTCCCCCCCAGGCTGTCTGGCCGAACAGCCCCAAAGTCTCGAGCAAGGCCAAGGCCATAAACGAGCGCCCCCACAAAATCCTCCCTGCTTACCACTAACAAAGCCCGGGTGACCGAAGCCACTCCAAGGCAGGGAGCTGAGGAAGGTGCGGAAATGCCCGGGAAACCAAAGCCCCACCCAAGGCCCTGTGCCCCTCAACAATTATGAAGGGAAAGTTGAGGGGCAAGGGAGAAATGTGACGCTTTGGCTCCCAATCTACCAACTTCTAGGTTGGCAGTAGGGAGGTCAATCCACGGAAAAGACGCCGCCACTCGAGATCTAGAAGATATATAAGTAAAAGGAACAGTCAGAGTAAGCTATGGGTATGGCAGAGATCGCTCAGTTCTCACTCGGATAGACCAGCCCATCACCACATGACTAGAACCCAATCCTCTCAGCATCAGCTAGGAAAGGCCCTAGAAAGCCGCCTTTGGCGGGGGGATAGCTCCCCTATTTCAACTCCTTTCGGGGTTGGGTCACCCGCCCAAAAAAAAGGCCACCCGGAGTATAGAACCGGGTGTTGAACTTTGCTTGGGAGACTCACTAACAGTCTACCCGTTAACCGCCCCTGGTTAGTGACCATGGCCATCATAGGTCAACCAGGCCCGCGCGCTAACCCACTGTACTACCATGGACGTACTAAAAGTATAGTAACCTTAGTCCGATTTGTAAGAACCAGGTGATAGTCTCGTGGTGATTCACGTATTGAGTTTATTGGACTTCCCATCAACGACTATTTTACACTATACCTGACGTTAACTCGGGTAGTACATTATTGGGGTTGCGGGATATTTTCGAGGGCATTACATTACATCCTTCTTTAACTAGGCTAGTCCCTAGCCTCTTTAAGGTCGTAAGGTATCGTAGCTGTATCACCTCAGCCAGGGTCCAGAGAGACCCTGACCTCAGCAATCTCAATATTGTTAGGGTCCGCGTGATGGGTGCTCTATGTAGCTACCAGATCACGTTCTGTGACTGCCACCAATGAATTGCTGGGTGTGAAGGGAATTCATGGTCTCCTGAAAACTCCCCAGGCCCACTTTAGGATCAACCTTTCCTGGTACCTGGCGCGGGGCTCGAACCTCTGAAGGGAGTTTAACCCTCCTAAAAACCCACAGGTTTTGAGATGCCTTGGGTGGGGTTCGAACCCTGGTTAGTGACCATTACCCCCATAGGTCAACCAGGCCCACGCGCTAACCCACTGTACTACCACGGACGTACTAAAAGTATAGTAACCTTAGTCCGATTTGTAAGAACCAGGTGATAGTCTCGTGGTGATTCACGTGATGAGTTTATTGGACTTACCATCCACGACTATTTTACACTATACCTGACGTCAACTCGGGTAGTACATTATTGGGGTTGCGGGATATTTTCGAGGGCATTACACCACATTCCTTTTTATTTAGGCTAGTCCCTAGCCTCTCTAAGGTCGTAAGGTATCGTAGCCGTATCACCTCAGCAATCTCAATATGGTTAGGGTCCGCGTGATGGGTGCTCAGTGTAGCTACCAGATCACGTTCCGTTACTGCCACCAATGAAATGCTGGGTGAACCCCACCCAAGGCATCTCAAAACCTGTGAGTTTTTAGGATGGTTAAACTCCCTTCAGAGGTTCGAACCCTGGTTAGTGACCATGACCCTCATAGGTCAACCAGGCCCGCGCGCTAACCTACTGTACTACCACGGACGTACTAAAAGTATAGTAACCTTAGTCCGATTTGTAAGAACCAGGTGATAGTCTCGTGGTGATTCACGTGATGAGTTTATTGGACTTACCATCCACGACTATTTTACACTATACCTGACGTCAACTCGGGTAGTACATTATTGGGGTTGCGGGATATTTTCGAGGGCATTACAATACCTGCCGGCAGGATTGGACTTCCCGTAATTGTTTAATCGAAGTCCTCTTTTTCTAGTTATTAAAAACGTATTCTATGGTGTATTATATGATATATAGAAGCAATATAACTGTTCAAATGACCTGGGAAGTGTATATTAAACCAAATACAAAACCTTGAATAATGAGGTAAGAGATATGTGTTTTTTATCACTTTTCAACCCAAGACCAGCGGGGGTCTGGGGGCAGCAGCCCCCAGGATGCCCAGGTTACCTTGCTAGGTTAGGTTAAGTTAGGTTAGGTTAGGTTAGGTTAGGTTAGGTTAATGACCAGCTATGTAAATACAGTAGTGAACATTTGGTTCAGTCTGTGCTCAAAAATCAATTTTCTTTAGGAGGAGGCCATACACTAAACAATTACCGGACTTCCATACTCATCGACAGCCCAATATGAACTCGCGAAATGCAAAATAAACCTCCGAAATGTAGGTTAAATATTAGATAAACAAATTAATGCAAAGTTTCGATAGGCTACTGTTCATTATAGTAAAAGCAATATAGGGTACAGTACCTGTACGCACTATTTAGACACCCTACCATACACACTTCAGAAACTGTTTAATCCCTATTCCAGTATTCGAGAATGGATATTAAGTCGTAGGCGTGTGCATAAACCTTTAACCGTCTTGGTGGTGTAATGGTTAAGGTGTCTAAAAATCTGTGTGTGATAACCCGGGTTCGAATCCTGGTGGGTCACATATATGCTTGCATTAATTTAATTGAAGGTGTTTGGTGTTGTGGTGAAATTAATAAAAAATAGAATATATATATATATAGGCTATATATACTGTATATGTATATATACTGTATATATATAGGCCTACCTTTTGTATCTTATATATATATATATATATATATATATATACTGTATAATTATATATATTTGGGGAGAGAGAGAGAGACACTGATTCTAAAAAACAATCTAAGATAGGCTACTGTTATTTTAAGAATAAAAGTAAAATGGTCTTCCTAAGCCTAATATAATCGTCTAATGTTAGCCAGAATAAAATAGAGATCACTACTGAGGAACTTACCCGTAGATTTGTTTTTCTTTTTTATCTTTCACACCTTTTTTCTCTTTCCCTGGCTTGTATCCATTCGGCCCCTTTCAGCCTACTGTTTTAAGACGTTTATCCCCATCCAGGTGTCGATTTCTTCCTGGCGAGCAATAGCGAGTCAGCATGGTATGGAGAAATCCGGCTTCACCGGAGATTTTTTTCGATATTAGCTTGCTGTCAAAACAAAAATATAAATATATGCTGGATCGCTACTGCTCGCCAGGAAAATATTGACACCTGGATGGGAGCAAACATCTTAAAACAGTAGGCTGAATGGGGTCGAATGGATACAAGCCAAAGAGAGAGGGAGAGAAAGAGAAAAAAAGTGAGGTGGGCTCCCTTAAGGTATCCTACATGGCTGTTACTGTAACGACACTTTACAAAATCCTCCCTATAAATACATCCACATAAAACTAGTGCGCTTGCTCCAGTCTCCTTCGAGTCCTTCAGTGCATCTCATACTCTCGAGGGAGGTGGTCAGCTCTTTTTGAAGTGCCTACATTCACGTAGTTAATAATGAGGTAAGTACTTTACTTTTGTACTTTTGTAGATGTTTAGGTGACAATCACCACGGTCGATCTGGGGATCCGCCGCTAATGAGCTCGTCCTGGAATCTTTACGACTCTGAATCTTAATTACGATTCTTAGTAGTAAACATACTTAAGTACTTAGAGAAAGATAATAAATAAGGGGAATATCTATTACATTTAGCATCAGTTATTAACCCATTCAGTACCAGAGATTTTTTTTTCATTTATATTCTGGCAACTATTAGACGATTTTATTCAGCTTATGAAGGACCTCTAGCATTTATAAGACTTCACACTATCTCAAACAACCCTTTTAACTACCAAAGATCCTTCCTAAGCTGCATAATATCTTCTAAATATAGCTAGAATAAAGTATAGCACACGTCGCTGGTACTCAAAGGGTTAATAGGCATAAAATAGATAGGTATATTACATTACCCATAACAATCTACTACTACTAAGATTATCTATCTATCTATCTATTGCCTAACGCCATGATCCACGAAGGGGTGGCCACGAACGAACCGCCCCCAAGCACCTCTGTCCCCAGTCAGTCGACGCCCCTCCTCCCAACCAGCACCGCCTTCATTCATATAATAATAATAATAATAATAATAATAATTGTGTTCAAATCTCGATGTGTCAATGGAAAGATATTTTTAGAAAGGAATTTGAGTAAGATCCTGTGTAGCGGGTAGACTGTTGTTCAGATAATAATAATAATAATAATATTTATTCAGTTAGCAATTTACAGATTTGGTACCACATAGTTTGTTACAAATATGACATGTACCAGCCTTGCATAATTTACTATTTACTATTACTATAATGCCTATTTATTATTTTTATTAATCTCACCACCACACCCCCAATGAAATTAATTAAAGTATATATGATCCACCGGGATTCGAACCCGGGTTATCACACACATATTTTTGCCACCTTAACCATTACACCACCAGGACGGTTAAAGGTTTATGCACACGCCAACTAAGAAATATTGAACAATATCTTCAACCTAACCTAACCAAAACCTAACCTAGTATATTAGTGGACTATGTATGAATGTAAAATGTAAAAATATATTGTAACATTAACAAATTATTGAGATATAAGTACAGGTCTACCCGCTACACAGGATTATACCGGAATTTGTGTTGTGCTTAGTATCAGTGCACCACAGCAAACCCCTGCACCGATACCTCACAAAAATACCCTCGCTGTTGCCAATAAATTAGCATTGAATTAAGGGAGCCCACCTCACTTTATTATCTTTCTCTCCCTCTCTTTGGCTTGTATCCATTCGGCCCCATTCAACCTACTGTTTTAAGACGTTTACCCTCATCCAGGTGTCAATATTTTCCTGGCGAGCGGTAGCGAGCCAGCATATATATTTTTGTTTTGACAGCAAGCTAAATTTGTAAATTTTTCGATAGAAAAAATTCTCCGGCGAAGCCGGATTTCTCCATACAATGCTGGCTCGCTATCGCTCGCCAGGAAGAAATCGACACCTGGATGGGATCGGGGATAAACGTCTTAAAACAGTTGGCTGAATGGGGCCGAATGGATACAAGCCAGGGAAAGAGAGAAAAGGAGATAAAGATAAAAAATAAAAACGGTGACCCCCCCTTAATACAAACCCAGCCACAGAAGTAATCCTTGTAGAGTAAGAATAGTTTAAAAACTTCAGAGATACAAGAGATGAGAGCAATTGGACGATAGTTGGAGGGTTGAGAGCAGTCCCCCTTCTTTGGGACAGGTTGAATGAGAGCAAACTTCCAGCAAGAAGGGAAGATGCTAGAGGAGAGACAGAGACAAAAGAGTTTGCCTAGGCAGGGAATCAGCACGGAAGCACAGTTTTTTAGTACAACAGGAGGAACATGTACAACCGTACGCCTTCTTAGTATTAAGCCCAGAGAGGGTAGAAAATACATCTTTAGAAGATATTAGGATATTAGGCATAAGTAGGAGAGAGGGGGATGGAAAGTGAGGAATAGCACCGGACTCATCCAGGGTAGGACAAGTAGGACAGGAAGAAATATAGAAATGGCCAAGGTTGGGTAGAAGATGCCAAACCTCACTCTGTTCAGGACCAACCTTCACCCAATGTAGATGACTAGATGTAGAAGTTGTTGTTGTTGTTGTAGTTCCCCAGGCTGCCTGGCCGAACAGCCCCAAGGTCCCGAGCAAGGCCAAGGCCATAGAGCGCCCCCACAAAACCCTCCCTGCTGACCACTAACAAAACCCAGGTGACCGAAGCCACTCTAAGGCAGGGAGCTGAGGAGGGTGCGGAAACGCCCGGGAAACCAAAGCCCCACCCAAGGCCCTGTGCCCCTCAGCAATTATGAAGGGAAAGTTGAGGGGCAAGGGAAAAATGTGACGCTTCGGCTCCCAATCTGCCAACTTTTAGGTTGGCAGTAAGGAGGTCGATCCACGGAAAAGACGCCGTCACTTGAGATCTAGAAGATATAGAAGTAAAAGGAACAGTCAGAGTAAGCTATGGGTATGGCAGAGATTGCTCACCTCTCACTCTGATAGACCAGCCCATCACCAAAGATGTAGAAGTATAATAATACGGTAAGTATCTATTATTTCAAAACACATGCGTGCGCGTGTGTGTCGACAAGTCTATATGAATTTGGTTTATATAAAAGTCATGTAAACCAGAAGAAGCACCATTGATCACACTCTATTGAATCAGCTACCTCGTAAATAATGACCTGTGTAAAACAAAAATTATATTAGTCTATGGTAAGACACTTCGTCGTAGGCTTTTTAAAATATAAGTACAGTAAATGAATTATGACTATATTCTTGTCATACTTACTTTGTCAGGATTCCCTCAACATTTAATGAAAAATAATCCAATAACTTAGTAAAGTATAAATGGTGTCGATGGGATCAATGTTGGGAATCCACAATCAAGATGTGGTTTTCCAAGTACTCAACTGTCTTACGTACACGTATTCCTTTTAAGAGCTTTACTATATGATGGAACTCAATCTAATTAATCGATAATTTTTCAGGGCCTATGTATGATACCTACAGTATTTAAGAAAAGTATCCCATTGTCCAGTGTCTATTCATCATGTCCCGCTCAAGCGTCTAGTTATATATTGATGAATTATATTAAATTGGGTGCCTCCTGGTAACCCACTTCTCGTAATATTATTTTTATTAATCTCACCACCACACCCCCAATGAAATTAATTAAAGTATATATGATCCACCGGGATTCGAACCCGGGTTATCACACACATATTTTTGCCACCTTAACCATTACACCACCAGGACGGTTAAAGGTTTATGCACACGCCTACGACTTATTATCCATTCTCGAATACTGGATATTAATCTAATCATGTTCATATTCCCAACCGCACTATGGTAGCATACAAAACAGAGTGAGAGTGAGTGAGTGAGTGAGTGTGTGTGTGTGTGTGTGTGTGTGTGTGTGTGTGTGTGTGTGTGTGTGTGTGTGTGTGTGTGTGTGTGTGTGTGTGTACGCGCGTGTGTGTGTGTACGCGCGCGTGTGCATGTGTACGTGTGTGTGTGTGTGTGTGTTTGTGTTATCTGTGTTAGAAATATCCAAGGCTTGAAAAACAACGTAATTCCCCCCCTGGCCCAAACACCTTCAGGTATCAAAGACAATATCCGCCCTACCCAGCCCCATCATCCGGTGGGAAGGGGTGGAGGGGATATACAGTATATATATATATATATATATATATATATATATATATATATATATATATATATATATATACACCGGTATATATATATATATATACGTATATATATATATACTGTATATATATATATATATATATATATATATATATATATATATATATATATATATATATATATATATATATATATATATATATATATATATATATATATATATATATATATATATATATATATATATATATATATATATACCGGTATATACAGTATATATCCAGGATTATATCAGATGAAGAGATATTGTTAAGCAACCACCCAAATATATAATAATATTGTGTTTGTGTCAAAATAGTAACCCTTGTCGTGGAAGGTGTGGCCAGGCTATCAAGTTCAATAGCTCACTGTTGTCTAACTGTACACCGCCTGCCACTCCTACACGCGTGGGGGAGTCCTGTTAGTGTAATTGAATGAAAAAATGCATACCAAAAAATACAAAAAATATATATAAATAAATATATAACGTGCGCAGTACCAAAATACGGCACAGTGCGAATAGGTAAATTAAACAAATAATCATAACATATATTTCAGACATGCTAAGATATGATAAATTCATATGAAAACGTATACAGCATATACAGATAAAACACAAATGTCAGTAATATCCAAATAAACCCAATGTATACAAAACAGTAAATACATGAACCTTTGAACATACTGAAGAATCCTGTTTCCCCCCTCAAACCACTCTAAACCCTCATCTGTTCAACCTATCTGTCTGCACACTAGAATGGAATTCCTGAGATGAAGATTAGTTCATGCTAACTTTCCACAAATGTGTAGAATTATAAACAGTTTTGTCCCCTAGCTATATGTGTTCTCGTCTACGAATTTATCAACCGAGGTCAAACCAAAGCTTGTCAACTGTGCTTAATCCTGCTATATCGATACTGCCAAGGGGTCAAATACTGCCAAGTAGTCAAATACTGATAGTGGTCAAATACTGATAGTGGCTAAATACTGTCAAAAAGGCCAAACAAGCAAAATACTGTCAAACAGTCATAATACTGCCAAAACAGTCAAAATTCTGTCAAGCAGTTAATATCTTGTCAAACAGTCAAAATCATATCAAGGATTCAAAATCTTGATAAACAGGCAAACTCATGTTAAGTGGCCAATTACTGGCAAGTGATTTTTGTAATGTGTCAAATGCTAGCTGCTAGATCGTCACATCTTGTTAATAGCTACTATGCCATCTTCAGCATACATTTGAATAATAATCGAGCAATTAGATAATACTATAGTGTATTCACTGTAAGTAGGCGAGAAATCGTGACCTCTAACCTCTGTAACTAAAAACCGACTTGAGTAATCGAGCTAATATTTCTACCATTTGGGAATAGTCAGTCAAGGAATAGATGTGGAAATTTACAGCCAATTTGCTCTAGCCCTTTTTGAGTTACAGAGATTTAGAGGTCATGATTTATCGCCTACTTACAGCGAATAGACTACAGGTTATGTCCCACCCCCTTCCTCCTCCTCTGTCTGAGTTTACTACAGTAAAAAGGTAAACTCTGCCTTGTATGGGCCAATCGGCCTTCCCGTTATCTTATGTTCAAATGATTTAGGTAGCAAATCCTCAGCTAAGAAGTAAGCTTGAAAGACTATGATGGATTAGAAGTTATGTATGGAGTGGCCCTTGAAACTAACTAATGATGAACTTATTGTCTTAGCAGTGAATGTATGGGGTGGCCCTTGAAACTAACTAATTATGAACTTACTGTCTTAACAGTGAATGTATGGAGTTGCCCTTGAAACTAAATAATTATGAACTTAATGTCTTAGCAGTGAATGTATGGAGTGGCCCTTGAAACTAACTAATTATGAACTTATTGTCTTAGCAGTGAATGTATGGAGTGGCCCTTGAAACTAACTAATTATGAACTTACTGTCTTAACAGTGAATGTATGGAGTGGCCCTTGAAACTAACTAATTATGAACTTATTGTCTTAGCAGTGAATGTATGGAGTGGCCCTTGAAACTAACTAATTATGAACTTATTGTCTTAGCAGTGAATGTATGGAGTGGCCCTTGAAACTAAATAATGATGAACTTATTGTCTTAGCAGTGAATGTATGGAGTGGCCCTTGAAACTAACTAATTATGAACTTATTGTCTTAGCAGTGAATGTATGGGGTGGCCCTTGAAACTAAATAATGATGAACTTATTGTCTTAGCAGTGAATGTATGGAGTGGCCCTTGAAACTAACTAATTATGAACTTATTGTCTTAGCAGTGAATGTATGGAGTGGCCCTTGAAACTAAATAATGATGAACTTATTGTCTTAGCAGTGAATGTATGGACTGGCCCTTGAAACTAAATAATTATGAACTTATTGTCTTAGCAGTGAATGTATGGGGTGGCCCTTGAAACTAACTAATTATGAACTTATTGTCTTAGCAGTGAATGTATGGAGTGGCCCTTGAAACTAAATAATGATGAACTTATTGTCTTAACAGTGAATGTATGGGGTGGCTCTTGAAACTAAATAATGATGAACTTATTGTCTTAGCAGTGAATGTATGGAGTGGCTCTTGAAACTAAATAATGATGAACTTATTGTCTTAGCAGTGAATGTATGGGGTGGCCCTTGAAACTAAATAATGATGAACTTATTGTCTTAGCAGTGAATGTATGGGGTGGCTCTTGAAACTAAATAATGATAAACTTAATGTCTTAGCAGTGGATGTATGGGGTGGCTCTTGAAACTAAATAATTATGAACTTATTGTCTTAACAGTGGATGTATGGGGTGGCTCTTGAAACTAAATAATGATAAACTTAATGTCTTAGCAGTGGATGTATGGAGTGGCTCTTGAAACTAAATAATGATGAACTTATTGTCTTAGCAGTGAATGTATGGAGTGGCCCTTGAAACTAAATAATGATGAACTTATTGTCTTAGCAGTGAATGTATGGGGTGGCTCTTGAAACTAAATAATGATGAACTTATTGTCTTAGCAGTGGATGTATGGAATGGCCCTTGAAACTAAACTATGATGAATATATTGAATTACCATTGGATGTGTGGAGTGGCCCTTGAAATTAACTAATGATGAACCTTAATGTTAGCAGTGAATGTGTGGAGTGGCCCTTTAATCTAAATTATGAAAACTTTCTGTATATTGTGTTCTAAGATATAAGGAAATATATAATTCGGAATTATTTATGAGAAGAACGATGGAATAAGCTACTAAGTCAACATGAACAGAGTAAACGGAAGTAATGCAATATAACATCTATACGAGAACATTCTGATATAAATACATTAAATGATAGAAGTAGGTGTAGATGATATGCGTCAATAAATATGTTAACTTACTATACTAGGGTAAATGAATAAGCAGACAAACAATATAAGACCAATTCTGAAAAGTAACATAATATCGACCACAAAACTTGTAGAATATGAGAACAGAAAAACCCGTCTCTCACGTCGTTTTTTGTTTTCTCTCTCTCTCTCTCTCTGGATTGTATCCATTCGGCCCCATTCATCATACATGTTTTATGACGTTTTTCCCCATCCAGATGTCGATTTTTATACTTTCGCGAGCCAGCATATTAAAAAAAAAAAAATTGACAGCATGCTAAATTTGTATATTTTTCGATAGAAAAATTTCTCCGGCGAAGCCGGATTTCTTCATACAATGCTGGGTCGCTATCGCTCGCCAGGAATAAATCAACACCTGGATGGGTATAAACGTCTTAAAACAGTAGGCGGAATGGGGCCAAATGGATACAATCCAGAGAAAGAGAGAACAAGAGAGAAAAAAGCAGGTGACCCCTCTTAAATGATCTTGTCCCCCGTGAGTGATTATATGAACCATTTGCTGTCTCAAGGTGATCATAAGTCGTTTATGTGGAGTGGAGTTCCCCGTGTGTGTGTGTGTGTGTGTGTGTGTGTGTGTGTGTGTGTGTGAACGTGTGTGTATGTGTACGTGTATGTATTTGTAAGTGTATGTGTTTTCCCCGTACCCACCGACAAAACCACTAAGGAGGAGGAGGAGGGGGGGGGGGGGGAAGGTGAGGAAATCTTGTCTTGTTAACCTTGGTTGGTTGGCGCTCTCTCTCTCTCTCTCTCTCTCTCTCTCTCTCTCTCTCTCTCTCTCTCTCTCTCTCTCTCTCTCTCTCTCTCTCTCTCAACAAAAGTCTACATATAAATACTGCGTTCGAGTCACGTGATAAATGACTGGAAATGAGCCACAGGTACACTCACGAGCCAAAATACCTGCACACCCATTTCAATCTTTAAAGCTAAGTCGTGAAGCTTCTCGGGTATTATAATGTAAAGCTTGCAAAATAAACAAACCAAAACAGGGGCGGCACAATATAAAGACAACAGAACTTTGCTCACACCTAGCCATCAATCAAACAAATCGGAAAAATATATATATATACTGGATATACAGTATATATATATACTGGATATATATATATATATTTTGTTTATGGATTGCACATTTTTGGTATATCATCACCACTCTCCCCCCCCCCCCCCCCCTCCCTCCCCCCGCCTCCAACTCCTCAAGGCACCGTATCTTCGAGCACTTTTTTACTCAAACGAGCCCTGTATTCGGTCATCGACAACTTTTTCAATCTGAATTAACACTATAGCTAAAACAAGTCCTGCCCATAGCCCCCTTCTTAACACACACACCCACACACACACTTACACTTACACTTAAGGGGAGGTTTCTAGTTTGTTCCCTAGACTTCCATCAAGCTGAAAATTACACCCCCTTGACCCCCTTTCAAGATAAATTTGTAAATTTTTCGGTAGACAAATTTCCTGGCCGAAGGCCAGTTCCTCTTGAATTATAAGCTCGCTATCGCTCGCCAGGAAAAAATCGACACCTAAATGGCATGAAAGGTCCGAAAATTGACAGAAATGGGGCGAACGTTCTTAAAATCGCCAAACTAATGGGTCGAACGTCTTATAATCTTTTAAAGCAATGGGGCTAAACATGAGGGAGAAAGGGGTTAAGAAAAAAATTTCTAGTGGAAATCGCCCTTTAACTGCAGTACAAGCCAAGGAACCGCTCTCGGGTTGTATGATGTGCAGGAATTGTGGGGTAATTTTAACCCTTTCTTTCAGACCATGATTTCCGTACTCGATTAACCCTACTGCCACCAAGGGCATCAGTATTTGTCAAAATACTTCATCTTGTGTCTTAGAATGTCTAATGTAGCATTGGTCGCGTTACTTTCTTTGTGAGTGAACATGATAAATGTCAAAATTATGTAAATAATGTGTTCGTAAATACAAAAGAAAAGATCTATATACATGTTGTCTCGTATAGTAAATGAGATAATACATCACTGTATTCTCTCATTTACTACACGATACAGCAAATATATGGTTATCAAAGCCAGTCTATATACCCTACGTATCAAAATTACCTTCATGTATCTACCAAAATCTATATAGACCTTGGTATCTACATATCTCCACTCCCCCCCCCCCCACCCAACACACTATCTCTTCTCTCTCTCTCTCTATTATTATTATACTTATTGTTTTAAATTGTACTTGTATTAATAATAATAATAATAATAATAATAATATTTATTCAGTTAGCAATTTACAGAGTTGGTACCACATAGTATGTTATAAATATGACATGTACCAGCCTTGCATAATTCCAACTAAGGATAGCCTAATAAGACCGTTAGGCGTATTTCCATTGGGGTCCTTACTATTACTATATTGATGTAGCCTACTATAATTGTACTTGTATTACTATATTGATGTAGCCTACTATAATTGTACTTGTATTACTATATTGATGTAGCCTACTATAATTGTACTTGTATTACTATATTGATGTAGCCTACTATAATTGTACTTGTATTACTATATTGATGTAGCCTACTATAATTGTACTTGTATTACTATATTGATGTAGCCTACTATAATTGTACTTGTATTACTATATTGATGTAGCCTACTATAATTGTACTTGTATTACTATATTGATGTAGCCTACTATAATTGTACTTGTATTACTATATTGATGTAGCCTACTATAATTGTACTTGTATTACTATATTGATGTAGCCTACTATAATTGTACTTGTATTACTATATTGATGTAGCCTACTATAATTGTACTTGTATTACTATATTGATGTAGCCTACTATAATTGTACTTGTATTACTATATTGATGTAGCCTACTATAATTGTACTTGTATTACTATATTGATGTAGCCTACTATAATTGTACTTGTATTACTATATTGATGTAGCCTACTATAATTGTACTTGTATTACTATATTGATGTAGCCTACTATAATTGTACTTGTATTACTATATTGATGTAGCCTACTATAATTGTACTTGTATTACTATATTGATGTAGCCTACTATAATTGTACTTGTATTACTATATTGATGTAGCCTACTATAATTGTACTTGTATTACTATATTGATGTAGCCTACTATAATTGTACTTGTATTACTATATTGATGTAGCCTACTATAATTGTACTTGTATTACTATATTGATGTAGCCTACTATAATTGTACTATATTGATGTAGCCTACTATAATTGTACTTGTATTACTATATTGATGTAATTACTATATTGATGTAGCCTACTATAATTGTCTAGCTACTATCTACAATTTACAAGTCGCCAAAATGTAGGTAGCTTGGTGTATCCATGGGTATAATTAAAAAGTAATAAATAAGTTTGCCCGAAGGGTGTGAATCTCTGCTAAGTGACCCCAGGTGGGCTGGGGGGCGGTCCGGTTTCCTCGTTAAGAGAAAATCTGTCCGTTTTCCAGCCCACTGGGGATTGGCAGGGATTAACTACCAGCCCTCGTCTCCTAAACACAGGATGTCATATACTGTCATTTGGTTGTTTTTCTGTATGTATGTATGTAGGGTAAATATTGATTTGTATATATATATATATATTACAATATAGACTGGGGGGAAGAAAGTCCAATCATCTTCACCCTTTTGAGTCTCCGTGTATATACATACCTGTATGCAACATTTGTATATCCTGTATTTATACAAACTTAATAAAATACTAAAAAAACAAAAAAACAAAAAAAAATCTCTCTCTCTCTCTCTCTCTAAGGCGGTGTCACACGAGCGATTTTTCCGGCATTTTCCGTCTAACAGCTTCAAATTATAAGTGTTATCAGAATTCATCCAACTAGCATCATCTATATTCAGTTTAGTCTCTGATACTAATTCAAATGAACTCCCAAATGTAGCAAGTACCGAGAAAATAACTTGCTCTTCGAAAACTGCCGGAAAGAAACTTAGCCTTTAACCTATCTACACACACACATACACACATTCACTCACTCACTCTCACTCTCTCTCTTGTCTATCCACACACAACACACACCCTCTCTCTTTCCCTCTTATATATCCACACACAACACACACACACACACTCACTCACTCTCTCTCTCACACACACACACATACACACACATATACACTCACTCACTCACTCTCTCTCTCACACACACACACATACACACACACACACTCCCTCTCACCTCCCCCACAGCAACCAAGACTATAACCTACTTGAACTAAAAAAAAAACACTCCTCCTTACTTGATAACACAGGTAGAGCTATAAATAACAAGCACCTTACTGCATCCTGCTGCACCTTATAAACCCTCTAGCTAAACCACGTCCACGTAGAACACCACACATACTCTAAAACAAAACAAAACTACACACACACACACACTCTCTCTCTCTCTTACCTATCCACACAATACACACACACACATACACACATAAACATCCTTTATATAATCTAGCTAAACCACAACCACATAAACATCACACGTAGGCTACTCTAAACAAAAGACACACACACACACACACACACACACACACACACACAATCTATAACTAAATATTAAAAGGCCAAACGTACTCTAAAACAAAACAAAAATAATAATAATAATAATAATAATAATAATAATAATAATAATAATAAACATACATTAACACACATATACAGTACACTGTATATTCTAGCCAAACCACAACCACACAAAAACGCACACCCACACTGAAACACAATCACACACAAACATAACAAGGTTGCTCAGTAAAGCTCATATTTCTGCCAGTTGTGCAAACCAGAGCAAGTAAGTTTATAATCTAATTTATTAATTTCACTCCCAACACCAAACACCTCCCAATGAAATTAATGAAAGCATGTGATCCACCTGGGATTCGAACCTGGGTAAATTCGTCCTATTCGTGGCCATGTTGATCTGTAGCCGACTTGTGTACAGTATGTCCGATTTGATCCGTGGCCTATATGGGTAGCCTAGAGCTGAGCCATCTAAATAGTTCGATCAGTAGGACACCTCGACGAAGTATACAGACTAATAACACACATAACAAAGCCACTCCAACAGCTTCCTCTCTCTACATTCTTCAGAAAATAGATAAAGTAGAAAGTAGCTACTAGGTGCCGTTGTAAAGGCTTATCCCTCAATACCTTCACCTGACCTGACCTTAGCCTAGTGAACATATTGTTCGTGGCCGTTTTGGTATACAACCTGAGATTGATCAGTGGCCAATATGGGAACAGCCAAATGGTTGAGTTAATGTGATCGGTTATAATTTTTGGTCAGTACTAATTTTAGTCTGTGGCCGCTTGTGTCCGGAGCAATTTAGGTGTGGTCCACGGCTGATTTGGTATGCTGCTGTTTTGGATAATGGCTGGTTTGAGTCATTGTTATCCACCAAGTATACCATCCAAGTTTCATTCAAATTCGTTCAGACATGTTAGAGATAATGGTGTGTTAAAATGTAGGGGTTAAGCCCCTAAACCCTATGGTAATTTAGGGTATATTTTTATATTGAGGGGTGCAGGGGGTGGGGTGGGGTGGGGGGAGGGGGTGTTATTGGAGATTGTAAAACTAAATCATATCTAGTCTGGTAGTAAATGAAAGTACTGGCGAAGTTTCATTCATATCCGTTCATTAGTTTTTGAGAAATCTAGTTTATATACAGACAGATAGAAAGTGACGATCGTATAATCTTCGTAAACTAACTTTGGCTGAGATAATGACAAACATATACACAAGTACACACACACACACACAAGTACAGTACAACCACAAACACACACACAGAAAAACTCGTAAACTCTCACCTTGTAATTTAATATAATCCCTCCGCTTACAAAATAATTGTAGGGGAGACACTTATACAATCCATTTATTTCACTAAAACATATTGTCCTGAGACTCCTGACTATCATCATCAATAACTTGTTGGCCATCACCTGCATCCTCACTCCCACCCACTTCCTAAAAAAAAACTTGAACGAGCTGAAAATTTTCCTAGTGTCCGACCTTCATATTATTATTCTGAGAAAACTGAATACAGATACGTGAAGTCAGAGGCTGTGTGTGTGTGTGTGTGTGTGTGTGTGTGTGTGTGTGTGTGTGTGTGTGTGTGTGTGTGTGTGTGTGTGTGTGTGTGTGTGTGTGTGTGTGTGTGTGTGAGAGAGAGAGAGAGAGAGAGAGAGAGAGAGAGAGTGAGCGGTCTAGACACTGATAATGATTGATGAAGGGGCACCTGGGCAGGTTGCTACAGACCTGGTAGCTACATAGATTTACAAATATAGAGAATAACTGATCAATAAAATAAAAGATACTGTATACTGTATAGCGAAATGCTGGGTGCAAAGGGAATTTAACTCTCCCGAAAACTCCCCAGGTTTTGAGATGCCTGGCGCGGGGTTCGAACCCTGGTTTGTGACCTAACACACTGTACTACCGCGGACTTACAATAGGATAGTAACCTTAGTTCTCCTTGAAAGAACCAGGTGATAGTCTCGTGGTGATATACGTGATGGGTTTATTAGACTTTGCCATCAACGACTATTTTACACTATCCCAGACGTCAACTCGGGTAGTACAGTATTGTGGTTGCGGGATTGTTGCGGGTACAGGGCATTACATATAGATATATAGATAGATAGGAGATAGGTAGAAAGATAGATAGAAAGCTAGGCAGACAGATAAATATAGATAAATAGATATATGCTAAGCTCTATAATCCAAAAGCTTAACCTTGCAGAGTAGTGGTGGTGGTTGTGTGGTTGTGTGGTTGGGTGTGATGTGGGTCCTCTTGATAAACAATAATGCAAGACTTTAACCTTGTATAGTGATTATGGTGTTGTTGGTGGTTATGAGGTACAAAGGAGTATAAAGGAGTACAAAGTAAATCAAGCCACAACAGGTCTGGTGACCCTTCTAGGCTGCTTGTCCTCCAAAACACTGAGGATCAATAATTGTCCAAACAGTGGCTTAGAGTGGGTAAGGGAACATTGGAAAGGGAACTAATGTCCGTGGCAGGATTAGGAAGTTAGTAGGGGACAGATTGGTTAGTAACTGAGGGGGGGATAAAATAAAGTTATTCATTTACAAACGCAGTCAGTCGCGGGTTTGATGCAAGATATTTGTCTATGCGAAGTTTAACTGAATCAACGGTGCTGCAGTCTATAACGTCTCGGGGAGCCCATTCCACAAGTTGACAACTCGATTGAAGAAGAAATTCTTAGATTCGTGCGAGTTAAAAGATTTACCGATAATTTTGCAACCGTTTCCCCGCGTGTAATTAGATTGGTCGATAGTGAAGTACTTACTACAGTTCATATTGTCGATGCCTTTGATGATTTTGAACACTTGAATTAAGTCACCTCTTAATCTGCGCTGGGTTAAAGGAAATACGACGCTCCTCGTATGGTTTGTTCTTTAGGCTAGGTATCATTTTGGTAACTCTATGTTGAACTCGTTCTAGCTTTTCTATATCTTTTTGGTAATAAGGGCACCAGGATTGAACGCAGTATTCCAGAAGAGGGCGGACTAAGGAATTGTAAAGGGTTGGGCTAACTTCTTCGGATTTATGCTCAAATTATAATAATAATAATAATAATAGTTCTTAAAGCTAGCGCATGCTAAGCTAGCTAAGGATAGCTCAATAAGGCCGATTAGGCGTATTTCCATTGGGGTCCTGTACTACTACCCCATCCCTTTGCTCATGAGGGATGGTAACGACTCAGTGCTTGTGAAAAATCTTTAATGCGCCGAGCGTGGGCTCGAACCCGGGCCTTCTGGGTGGAAGTCCGAGACGCTAGTCACTACACCAAGCGAGCCGCTTAGCCTATAAAGCCAATTATTTTGTTTGCTTTCTTAACAACTTCTAAACATTGTTGACTCGGTTTTAGGTTACTCGATATTGTTACTCCCAGATCAGTTTCTCTGTTTACATTCTTAAGCTGAGTGCCATTCATCGAATAGTTTGCTTTCTCATTTTGGTATCCGATGTGTAGTACTTTAGGTGTGGGTTCTTATGGTAAGCTGTAATCTCAAACTTATAGTCCAGTAAATCTAGCAATCATTTAACTGGACCTAGAACAAATTGTAATAGAAGGTTTTTTGGCTTTAACTTGTTTATTAGGTCCCTCTGATGAACATATAAAAAGTCTCCAACTTTTGGACACCGGGAAAGTGGTTAATTTGCATAAATTCAAGATGGCCGCCGTCCAAAGCTTCAATTTACAGATAACTTTTTTCTGGTTGCTCCTAGACCCTATAAATGTATTACAAACAACGTTTTTTGGCTTTAACTTGTTTATTAGGTCCCTCTGATGAACATATAAAAAGTCTCCAACTTTTGGACACCTGGAAAGTGGTTAATTTACAGCCGAAAAACCTTACAGACAGGCTGAACTGTCTCTTTCACAAGGGGTGACACAGGCACTTTGTGCTTGTATGGGTTTTTTGACCTGTTGTCCCTCTTTTTTATAAAAAAAAAAAAAAAAAACCATGACGTAGTATGACGTCATTCAGAGCCAATTATGTAATTCATGATAGGAGTTCGTATTCACTTGGATCATCGGTGCTTGCATCAAAGTTGCTATTTTGACAGAGTCCTTTACATTGACCACATGCACTGGAACATTCAAGCTCATTCCGTTTGCAACTACAGCGTTGAGTGTCACAGTTGCCCTTACGCTGACATCTGACCAATTTCAGTAGTGAATCAGGAGCCACTGGCGAATCCATCGTCTTCGGTTCAAGCTGTCCCTTCCGCAGACACCAGCCCCATTTCTCGGGGTCCACACAGTTCCCCATCCATTCCTGGATCTGACAATAAACTCGGAACGAGTGGTATTTGGCTGCATCGGTTGTTGGGGGAAGGCTGTGAACTTCAACGGTAGTTGAACTTTTTGCCACCTTGTTGCAAAACTTTGTCTTTCGCAGTCCGTCAAGGGTGTCATTTCCTTTTCCCCCGTACAAATAAACCAAGGCCTTTTCACCAGCTGATGATATCGCGTCTTTACTTCCACTTTGGCAACAGAATGCTTCTATACATTTCAAGAAACCATTGTCTTCCCTCACTTTCCTCAAGGCAGCCCCTTTACCAATACCATACAGTCGTGAGGTTGTGTCACATCCACAGAGTGCATGGACAACTGGCAGGACACGACAGATGCTTTCACCGAGAGCTTCTGCTACTGAGTTAATATGCCAACATTTCCCACCTTCCTTGCTCGACTTGAAGTACAAATCATTCATCCCTCGTTCCGCATAATGACACAACAGCACCAACAAGTCTGTGTCCTCACCTATCACATATGTCACGGTTTCCCTTGCATGCTCAATTCCCTTCTTCGCAATCATGACATCTGCATCTGCTGGCACATTGACACAGTCAATTCCATTTGCCTTGAATGTTTCACACAATAAGTCAATGAAGTTTTGCTTATTGTCCGAGTTTGACAAGAAGTTTTCCTTTTTTGACCGAAGGGGCATGGTTGGAGTGAACATCACCTTTTGACCAAAGACTCCTTTTGATCGTCGATTGTGTGTCATGTCCTTGGTAGTAGGTCCTGATTTATAACCGTCGAATACAACCACCGGGTTGAGAAAGTTTTTGGAAACATGCTTCATGTACATGCTTGCAATGTCCTCAAATGTGTCACCCTTCTTCCATGGAATCCTTTGCAATAAGGAACCACCATCCAGAACATGGGTCACAGTCCTTTCTTCCTCAAATGATTCCAATGACGACTTGGGAACAACAGCAGCTATCTCATCTCCTAGCTGTGGTTTATTGGCTTCCCTGAGCCTCCCCCACTTATCGAACAGAGCAGTAGGGTAGCTAGACAACTCATACGCAAAGACCTCTTCAACACCTAAGTCCCTGTTATTAGCAAAGATGAGGAGCCTCTGGAAAAGGAGCTGTGGGTCGATTGGTACTTTTTCAGCACTGATTGTAACCTTTGCACCCAACGACTCAACTTGATCTTTCTTCCTAAATGAAAAGTCAAAAGCATTGCTACCTTCCATCTTCTGCACAATGTTCATACCAACCTCATACAGTAAATGAGGATTGGCCGAGGCTGGTCCTGTCACACCGTTGGCAATATTCCTGAGTTCATTTGATTCTTGAAATGGATCATAATCCTTGAAGAATGCGAGAACCTTCTCTGTGTCCTTCCTATCTCGTTCACGCCTTGCTTCAGTCATTTCTTTGTGCTGCTCAGAGGTGTGGAAATGCTTCCCTGTCAGTTCTTGCATAACTTCACTCACCTCAGCGCAGGCTGGCATAGCAAGTAACCAGCGCAGGCGTTGCGTTTCCTCCATGCCCCTACCACGTGTCAATCCACCATTCGTTTTCAAAGAGCGCATCAAAACCTGCTCTATAACCAAGTCGCTTGGCAGTCCTGCCCACAGCCGATCACTTCGGCGGATCACAAATAGACCGGAGTTCAATTGACAGAACATGTCTGGGTTGAGCTGCTCAAGTTCAATCATGTCTTGAATGTACACATGGGCTGACTTGGCATAATTGTTATGACCACACGCTGCAAAGTACGGCAACATCTCCTGGAGTGTTCCGAGGTACAGTAGGAAATCGCCCATTCTCAGTGCCCTCAGGAAGCGACGCAGCAGGTCAATCATGTCCATGTATTGAATCCATAGCTTTCCCATCTTATGCTCTGCTAAGGAGCTCTTCTCAGCTTTAAGTTTTTCAGAAATTCTGTTGAAAACGTCTTTACTGCAGACTTCATCCGGTGAAACGTCTTCACGCAACAGCTTATCCAAAAGATCTGCAGCCTCCTGGAAGTCCTTGCATGAAACAAGAAACAAGATGATGGGATTAGTATAGGCCTAGGCAAAATGTAATAGACAATAATGTGCAGTAAAGGTAGGGCTTGACCTAGAACAAATTGCAATAGAAGGTTTTTTGGCTGTAAGGTTTTTTGGCTGTAAATTAACCACTTTCCAGGTGTCCAAAAGTTGGAGACTTTTTATATGTTCATCAGAGGGACCTAATAAACAAGTTAAAGCCAAAAAACGTTGTTTGTAATACATTTATAGGGTCTAGGAGCAACCAGAAAAAAGTTATCTGTAAATTGAAGCTTTGGACGGCGGCCATCTTGAATTTATGCAAATTAACCACTTTCCCGGTGTCCAAAAGTTGGAGACTTTTTATATGTTCATCAGAGGGACCTAATAAACAAGTTAAAGCCAAAAAACCTTCTATTACAATTTGTTCTAAGTCCAGCCCTACTTTGACTGGTCTATTAACCCTTACAGAGTGGTTGGGGTGGTGGTGTTGGGTGTGTGATGGTGGTACTCTTGATAGGCTCTGACCCAAAACTTTACCTAATTGGAACAGGGAATAGTATTGGTGGATTTGGTTCATTTTGATAAGCTATAATCCAAACTTAACCCTTGCAGAGCGGTGGTGTTGGTGTTGTTGTTGGGCGTATGGTGTGGGTTCATATGATGAGCTATAAACCAAACTTAACCCTTGCAGAGTGGTGGTGTTGGTGGTGGTGTGGGTTTATATGATAAGCTATAATCCAAACTTAACCCTTGCAGAGCGGTGGTGTTGGTGGTGGTGTGGGTTCATATGATAAGCTATAATCCAAACTTAAACCTTGCAGAGTGATGGTATTGGTGATGTTGCTGGGCGTGTGATGTGGGTTCATATGATAAGCTATAAACCAAACTTAAACCTTGCAGAGTGGTGGTATTGGTGGTGGTGTGGGTTCATATGATAAGCTATAATCCAAACTTAAACCTTGCAGAGTGGTGGTATTGGTGGTGGTGTGGGTTCATATGATAAGCTATAATCCAAACTTAAACCTTGCAGAGTGGTGGTATTGGTGATGTTGCTGGGCGTGTGGTGTGGGTTCATATGATAAGCTATAAACCAAACTTAACCCTTGCAGAGTGGTGGTGTTGGTGGTGGTGTGGGTTCATATGATAAGCTATAAACCAAACTTAACCCTTGCAGAGTGGTGGTGTTGGTGGTGGTGTGGGTTCATATGATAAGCTATAAACCAAACTTAACCCTTGCAGAGTGGTGGTATTGGTGGTGGTGTGGGTTCATATGATAAGCTATAAACCAAACTTAACCCTTGCAGAGTGGTGGTGTTGGTAGTGGTGTGGGTTCATATGATAAGCTATAAACCAAACTTATCCCTTGCAGAATGGTGGTATTGGTGGTGGTGTGGGTTCATATGATAAGCTATAAACCAAACTTAAACCTTGCAGAGTGGTGGTATTGGTGGTGGTGTGGGTTCATATGATAAGCTATAATCCAAACTTAAACCTTGCAGAGTGGTGGTATTGGTGGTGGGGTGTGGGTTCATATGATAAGCTATAATCCAAACTTAAACCTTGCAGAGTGGTGGTATTGGTGATGTTGCTGGGCGTGTGGTGTGGGTTCATATGATAAGCTATAAACCAAACTTAACCCTTGCAGAGTGGTGGTGTTGGTGGTGGTGTGGGTTCATATGATAAGCTATAAACCAAACTTAACCCTTGCAGAGTGGTGGTGTTGGTGGTGGTGTGGGTTCATATGATAAGCTATAAACCAAACTTAACCCTTGCAGAGTGGTGGTATTGGTGGTGGTGTGGGTTCATATGATAAGCTATAAACCAAACTTAACCCTTGCAGAGTGGTGGTGTTGGTGGTGGTGTGGGTTCATATGATAAGCTATAAACCAAACTTAACCCTTGCAGAGTGGTGGTATTGGTGGTGGTGTGGGTTCATATGATAAGCTATAAACCAAACTTAACCCTTGCAGAGTGGTGGTATTGGTGGTGGTGTGGGTTCATATGATAAGCTATAAACCAAACTTAACCCTTGCAGAGTGGTGGTATTGGTGGTGGTGTGGGTTCATATGATAAGCTATAAACCAAACTTAACCCTTGCAGAGTGGTGGTATTGGTGGTGGTGTGGGTTCATATGATAAGCTATAAACCAAACTTAACCCTTGCAGAGTGGTGGTATTGGTGGTGGTGTGGGTTCATATGATAAGCTATAAACCAAACTTAACCCTTGCAGAGTGGTGGTGTTGGTGGTGGTGTGTGGGTTCATATGATAAGCTATAATCCAAACTTAACCCTTGCAGAGTGGTGGTATTGGTGGTGGTGTGGGTTCATATGATAAGCTATAAACCAAACTTAACCCTTGCAGAGTGGTGGTATTGGTGGTGGTGTGGGTTCATATGATAAGCTATAAACCAAACTTAACCCTTGCAGAGTGGTGGTGTTGGTGGTGGTGTGGGTTCATATGATAAGCTATAAACCAAACTTAACCCTTGCAGAGTGGTGGTGTTGGTGGTGGTGTGGGTTCATATGATAAGCTATAAACCAAACTTAACCCTTGCAGAGTGGTGGTATTGGTGGTGGTGTGGGTTCATATGATAAGCTATAAACCAAACTTAAACCTTGCAGAGTGGTGGTATTGGTGGTGGTGTGGGTTCATATGATAAGCTATAAACCAAACTTAAACCTTGCAGAGTGGTGGTATTGGTGGTGGTGTGGGTTCATATGATAAGCTATAATCCAAACTTAAACCTTGCAGAGTGGTGGTATTGGTGGTGGTGTGGGTTCATATGATAAGCTATAATCCAAACTTAACCCTTGCAGAGCGGTGGTATTGGTGATGTTGCTGGGAGTGTGGTGTGGGGGTGCCAGCTGCCAAGACACAAGACAAGGACTCGTTGCTACGGACCTGGGGGTCAAGCCTGTGCCAACAGGAACTGGTAACACAAACGGAATTATTATGTACCCTACCCTGTATTGTCTTGATGGTACAATGGTTAGAGTGCTTAAGATCTGTAGCCTATGTGGTAACCCAGGTTCGAATCCCGGTAGGAACACATGCTTTCATTAATTTCATTGGGAAGTGTTTGGTGTTGGGAGTTTTGGGAGGTCCTCAAGCAGTCGGTGGGGTAATAACTATCTCAATCATCCCTCTGGCTCCCACAATGCCTTCCGAAACTGAATAAAATCGTCTACTGATAGCCAGAAGAGATTGTTAAGGGGGCCCACCTCGCTTTTTTGTCTTTCCCTCCCTCTCTCTTTGGCTTGTATCCATTCGGCCCCATTCAGCCTACTGTTTCAAGATGCTTACCCCCATCCAGGTGTTAATATTTTCCTGGCGAGCGGTAGCGAGCCAGCATATAATTATATATTTTTGTTTTGACAGCAAGCTAAATTTGTACATTTTTCGATAGAAAAATTTCTCATGCGAAGCCGGATTTCTCCATACCAATGCTGGCTCGCTATCGCTCGACAGGAAGAAATCGACACCTGGATGGAGA
Organism: Paralithodes platypus; assembly: GCA_032716605.1. Classification (NCBI taxonomy): domain Eukaryota; kingdom Metazoa; phylum Arthropoda; class Malacostraca; order Decapoda; family Lithodidae; genus Paralithodes; species Paralithodes platypus. The sequence goes on from CM064499.1 coordinate 31,816,104, forward strand.
TAAACGTCTTAAAACAGTTGGCTGAATGGATACAAGCCAGGGAAAGAGAGAAAAGGAGAAAGAGATAAAAAAAAAAGCCGGTGACCCCCCCTTAAAACGCGTCATAATCCTCAAGGTGGTAAACATTTCGTGGTTTATTAGAAGTTTTGAAAGTCCTCCAATCCTACACCTAATTATTTATCATTCTAGCTTCCCCTCTTTATTCTCCACTATTTCTCCTTTCCTTTTTTCTCCTACCTAGTGTATCTCCGATTCTTCCTCTAGTTCCCTTCCTTCACTACTCCTCCTTCTCCTCCGCCCCCTCTTTCCTCCTCCTCATCCCCCCCCCCCCCCCCCCCCCCCCCTGCCTCGTAAATAAGATGACTTGCCTATTATAATCTTCTCTATAGCCTGATTCACACAAGCCCTTATCCTCAACTTATATTAGACAATCCTATACTGGCATCTAGCGTTTATATGAATGGTGTCAACTAAAATAATCTACCTTCATTTTAGTTACTGGCACCAGTGAAAAATGGTTTGGAAATATTGTTCATTTAAAGTTACTAGTCAAAAGTTGCTGGAAAAAAGGGCTTGTGTAAATGTTTTATTTATATATACATATATATATATATATACAGTACCGGTATATATATATATATATATATATATATATATATATATATTGAGTATACATCACAAATACACGTGAGCCACTAAAGGTTTCTAATCTCTCAGTGGGGTTCGAACCGTCGACCGTCAGGACGATAGCCGACGCTTTAATCAACTGACGTGGTGTAGTTGATTAAAGCGTCGGCTATCGTCCTGGCGGTCGGCGGTTCGAACCCCACTGAGAGATTAGAAACATATATATATATATATATATATGTTAGTAAAGCCAGGTAATAAATTTTCTTTAATACATACGAGGTTGAAAGAAATGGCAATTTCTGCGTTGGAAATTTTATTATTCAAAGTTTCCAGGTCTCTGATGAGTTTTCGCTGGGTGGCAGGAAGTAGATGAAGGAGATGAGCAAAATTCATGGTGGTACAGGGTTACATAAATGTACATGATGATACAGGATATACGACGCGTTTCACTGGACAACCAGCATTATCAAGTAAGGAAGGAATGAAATAAAAGGTAAACAGGAAGGGTATATATAGAGGGTGGAGGATCAGAGGAGGAGGAAAACAGGGGGCAAAAGTCTGCTATTGGTGGAAGCGTAAACTAGGAGAGAGAAGGGGTTAACCGCTCCACGCATGCGCACTGGATGCGGGATGGTGGTCAGTAGGTGGGGTCGAAGCTGATTGGCTGCGTGTCGAGGGGCGTGGCCTAAGTTGTGTGGCGCCTGCAGAAGACGAAGCTGAAGGAGGTAGCGCGGGGGGCTGCGTCAAGGGCACCGGGGGGCGAGGAGGGGTGTTAGGTCCTGTAGGGTAGTGCCTTTTGGCAGAAGGAAGGATCTGAAGGTCCAGAGTTTGGTTGTTGATGTTGGGATGTAAGGCTTGGATATATAAAGCTTCTTCTATCTTCTATCCTCCATCTCCGCCTATGTTAGGAGAGCCCTCACGCACTGCTCTACCTGGGCCGACACCCACCAGGAACTAGAAAGACTATCCCAAGTTTTAGTAAATAACGGATACTCCAACTCCGACATCTCCAGCACCATCAACCACCATCTTGAAAAATGGTACACTCAAAGCCCTCCCAACATTGACCCCCTCAATGAAATTAAGATCTTCTACCGCAATTACATGTCCTCTGAACACAAAAATGACGAGGCCGTCTTAAAAGAAATAATCTCCAAGCATGTCCACCCAACCAACCCGGAAAACAAAATCAAATTAATAATTTATTACAAATCCCCCAAGACCTCCAACCTCGTTCTCCGCAACAAACCAGCCTCCACCAAGATAAAGAGCCCGATGACCGACGATCACGTCATTTACCAACATACCTGTAATTATGAGGACTGTGGACCTCATTCCTATATTGGTATGACGCAGACTCGTCTTTCACGTCGGTTAACTCTTCACCTTCAGGCTGGAGCCATCAAAGACCACTATCTCACCCCTAACCACCCTCACCTCACACGCAACGAGTTAGAGAAACACACCACCATACTCGATAAAGAAAGTGACCCAAGGAGATTACCTATACTCGAAGCTTTATATATCCAAGCCTTACATCCCAACATCAACAACCAAACTCTGGACCTTCAGATCCTTCCTTCTGCCAAAAGGCACTACCCTACAGGACCTAACACCCCTCCTCGCCCCCCGGTGCCCTTGACGCAGCCCCCCGCGCTACCTCCTTCAGCTTCGTCTTCTGCAGGCGCCACACAACTTAGGCCACGCCCCTCGACACGCAGCCAATCAGCTTCGACCCCACCTACTGACCACCATCCCGCATCCAGTGCGCATGCGTGGAGCGGTTAACCCCTTCTCTCTCCTAGTTTACGCTTCCACCAATAGCAGACTTTTGCCCCCTGTTTTCCTCCTCCTCTGATCCTCCACCCTCTATATATACCCTTCCTGTTTACCTTTTATTTCATTCCTTCCTTACTTGATAATGCTGGTTGTCCAGTGAAACGCGTCGTATATCCTGTATCATCATGTACATTTATGTAACCCTGTACCACCATGAATTTTGCTCATCTCCTTCATCTACTTCCTGCCACCCAGCGAAAACTCATCAGAGACCTGGAAACTTTGAATAATAAAATTTCCAACGCAGAAATTGCCATTTCTTTCAACCTCGTATGTATTAAAGAAAATATATATATATATATATATATATATATATATATATATATATATATATGAATGTTCCATACTGACAGGTAGACGGATTGGGTGGAGGAGAAAACACAGGGAAGACCTATGAATCTTTATTCTCTAACGTTTCGGGTTATGTTATGTACCCATCTTCAGAGAGACTGACAGATTTTTAGAACACTCACAGAATATATACAAAGTCAGGACATTCATTGTTGGCATCCTAGAATAGTGCTGCCATTGTTATGGCGATAATTTAAATCTTATAAATAGAACAATTATTATCCGATTAGCCTACCCTCTGGGACGGGGATATTCTTTACCTCTTTCTCTAATTACCTTTTTATCCCTTTCGGTACCAGCAACGGACTTGTATTTATTTGTTCACTATTGGGAACAGGAAAGGTTTGAAGAAATATATATAACTAGCAGGGGTACCCGGCGTTGCCCGGGTACTACCACCACTACTACTACCATAATCACCATCATCAATCACTACTACCACAATCATCACAATACTACTACTACCATAATCACCGGCCTCGACCTCCCTGTGCCTCATTAAACGGCGATCTCGATTTCGGTCGCTAAATTACCTCCGATTTTGGATCTGACCTCATCCGTACCCCCATTTTGGGGGGCTGCGAACAACTTTCGTTCCATACACCTTTTCGATCGGAGGCCTCCTTCTGCCCCAAACGGATTTTTGTTATTTTATTATTTTGTTTGTTTTCAATTTCGCCCTCGAAACGACCTCCGATCGTGGCCTCGCCCCCTCTATGACCTGACCCAGGTCAATTGACACCCACATGCAAAGTTTCAGCTCCTCAGGTCCAAAACTGCGGCCGCCTACTAAGAACACACAGACAGACAAACAGACACACAAACTGATTTAATAATATAGATTACTAGCAGGGGTACCCGGCGTTGCCCGGGTAATCACCATAATCACCATCACTACTACCACCACTACTACTACCATAATCACCATCATCAATCACTACTACCACAATCATCACAATACTACTACTACCATAATCACCGGCCTCGACCTCCCTGCGCCTCATTAAACGGCGACCTCGATTTCGGGCGCTAAATTACCTCCGATTTTGGATCTGACCTCATCCGTACCCCCATTTTGGGGGACTGCGAACAACTTTCGTTCCATACACCTTTTCGATCGGAGGCCTCCTGCCCCAAACGGCCATTTTTCAATTATTTTCATGTTTTTTTTCAATTTCGGCCTCGAAACGACCTCCGATCGTGGCCTCGCCCCCTCTATGACCTGACCCAGGTCAATAACAATAACCAATAACAATAACCAGTGCCAATAACAAGCCTTGATTGTATAGTAATGGCTGTTGGTCCACAAGTCGACCGCCATCCCCCCTGTATGTCGCCTTGTACGACAAGCAGGAGGATGCGTGGGGAATATTATTTTTTTCCTCCACCATAAGATGAAGGCCCCCTTACCGCCTGGGGGTAAAACGTTCAAGATATATAGACCAGGATGAACCAAACTCCATAACAAAAACTAGGCCCGGTCATTGTCTGCAACTGAATAGAACTGGTCAGGAGAGGAACCGGTAGCATGATCCCCAAGTTTAAAGCAGTTTGTATTCCTGCAGGGCAGGTGGCTAGGAATCCTCCTTCCCTTGTAAAATTCTCCTACTCATCGAGACAGAGAAAGAGACGAGGGAACACGAAAGTGGTACCGGACCCTGAGAATTGGAACCCTTGAATGTTGTTTCTGTTCGAGCTCTGTCTCGAGTTAGCGTCCCCCAGCTATGGGCTATGTGCCTGAGTATATAGATATATTTTTATATTTTTATATTGATATGTATTATATTTATTTATCTATTTATTATATATTTTTACCAGGAAGATCATTATAACTTATCCTAGCCTAACTTTACTATTTTAACCTAACCTTACTTAACCTATCCTAGCCTAACCTTGCCCTAGCCTAACCTTAACTTATCCTAGCCAAACCTTACTTAACTTATATTAGTCTAACCTTACTTAACTTATCCTAACATAACCTTACTTAACTTATCTTAGCCTCTATCCTAACATAACTAAACAGTAAGGTTGGGTATGGGTTAGGAAAATTTACCGTGATAGTCCTAGTTTTAAGAAAATTAGCACGAAATTTAAATCATGGTCTAAATATCCACACAAAAACACAAATTTGCACACCAAACTTGATTACTAATGATTGTTTATATAGTAGACACAGTTTATATAGGTTAAGGATAGCTAACATCATCTAATACGGTATGTCTAACTTACCCACAGTTTGTAAGCAATGTCAATATACGGTGCACCATCATCTTTTTAGCACCCTAGATGATATACAGGCCGCACTTCATATACACGACTAGCCTATTACACACACACACACCGTGAGCACTAACGTATTATATGGCCAAACGCACACGCACACGCACACGCACACACACACACACACACACACACGTAGTTTGGTTTATCTATCAATTACACGTGAGTTGCATGAATAAATATTGAAGCCCCGGCCAGGAATCGACCACGGTCAACCAGGATGATATACCATTTACATACACACAGACAGCAGGCACAAGCATATCTAATAGATAAATACACACACAAAATGCACATACACATACATCATGCATCGCACACAACAAACACTAATTGGCGGGTGCCCAACCCCGAAAGGGGTTTGAAATAGGGGAGCTATCCCCCCGCCAAAGGCGGCTTTCTAGGGCCTTTCCTAGCTGATGCTGAGAGGATTGGGTTCTAGTCATGTGGTGATGGGCTGGTCTATCAGAGTGAGAACTGAGCGATCTCTGCCATACCCATAGCTTACTCTGACTGTTCCTTTTACTTATATATTTTCTAGATCTCAAGTGACGGCGTCTCTTCCGTGGATTGACCTCCCAATCTACCAACCTAGAGGTTGGTAGATTTGAAGCCAAAGCGTCACATTTTCCCTTTGCCCCTCAACTTGCTCTTCATAATTGCTGAGGGGCACAGGGCCCTGGGTGGGGCTTTGGTTTCTGCGCGTTTCCGCACCTTCCTCAGCTCCCTGCCATGGAGTGGCTTCGGTCACCCAGGCTTTATTGTGGTAGGCAGGGAGGGTTCTGTTGGGGCGCTCGGTGATGGCCTTGGCCTTGCTCGGGGCCTTGGGGCTGTTCGGCCAGGCAGCCTGAGGAACAACAACAACAACAAACACTAATGCATCTAATGGCCGAACACACACACACACTCATAAGCACACACACATACACATACACATAAGCACACACATACACATAAACATACACACACACACACACACAAACACATAAGCACACACACACATAAGCACACAGATACACACACACACACACACACACACACACGACAACTTGCACATGCCGCCGAACGCCCTACCCACACCCCACTATTGTCTATGCAAGTATAGACAACACTTCACTTCCTTTTCCCAACACATGAACACAAACGGAACAAATGACTACCGTGTTCGTTGATTGGTATTTAGATGCTTATGTTCTGGGTGTGATGTCCCGAGTTTGAATCCCGGGAGGACCATAATTTTGTTTATGCTTTCATTAGTTTATGCAAGTGCATTGGGGTTTGTAATTGATCATTAATGTTAAGACCGGGGTGTTACTTAAGGGGAGGTTTCTAGTTTGTTTCCTACTCCTCCAGCAATCTTAAAATTTCACCCCCTTGACCCCCTTTCAAGATAAATTTGTAAATTTTTCGGTAGAAAAATGTCCCGGCCGAAGGCCGATTACTCTTAAATTACAGGCTCGCTATCGCTCGCCAGGATAAAATCGACACCTAAATGGCACGAAAGGTCTTAAAATTGACAGAATGGGGCGGAAATTCTTAAAAATCACCAAACTAATGGGGAAAACGTCTTAAAATCTCAAAAGCAATGGGGCTAAACATGAGGGAGAAAGGGGTCAAGAAAAAAGTCCCTCAAGTGGATATCTCCCCTTATTTATGTGTTTACAGACCCGGTGATAGTCGGCCTTCCCGAGGTTTGCTTCTGTCTGCCCGTCAACCAACGCTGCCCCTTCAGTCAATTCGCGGTCAAGATTATCAACAGGGTGAGAAAAGGTTTATGATATATATATACTGGGAAGAGCTATGATTCTATATTCTTTAACGATATATAAATATATATACTGGGAAGGGCTATGATTCTTTATGACCCAGCCAGGGCTCGAACCCAGGCCAGTAGTGCAGCACTCCAACACCTTAACCACTAGACTCATATATACGGTGAGGATGGGTCGGGATATATAGCCTATATAGACAATGTGTGAGGGTCATCTATAGGGGGAGGATGGGTCAGGATATAATTACGGTATATTTAAATAATATATGTGGGTCTTCTGTAGTGTTAGGGTATAATATATACACTATAGACATATTGTGAGTGTTTCTATATCTTTGGAAGAGTTATTAAAGTTAGCGCCAAAGAACTTGACAATAATCTTGACCCCTTAACTTCTTATAACTCAAAATGAATGAAAGCAATCGGGCTGACGTTTCTACCATTTGGGAAGAGTCCACCAAGAAATAGGTGTGGATATTTACAGCCAGTTTGCTCTAGTTACAAAGCGGTCAGGGATCAAGATTATTGTCAAGTTCGTTGACGCTACCTAAAATAACGCTCGGTTCTATACTTCAATCCTCCAAACATAGTCTCTACTCTATTGATTCTAAATAGTCTAGAAAGTGACCAACAGAACAGCCACCATAGATTTCCACAGATGGGGAGCAATGCTTTCATAATTTTTACTTTAGTTTTCACTCTTGCCTTACTAGGAAATAACTCCACAATAAAACTGAATACACTTTGTTTAATCGTGCTTTGTGACATAAGATGCAACGGTTAGCCTATTGAGCTGATAACTGAAAGTTTTCACATTCAATTTCCGGCCAGAGAGACGGATGGGTAGTCTCCTCACTACTGATGCCTCTGTTCACCTAGCAGTAAATAGGTACCTGGAGTAAGTGGACATACAATTTTCGACATCCTATCTGGGGACTGGGGAGTTAAAATTGGTATCTCACAAGGGCAAAGACTCCAGGATGAGCACTGCAGCAAAGCTCAGCCTCATGTATGCCACAATACTATATTTATAACCAGAAGAGAGAAGTAAAATCAATTGAAGTTTTGGAGGAATTATATGACTTTTATTTTGTGCCTGACTGTACCCCCGCCCCAACAGCCTGCAGACCGTGTCTGCCCAGAACAGAAGGTTTGCTGTCCCCCCGGCGTGGACCCCAACCAACCCAATGTTCCCATTGTCCCAGCCCCTGGCCCTGGGCAGCCCCCCGTGATCAGAGACCCCGTCATACCCCGCGAGTTCCTTGTGGGCACCTGTGGCATCCAAAACCCTCAGCCCATCTCACCACCGCCCGGTCATTCTGAGGTGAGTAAGGAAATATCTAATCTATTGAAATCCTAATTAGTTGAAAAAGGTAGTTTCATGTTATGCATGGGTATGACTTGTTCACCTGGTGGTCGCTCCACATACTGTACGATCCTATGTAGCGTTAGAAAAAAAAAAAAAGGCTATGGGATATATGCACGCCTGAGCAAGTCTATCATAACAACAGGGGCGAGAAGAATAGCAGCATGTTTACAATTTTTCAAGTTAGCAATAGACTTCGATATAACTTCACTCAAGCGCTTGAGTGGTATATTTCTGTGAAGGTGTGACGACATCCTATAGAGCATAGACTTTCATAGAGTAAGAGTTAGTAGAAAGGGTAGCAATATCCCCTTTTATATATAAACTAGAATGGTGAAGGCCTGTGCGACACAAAGTGTATTAGGTAGGTAGAATAATTTAGCACCATTTCCTAACAAATTGGAGTACAGGTAGATTTCACCGAGTACCTCTGTATGGTAACAGCAAAAAAAATAATACAATACTACCAATACTATATAGTACTAATATACATAAAACTTACTTACCAGCTGTTAATAAAGTGTGTTGATGTGTACAGGCGGACTTTGCGGAGTACCCCTGGATGGCAGCACTACTGGCTCTGAACGACACTTACCTGGCCGGCGGGGTGCTCATCTCCAGTGGATGGGTCCTCACCGCAGCACACAAAGTCCATCATCTCAGGTAGTAATGCTTCACTCCTGGAAAGAAAAAATATCTATACAGTTTAAAGACCGATTTGTCCACAGAGAATGTGGTTACAGTCTCATGTCCTAAATGGTGGCTTTCCAGGCGGCCCTGTCAAGGGCTGCCTGTGATACCACTATAAATCTCTCTTGGGATTCAAACCCAGGCCGAACAGGATGCCATATCAAGGCCTTAGCTAACTCACTTCCACAGTGAAAAATGTACAAATTTATCTAGAAGGAGGGTCTTGGGTGGGTGTTTTTCAAGCTTGATGGAGGTCATAACTAATAAAATAATAATACAGTAATATACATATAGTAAATGACCAAATAATAATACAGTAATATACATATAGTAAATGACCAAATAATAATACAGTAATATACATATAGTAAATGACCCATCTCCCCTTAAGACTGTGGCTGTGTATAGGCTATAAGTCCTTGGCCTGGCATCATGTTGGGATTGGGTTCGAATACCAATTGAGGTTTATTGAATAGTTTAACAAGGGACCAATATGTGCTAACAAATACGTATTTTCAAACGCTGAGCATGTTTGGGTGGAGAGTGACATTATTTCGACACTTTTACGACGTATTACAAATAGTACTATACTCTGTTTCTTTTCAACTGACGGTAAATTGCAAAGTTCCCATAAAGATTCTAAGTTATTTTGAAGATTTTGTAGTGAAATATGGTGCTAATTATAATATGATCCAGAGACATAATGGTTTCGTATTTTCCCATTAAATATCGAGAAATTAGCTGCTGAGGGATTCAATTTACCGACAGATGAGAAGAAACAGAGTATAGTCATGGGATAATAGGAACACAAGACTGCCAAGGAAAAGTGATTCTATTCTATATACTCAGGCCTAATCCCCACTTTTCCTATTTTTTGTTTTCCCTCTTTTCCTTTTTTTTTTGGGGGGGGGGGGCGACTCAAGACAGAGCCAGAATAGGGACAAAACAACAGAAAACAATGAACAAACAAAAACAAAATACAAATTCAAAGTGATAGTAATATGAAATCCCACATTATATGAGCAAGGTTGTCAGCGAACTGTTGATTTTGAATATACATGTTTTCTTCCATATCCTCCTCCCAGACCAAACAGTTTTAAGGTACGCCTGGGGGACCTGGATCTGAAGAGGCTGAATGAGAACCCCCGACTCCCCCACATTGACGTCGGGGTGTCGAGAGTCGTGATCCACCCGCAGTTCAACGTGAAGAACCTGGTGAACGACGTGGCCCTCCTCCAGCTCTCCAACCCTGTGGACACCAACAGGTCTCCACACATCGGCCGAGCCTGCCTCCCGGAGCAAGGACAGATCTTCGCCGGAAAAAAGCAGTATGTGATTCTTCGTACTTTATTGCTAAGTACAGATCTTTGCTGGATAAATGTAGGAAGTTTATCTACTTATTTTATTGTTAAGGACAGATCTTTGCTGAATAAATGTAGTAAGTTTACATATGCATTGTTGGATAAATGTAGGAAGTTTAGCTATGTATTTTATTGCTAAGGACAGATCTTTGCTGAATAAATGCAGTATGAATATTTATGTATTTTATGGCTAAGGACAGATCTTCGCTGGAGTAATGTAGTACGTATTTCTTGGAATGTTATTGTTAAGTCGAGATTTCTGCTGGAGAAATGCAGTACAAAGGCCGCTTCCTCTTAAAATTACAGGCTCGCTATCGCTCGCCAGGAAAAATATTGACTTCTCTCATCAGGAAAAATTGGTACCAATGGATTCAGGGGGTGGAAGTGTACTACGGATGCAAATTTGATCAAAATCCATGCATTTTTACCTCGTCTATGGGTGATTTTTGGATTTGGAAAATCTGTTATCAGCCACCATGGGCACAAAAAATGTCCCCCTCCCTCCCTCCTCCCCCCCCCCCCCCAAAAAAAAAAAGAAAAGAAAAATCATATACCGTTGGAATCGCAACGTCGTGAAGATTCCGAATATACCCTTCAAAATTAAAAAATCTAAAATAACCTGATAAGTTACACATTTTCGCCTGGACTGAAACCCAGGCAATTTTGACAAACTATTATTAATTATGGATGATTGACAAGTCGTAGATTAAGGGAGCCCACCTCGCTTTTTTTCTCTTACTCTCCCTCTCTCTTTGGATTGTATCCATTCGGCCCCATTCAGCCAACTGTTTCAGGACGTTTATCCCCATCCAGGTGTCGGTTTTTCCTGGCGAGCGGTAGCGAGCCAGTATATTATTTTAAATGGTTTTGACAGCAGGCTAAATTTGTACATTTTTCGATAGAAAAATGTCTCCGGCGAAGCCAGATATCTCTATACAATGCTGGCTTGCTATCGCTCGCAAGGAAGAAATTGACACCTGGTTGGGGATAAACGTCTTAAAACAGTAGGCTGAATGGAGCCGAACGGATACAAGCCAAAGAAAGAGAGAAAGAGAAAAAGAGAAAAAAAAGCAGGTGACCCCCCTTAAATTTGCTACACATTTACACATTTTTGTTTTTCTACCTACCAGATGTTGGGTGACCGGGTGGGGCAGCGACGACTTCATCTCCGTGCAGCGCCTTCTGAAGGAGGTGGACGTGCCCGTGCAGGACCCCTTCGCCTGCCAGGAGAAGCTCAGGAGGACGGAACTGGGGGAGTTCTTCGTGCTGGACCAGAACTCCTTCGTCTGCGCCGGCGGGGTTGCTGGGAAAGATGCCTGCTCGGTTAGTATGGTGGAAAGCAAGTAACATCATGCTTAAGTGGGAGGGGGGAGGATTTTTTTCTGGGCACTTGTTTGTTTTCCACCCGTAAATCATTTAGAATATTTAGAATACTATTCATTTGAAATAGAAAGAAAACAAAAATTATAATAACCCTGTCTCATACCAAACAAAATAATGATAAATATTAAGTATCTGCCTGTTCCCCCAGGGTGACGGTGGGTCCCCCCTGGTGTGCCATGAAGCTAACAAGGGGTTCATCGTGGTGGGTCTGGTAGCCTGGGGGGTGGGCTGTGCCGAGGGGGACGTACCGGGGGCCTACGTCAACGTCCCCACCTACATCAACTTCATCTACGACGTCGTCAGGTCAGTTTTAAGGGGGGTGACCTCTTTCTCTACCTCTACCTCTACCTCTATCTATCTATCTATCTATCTCTCTATCTCTCTGCATCCTTTACAAATATTAAATGTTCTCGTTTGTATTAACCCTTTGAGGATAATGCCGCGTTTTCAGTTTATTCTGGCTATCAGTAGACAATTTTATACAGCTTACGAAGGATCTGTGGGAATGAAAATTAACCCTCAAACTTCCATATATCCTTCCTAATCTGAATAAAATCTTCTAATAATAGCCAGACAGCCGAATAGAAACGCGTATTGGATCTTGAAAGGACTAAGGATTTTTTTTTTCCAATTATTGTAATGCATAAATTTGATGTAATTTGAAGATGTGACCAAACGGTGATTAATATAATATGATAATTTGTTTTCTTTCTTTTCAGCCGTGCACAAGGATAAGGAGTGCGGGAGTTCCTTCACACACACAGACACACACTTGAACCATACAGACCGTCGTGGAAATGATAAAAGTATCACAGAACAAGTACATTACTGCCACACTTCATAAACACACACACACACACACTTGAAAAGACGTTCTCCCCATTAGTATGTCGATTTTAAGACCTTTCGTCCCATTTCTTAACCAATATCAAGACCTTTCATTCCATTTAGGTGTCGATTTTTTCCTTGTCTCAGCTGTCATTACGTTTGGCTCGCTCTCTGCTGTATTAATGTCTGTCAGATGTTGAATAGGGTGGGTAAGTGTAGAAACATGTGTGTATATCTCACTCAAAATGAATTCATCTAGTTTAGACTTTAGATATTGCAGATTATTATGGATCAAAATATACTTGGTGCCGAGACATCACTTATAAGGACGATTGTACTTGTAACATTATTGGGCTTTACAAAATAGAGTCATTATTTTGCATTACTGCTTAAGAGGATGTTGATATTGCTACATTTGTTAGAGCAAGCCCTGGCTCTACTTAATCAGTTCATTATATGCACACTTGTATTACAAATTCCATTGCGCAATTTGATTGTATTATTAAGGTAATAAAATTGTTCACCAAGTTAACCTACCATTTTCATTATGTGGTTCCTGGGGACTAAAAACTATAACAGATGCCTATAGACAATCCAACTAACCTAGGTTGGAAAAATCCACTAAAAAATAGTTGTTGTTTTTTTAAATAACTAAATAAACATTGTTATATTGTTATTTATTATCCTTATTATTATTATTTTGTATGTTTTCGGGTTAATGCAATATCCCCTTAGGTAGCACGATTTTTTGGCTCAGATCGATTTGAGTCATACATTCAATTCTGAGAGTAGCCTGCACTGTAATAATTATCCATGAAATTAACAGTACAAGACGGTAAATTAGGACTTCTGAAAACCTTTTTAAATATTACAGTATCTTCTATCTATCTATCAATTGCCAGACGCCCAAATCCCCGAGGGGGTGGACACGAATTAATCTCCTCCATGCACCACTGTCAATTGGCGTCCCTCCTCCCACTCACTCATACACCTATCAACTCCATCCTTCCACTCATTCTCGGTCTACCCCACTTTCAGACACTCTTTTAGTAATTCTCTCATTTCCCATATGCTCCACATATCTAATGATAATGTCGGACAGGTTGGGAGAGAGGTATGCTGACCAGGATTCGAACCCACTCGGGTTCCAGAGTTGACTGATGACTAGCCCAGAGGTTTTAGTCCCCCACTCCGCGAGAAAGAAAATGGTGTCGAGCTCCAGATAATATAGAGGACGTCCCATCCTTGGGTGACTGATGTAAATCCTTCTTGCTAATAATATGTATGTTACATTTACTTAGAGGGATAGGGAGAGATAGAGGAAAATAGCGAAAATAGCAAGAGGGATTAAAGGAGTGGCGAGGGTTTGTGTGAGTGTGTGTTTAGAGGGAGAGAGAAAGAGAACTTGAGGTATTGATTTTTATAGTAGGTCCCTATTATTGACATTGTTATTTGCAAAGTATGAGCACAGATTCTTAGGAATTACATTTCTTGTATTATTTCTCTCTTGTTCAAGATATAATTAAATTGGTGATTTCTCCTGTTAGTAGGCCTATATGCTGTTGTTGATAGAAAGAAAACTTTTGTTTTGGGATGTTTCATGGGTGACTCGTATAAACTTCTCTAGTGTGACATGATAGAATTGGAGAAGCTTCTCGGGCGTGACTTGACTAAGTAGGAGTTAAAGTAAAAGTTATAATATCGGGCATAACACCCACAGACAGCAAAAGACCTACTGACAATTATCCATTAAGGGAACATCATCCATTTAGGGCAACGAAAGATGGTACAAGTGTTCAACGACGTGTATTGTACCATTAACCCTACCTCCCTTGCCAAACAAATCACCGAAGCCTGCCGCCCCTGTTGCCATGAAAGAGACCGGACTCGAACTCCCGGACCTTCAGGAAAAATAACCATCACCAAACCCTTGCAACTGCTGTCCAGCCAAATCCAACAAGAAATAGGCCTACATCAAAACCTTCGTTGACACATATTGCAAATTCGTGACCACCTGCCTAGTCAAATAACACTCAGCTATGAGAGCAGCGGAAGACTGATAAACGATGTGTTTCCATGATTTGGCCTACCCCAAGCACTCCACTCAGAATGCCCCCTAGTTTTCAGGCCAGGCATGGAAGCAATTATTAGAATCTATGGATACAAAATCTCCCATTCATCCGTCTACTGGCCGCAGGGAAATGGCATATGTGAACAAATCAATATGAGTCTCGCCAACCCCATTAGAACTCACCTCGTTGCCCTCATCTCAGACGACTGGCCTACACAAGTCAAGATAATACAATGGGGAATGAACTCCTGCCCTTGTAAAGACTTAGTAACCACACATGAACAAGTATTTAGGAAAGCCGCTCTACTGATGCCTCCTCGTCACCTACCTCAGCCTCCTATATCCCTCAAAGTCTCTACTGACCCTATACAGCACCTAAATACATACTACGATATGCTCAACTCTGCTAAGATCTCAAGAAAGACGAACTACCACCAGAAAATCCATTCACCATCGGCAATTAAGTGATGGTTGCCAAACCACCCATGACCAACAAATTAGGCACAAGATACATAGTGCCTTACCAGATTACTAGAGTTCCAAACTCATACCAGGTCATAGTCAATTACCATGGCGAAACTAGAGTGTACCGTAATCGGTATTTCCGATTGTACAAACAAAAAGCAACCCGAACTGCCTTGTAACACTTCCTAAACCCCTCAGTCATACCACCTCGTCAGACACCCCCCTCTCCCTCACTTCCATCACATAGTTTCACCTTCATCCCACGCACCTCACCTGCTAAAACTCCTATACCCACACCTTCCCCTTCACCATCTAACATACCAATACCTCCATAACCTCAACCTGCCAAATTGCCCACCAGACTTCCCATTCCTTCTAAACCCTCCACCTCCACCAAAACTACCTCACCCACTGCTAAACCCACCCCTAAGAAACTTCCTACATCCAAACCTACCCAACCCCCATCCTTAACCCCTAAACCTACAAGACAATAACTACTTGAATTCCTGCACCATCTACACCTTCAACATCCACAAGAAAAAGTGCAACTTCTAAACCTACCACGCCCCTACTCTCATCCTCTGAACCTACCAATGCACCCCACAACCCAGAATTATCCAACCATCCATACCCACCAGATTTGTACCCCGAACCCAAATATATCCTTCCAGTCGCCCCAGCACACCACCTCTAACTAAATCATCCACAACCATTCCTCTCCTAATCCGACCCACCATGTCTACCCTAACCCCTTCAGCCCCTCTCCGTAACCCACCTCAAACATCTCCTCCTTCAACCCCAAAACCTTCCACATCCACCTCTCAAACTTCCACAACTCCCCCTCGAAATAGTGCCACCCCTCCCCAGCAAATGTTAAAACGCACACCCTCCACCACCTCCTCTCATTCATCTGATAGCTCAAACACTACCATGACATTCAAGCGGACTTTCACTATATCACCCCGTCTATCAAACACCCCAGTCTGATTTAGCCCAGAAAACTTCCCCAAAACCTTCCCAAATATCAACCCTCACCAGTTCAACCTCCACAACTTCTCCAAGTATGCCTAAATCAACAGAAATTGCAACCCAAACAAACAGAAATTGCAACCCAAACAAACACAAATTAACCCCCTCAAGCCCCAACTCAAACCACCTCAGGTATATTGGTATCTTAACGTTCGCAGAAATGTATAAAAAGAGACGAGGTCAGGTCATCAATTATGAGTCACATAGTAACCTCCAACCCTTACACACCTTTCATTATATCCTCTCTCAGAATGTTATCACCAGCTATGTTCATAAAATTAATGTTTTGGTTTTCTCCCGAGGGAAACCACAAGAGCGACATCCTGACCAGCTTAAAAACATCCTGAATAATTACAAGACAAACGGCACCCTGTCAGTGGTCTTCGACGCAGATATCCCACCTGATTCCCAGTCCCAGAAGTGGTACGACATCCTGCTGCACCTTACACCAGCCATGATGTTTACCTCATCTCACCAATTTGACTTGGAGCCACAGGGTCATGGCTTATTTCCCAAAGAGAAAAATTACATACAAAGGGAGAAGAATAAGAAGCTCAAGACAGAGGAAAGAGTGCGTGTAGCCTCCATTCGAGAGGGACCTACGCGAAGTGCTCGCGCGGCCGAGGTCCCCCCCACCAGAAAATAGAAGGATGAACCAGGATGCCGGTCTTGCCCTTAAAAGGACCACCAGTGACAACCCAACCAAAGCTGAAACTACATCAGCCAAATCACTGGAAGTCAGGCAAGGTTGGATCGGAGTACAGTACAGGCCCTTTCCACTACTGGTGAGTATAGGCCCTCAGTTTAGTTACCACCTTCCTTTCCAAACTATTGAAGAAACTGTGTTGAGTACAGGCCAGACAAAGGATTGAAACTGCAAGTATGTGTGGAACACTCAGTCTTAAAATTTTATGTATGTATGTATGTAGACAGTTCTCTGATGTGGGGCAGAAATCACGCTGGTTGTGTAAATTGACCATGTTGAGTACAGGCCAGACACTCTATGATAAACTAGCCGGGAGTCCTGCTAGTCAGGCTAACTGTTGTTCAATTGGTTGTCGAGTACAAGCCAGAACTTACTGAACACAGGTTATAATTCTATGTTACCTTAAAACCTCGGTTTAGTACAGGCCAGCGACAAAAGGGCAACATATTGATTTGTTTCTTCAGGAAGGTGAGCTTAGGATACTGTGTTGAGCTCGGCCAGACAGTTCCTTAAGACCGCCTTCCAGTGTTCTTCCCTAATACTAACAGCTCGCAACCTTGTGTGTTCAGGACCTGAAGGGCCTCACCAACCAAAGGACCACTCCCCTGAACGTCGCTCTACTGCACCGTGAGATCCAGGCCAGGGTATAAGCTGCCGGAAACCTGAACCTGATGAGGGACCTCAACTAAAGAAGAGGACATTCATGTTAGTTTATCCACAGGCTATATCTATAGACCTTCCTCATAAACGTGTTAGGCCTCTTTGTATGAGGACACAAATCACACACTCTATCCTTGTCTATCTATCTATCTATCTATTGCCTGACGCCGTGATCCCCGAAGGGGTGGACACGAACGAACCGTCCCCATGCACCTCTGTCCCCAGTCAGTCGACGCCCCTCCCCCCAACCTGCACCGCCTTCGTTCATGTACTTCCTCACTTCATCCTTCCACCTCTCATTCGGTCTACCTCTCCCTCTCTGTCCCTCCACCTCGCTCTCATACACCCTCTTAGTCATTCTCTCGCTTTCCATACGTTCCATATGGCCGAACCATCTCAAGTTGTTCCTTTTCACACTTTCCAGCACATCTACCTCCACACCACACCTCCTTCTTACTTCCTCATTAGTCTGTCTATCCCTCCATGTAACTCCGCACGCACTCCTTAAGTAATTCATTTCCCCTGCTCTCACTCTTGGTCTGAGTCTCTCAACCAACGTCCATGCTTCGCTTCCGTAAGTCAGTGTCGGGATTACCACACTGTCATGCAAGGACTTCTTCACTTCCATACTGACCACCCTATTTCTTGTTACTGCTTTTAGCGTTCCTACAACCCTCTTCCCCTGTTGTACCCTCTCCCGCACTTCTTCATCCATAGTCCCATCTTTACTCAACACACTGCCCAGATACTTAAAAGAGTTGACGATCTCCATAGCCTGACCGTTCAGCTGCACCTCACACTCTGTGACTTCACCCCTTTCGAAGACCATAACCTTGCTCTTCCCCGCATTTACCTTCAAATTCCGTGTTTCGCACACTGTTCCAAACTCATTTACCAGACCCTGCAACTCCCATTCATTATCACTCATCAGAACTGTATCATCCGCAAACAGCAGTATAGGTAGCTTCCACTCAATTCCCTCCCTTTTCAGCGATACACCAACATCCACTGGTCTTGATAGTATTTCTTTCATGACTCCATCCATATATACAGTAAACAACCACGGGGACATCACACACCCCTGTTTCAAACCAGCATTCAGGTCAAAGAACTCGCTCTGCTCACTCTCCACACGTACTGCCGCCTTTGCACCCTCATACATGCTCTTCACTGCTTTCAGCAACTTGCCCTCTACTCCGTATATTCTAAGTACTTTCCACAAACCTTCTCTATCCACTCTGTCATAGGCCTTCTCCAAGTCCATAAAGGCAACATACACCTTTTGTTTCTTCTCCAGATACTTCTCCACAACACAATTCAGGGTAAAAATCTGATCTACACATCCTCTTCCCTTCCTAAAACCTCCCTGCTCGTCGCCTATCCATTTCTCCGTTCTCACACTAACTCTCTCAATCACTACCCTACTGTATACTTTCCCTACTACGCTTAGAAGACATATTCCTCGGTGGTTACCACACACTCCTCTTTCCCCTTTGCCCTTATATAGGGGGACTATTATGCCAGGCTTCCAGTCATCGGGTGCACTCCCCTTCTCCCATGCTAGTTTGCACATTTTCCATACCCATTCTATCACTATCTCACCACCATACCTCAACATTTCCCCACACACTCCATCTGTTCCTGGTGCTTTCCCCAACTTCACTCTTTTCATGGCTTCCCACACTTCTGACCTCCTGATCCCCACTACTTCTCTTCTTCTCCCTCCCATACCATATCCAGCTATGTTTGCTGGCTCTTCATTCCTTACATTTAGCAACTCACTGAAGTACTCCCTCCATCTTTCGACTCTCTCTTGCTTCTCGGCTAGCATTCTCCCATTCTTATCTTTCACACCCTTACTGTTTCCCTTGCTACCTTCCCTAACTTTCTTGACTTCTTTCCAGAACAGTTTCTTACTCTCCCTCCATTTTACACTCAGATTCCTTCCAAATTCCTCATCTACTCTTCTCTTACTTTCCTTCACTACTCTCTTCACCACCCTCTTACTCTCCACGTACCTCGCTCGTTTCTGTCTCTCGGAATCTTCATTCCCTCTACTACCCAACCACTCTCTATATGCTTTCTTCTTTTCTTCCACAGCTATTCTTTCCTCTTCTGTCCACCATGCTGTACCTTTCACTCCCCTCCCTCTTCTCCTCACTCCACACACCTCCTCACATGCTGCACAGATCTCATCCTTAAACACCTTGCTCATCTCCTCCACTTCCTCCATAACTTCCAGGTCGAACCCACCTAGTCGTCTTTCCACTGCTCTCCTGTACTCCTCCCTGACTTCCTCCTCCTGCAACCTCTCCACCCTCCTCACCATTCCACCCTCCTCTCGCCTCCCTCCAGCTCTCCTCACCCACTTCTTTCGTATCCTAACCTTAGCTACCACCACATAATGATCAGACAGACCCCCTCCAATACCCCTATACACCCTAGCATCCATCACAGATTTCTTCATTCGTTCATCCACACATACATAATCAATCAATGACTTTCGTTCCACCACTGTCTTATCCTTCATCGTCAACATCCGTTTCCACGTGTACCTGTGGATCATTCTGTGTCGGAAGAAGGTGTTGGCTATCCACAGCCTCCTCCCCACACATACATCCACAAGTGCACTACCATTCCCATTCACCTCTGATGGTATCCCCCACCCTCCCACCACTCCCTCAACTTCCCTATCACCCACCTTACCATTCATATCCCCAATCAGAAATATTCTTTCGTTCTTGTCAAACTTCTCCAGGCACGCCTCCACATTCATCCAGAACTCCTCTTTCTTTCTTTCAAGTATATCCTCTGTCGGGGCATACACGCATACACTCACCCACGTTTGTATTCCTACTTTCATTCTCACCCACACAATCCTTGAACCCACAGACCCATACTCTCTTACACATTCCTTCCATTTGCTACTTACAAACAAACATGCACCTTCTCTCGCTGTTCCTTCACTCACTCCAGCACACACACCCATTCCACACTCCCACTCTCTCACATCTGAACCTTTCCATTTGGTCTCTGTCATTCCACATACTTCCAGAACCGCTCTCTCTTTTGTGCCAGCATTCATGCCACTAACATTCCACGTAGCCATTCTCAGAATATCCGAAGGCCCTTAGTCGGTCGTGGTTCGTCAACGTTGGTTCCATCCGCATCCGAGGCTGTTCGTTCGTTTTTCTTTGCTTAGATATTTTTTCCGGGTGGGGGTCGCAAGCCCACCGACCCCACCTCTTTAGTCGCCTCTTACGACACGCAGAAGGCACGTGGGGCGGGGGGGTTAGGGAATCTATCCTTGTACTTTGATTAATATTATGTACATTGTCCTTTATGGTGACCATATATGGTAATATTTTGCAGAGTCAAGACTAGACAGTGAAACACGTAACTTCAACCTCACATGACACAAACTTCTTCTTTAAAGTTACCCCTCAAATGTACCGTATCTGTGAATCAGTTTAGTCTGTGTTAACGTCTTATCATCAATGTGTGTACTTAAATGCGTAACTCCTTAACAAAACATTAACGAGAGTATTTCACTTCTTATATGACTATGTTTGAGTTTTATTGCCCTTCATTGTGATTTCCTGTTTCTAATTATTGCCACTACCAACTAGGGGCAACCATTTCCATTTGGGGCAGAGAAAATCTTGTTACTTTCAATGCTTCCAAAACCCAATTTCTCCATTCATCTACCCATAAAGAACTCCCACAGGACTATCCCTTATACTTCAACAACACACATTATCATTCCTTCATCTTGTCTCAGTATTCTAGGAATCTCTTTCTCTCCTGATCTCACTTGGAAAGACCATATTACCACCCTTGCTAAAACAGCTTCCCAGAAGCTTGGTGTGCTCAACCACCTCTGAGGGTTCTTTACCCCTGCACAGCTTCTTGCTCTGTACAGGGGCACAGTAACAAAGTTTAGCTGCTTTGGTAACATTTTCAAGTGTAGAGTAAAAATATTTGTGTGTCAGAGTGGGTTTCACTCCCATCACAGGAATAAGACTAACTATATATGAGTGTAGTTTGTTATGAAAACTTAAAATCATATTGTTTCCACATAGCGATTTTGATAATTTAATTTGACTTTATATTGTCCTTGTCCCAATTTTGGTTTGTTTAGTTTGCAAGTTTTACATTTTAATTAATACATACATAAAATTTTAAGACCGAGTGTTCCACACATAAGTGCAGTTTCAGTCTCTTGTCCTAATGGCGGCATTCCAAGCAACCCTGTTAAGGGCTGCTTCACTTGTCAAGTTCTTGGATTTGAGATCGGCACGTATAGTCTGATCCCAGGTCTTCCTCGGTCCACCCCTTGGTGCAGCTCCCTCCACAATCACAGACCTGCATTTTTTCACCCAATTTTGTTCATCCATTCTCTCCACATGTCCATACCATCCCAGTCTACTTGTACGCATCACCTCGCTAATACTCTTTATACCTAAATGTCTCCTCAGCTCAACATTTGTTATTCTATCCTGTAGCCTGGCCCCACACATCCATCTCACCATTCTCATCTCATTACGCTCCATTCTGTTGACATCCTCTACTTTAACGGCCCATGTTTCTGAGGCATACGTCATTGCACTTCTAACACATGAGGCATACACCTTTCCCTTCAGGGGAATTAATGGTTTTATAACAAATTATTCTTTTATGTCAATCACACCCTTTTCACTTCCATAATAAATATCACAGAGTGGATACTAATTCATGTGGGTAACCACATGTACATGGGGATATGTAGGAAGGAGAAACATAAGACACTATCCATTCTGGTTAATAGTTATTGTATCTGTCTTCTAACCTAAAGTATTATGGCATAAGGATAAGTTTCATAGGACAGTGTAATAATGAACAACAATTACAAAAACAAATATGCAAAATAGAATTGTTATTGGTGTATAAGGAGTATTAATCAGAACCATTACAAAGCCTACACTCCTTTACTACTGTAATTGTTAGTTTCTACCACTACAAATACTGTAATATTCATACTTATGCTAATAACTTTACCTGTACTTACATGTTGGTATTCTTCCCATTACAAATGTTAGGTATCTACAGTTCCACGCTTCCAGCTGGTATAAGACTACTTGTATTGTGTTAGTTTATCTAATTATAAGTAATGTAGTGTTTACATATATATATGTATATATATATATATATATTATAAAATCTAGGGAATTTAGTCATATAAAAAAGGCAAATAAATTTTTTTTTTTTTTTTTTTTTTTTTCTATATTCCAACTTACTTCCTCTCGGGCATAGGCTGAAAGCCTTAACATTCACCGCTTTACAATGAACAGTGAAGCCCGTGAGGTCTTGTTCCAGTCTAGGGAGTGAGACATGTGAAGCACGTAGAGTACAACGAGCACCTGCCATCTTGCCTTCACATGAGGCACGGTGCTCACTCATGGCCCGAAACGACCCCATCTCTGAAGCCACCTCGTTCCCGTGCTTCACTGTCTCACCACCTACACTCGGACTCTCACACTTACACACACACAACGCCACCTGTTGAGCAGATAACTCACCAGGCATTGCACCCCTATAGCATATTTTGAATATGGGAATATTCATACAGTGCTATTTAATCAGGGAACAATGAGGGTATTTTATTGACGTTTCGGTGGGCTTGTGGTAATGCACTGATACTAGGTACAGCACAAATTCCATCCCAATAATATCTTCCCATTGATACATCGGGATTTGAACCCGGGACCTTTGGATTACCAGGCCAGTGGCAAGACCACTCCACCACACCTCCACATGATGTATACAGTACATCATGTGACTAAATTCCCTAGATTTTTTATCATTTTAATATTTTCCCCGTTTTCTGTCAACTTATGTGCTTTTCTATATATCTATCTATCTATCTATTGCCAGACGCCCTACTCCCCTTAATGAGGGTGGCCATACACAGAATGCCCCCAAGCAGACCTATTCCCTGTAAGAGGGACAACCCGAGCCAATTTACTGAAGGACTTACAGGATTGACCACTCAATTTAGGATCCGTCCGACTCCGAGGCCTTCTATGTATTTTTTTTTTTTGGGGGGGGCCCCGACTCCAGACAGAGACCGAATAGGTGTTTCTTAACCCTTGTCTAGCGGGGGGTTTTGGGCTATTTTGGGTATATTCAGGCCCTCCTGAATGATCAATCAAGTTTCTGCATGAAAAAAAATGTATTCAGCAAAAAACTAGGCACTAAAAGCTTCAAAATGAGACCAGAACGAGCTACGTAGCACTCGTCGTTCTCACGCAGTGGTACCACTAACATGGGAGTTTAGCGTATAGCGGCATATTTTTTCCCGCTACGCTCACTACTGGCAACACTGCCGGCCTCTCGAGAACAGAGGGAGCGTGAGTCAGTGGGCGGCGGTAAGCCCTGGGTGTCAGACGTGTGGCCTGCTGCGCTCCCGGCCATTTGCACTCTATTTTAACCCTTTAAAAGCCTTAATAATGCTCCTAACTTGCTGCAAATGTTTTGGAGCCCGACTTAAGGCGGGCCCCGCCAGTTAAGGGTTAAAATGCACAAAATCATCTAACTTCAGCCAGAATATAAGGCAGAAAGGTGTCCTCATGCTAAAGGGGTTAACTACTGAAAGGGTTACACTATGGTGAACTTTAAGGCTGCTTTTCTGTTTACATGTATTCCTTGTATCAATATATTATACCTTGTACCGTCCTGATATTAGTATGCAATATTGTTTCCATTATTCTATTTAGTTAGGCCCTTTTCTCTTTATTCATACTCATACCTAACTTGATCATTATTTTTTTACTTCTAATTTTGTTAGTCACATGTTTTATTAACCAAAATATTGTACAGTACATTTATCTCTATCTATCTATCTATTGCCTGACGCCGTGATCCCCGAAGGGGAGCAAGTCAATACTCCCCTCTCAACACTCTTCTCTGAGCTAGTGCCGATAAAAATGGCATGGTCAGTCCTGTAAAGAATCGTAAGATTCAGAGTCTTAAAGATTCCAGGACGAGCTCATTAGCGGCGGATCCCCAGATCGACAGTGGTGATTGTCACCTAAACATCTACAAAAGTACAAAAGTACAAAAAGTACCTCCACACATACCAAAAATACATCCATAACATACTAAAAAATAATGATGTCATCCACAGCTCAAAGAGGTAAAAATATGCAGACTAGATACTTACTAACTAATACATAAAAAAAAACATGAATTATCATAGTGGATATTGGATCTCTCACCCACATTTTGAATAAACATGCAGACTGGATACTTAAACGCTAATAAATGAAAAGAGCGTGAAAGTATTATATTGGATGTTTATTTTCATTACAAAGTATCACTTGTTACATACGGGCAAGAATGCTACACACTCGCAATCGACTCATCGAGGGAGCAGCACGGCAGACTCTCCACACTGTGATACTTCTCGGGACAACGCAGATGGACGCTTGTAGTCAGGCAACATTTGGGGGAGGGGGTTAAGGGAGCCCACCTCGCTTTTTTTTCCCTTTCTCTCCCTCTCTCTTTGGCTTGTATCCAATCAGACCCATTCAGCTTATTGTTTTAAGAAGTTTACCCTCATCCAGGAGTCAATATTTTCCTGGCAAGCATTAGCGAGCCAGCATATACAGTATATATAATTTTTTTACAGCAAGCTAAATTTGTACATTTTTCAATAGAAAAATTTCTCCGGCAAAGCCGGATTTCTCCATACAATGCTGGCTCGCTATGGCTCGCCAGGAAAAAATTAGCACCTGGATGGGGATAAACGTCTTATAACAGTTGGCTGAATGGGGCCAAATGGATACAAGTCAGAGAAAGAGAGAAAAGGAGAGAAAGATAAAAAAAGCAGGTGACCCCCCCCTAAGTACAAGTCAAATATACTTTTATTTTCCTTAAATGAAAAATATGGGTGTGCATCTTAACAATCAATGTATATATTTGTGCAATTAGCAACAATTTCAACAAAGGTCTAATTGTCATTGGTATAGTTATATTTATATTACACATTATTGGTGTAATATCCTAATAAAATATATAATTTGTTGCACCGTACCTTGCTTTAGAATACATATACTGTAGATCAAAGCTATGTATTAGTTAAAATTCAACATTTAAGTATATTTAAAAGTAAGGAAGCCAGCATGGGGCCTCATCTCAACTGAAACAATTTGTTGTTGAGGCCAACTTGACATTGAGGTTGTTGGGGCCGGGCTCCTGGTGCCTCCTGACCAGTTATACACAAAATGATGCAGGCAGGATGATGCCACAGTTCAACTGGAGTGTGTACCACAAGGCCCTGTTGGCTGATCTGCTGGAATATAATCACTTGCTGGAACAGTGGGCACGTGACCACCCTGGGGCCAGCTGGCCAGGGCAAGGCAGCTGGCTGGCTGCCACCCGGCCTGGCCGTGGGAGCTTGGGGCCGTACCCACGCCAGATCAAGCCGCCTACTCTTAACTATGGCAAATCAGATATAAATTATGCTCCTATCAAACTACTTCAAATGGTTAACTACTTTACCATGCTATTAAATTCTTTTGGAAGGAGAAGAATTTGGGGTCTAGAAAATTACAATATAAAAGCTTACAGAGCAGCCATCTTGATGAACAACCATGTAGCTGTGCAGGTACATTCCTGCGTGCCGGAGGGGACCAGGGGCGGGCGCTGTGTTAGACACAAGCGGCGCGCCCCACCCAGCCCCGCCCCCGCCCCCGTCGTCCCCCACCGTCACCCATACTGCCGTCCCTCTCCTACCCACGCCCCGCGGTGACCCTACATACGGGCCGGGGCGGGACGGGGGTGGCAGGGCAGGGGTGACAGGGCTGGGGTGACAGGGGGGTGATGACGGGCGGGGGCAGTAAGGGCAGCAGAAGGGGGCCTGCCGGCTCCTGGCACGGGGTGGGGTTGGTGAAGGCAAGGCGCAAGACGAGAGACCGTGCAGGCAGCCGGTTCCGCCGCGGCCAGGGTCGTACGGACCAGGCGGGGCCGAGGGGGGGCGCAACACTGATATGCTGGGGCTGCTACCACACTACCACATTACCATCACACTACCACCACATTACCGCCACACTACCACACTACCACCACAGTATCACACTACACCTGCCTCTGTGGCCACCAACACTAACACTCTGGCAACACCTTCACTGGTGATGCTGTCTCAAGCACTACACAAATTTTCTCTCCATCACTAATATTTCACTGTAAAAATTCACTTTAAAGTAGCAGTTTTTTGTGCCTCCTGGTCCCCTCCAAGAATACGAAATATGAATACTTTATATAATATGTGGGCATTTACCATTATCCTTAAAATTCATAGGGGCTAAGTATTAGCAATATATCAGAGAGTGTATCTTATAGCTGTTAACAGGCTTCATAAACGCACTTCAAAAATGGGCAGGAAGTTTGAAAGAATACAACACATCACTGAACAATTACATGAATTGACCAAAACACACCTAAGTTGGTCCCCAAAAACGACTAGATTTGATAATGCCTGTAAAACTAACCATTATAGATTACACTCTCCTTTTAGGCAATTGTATTAATAAATTATAAGCAATAAATAAATAAATGATAATAAATTATATGCTACGCAGTCTCTAAATGTGATGTACTAAAACTATTTCTTTAAGTATTTTTTCTCTTAATTCTTTGGTGTGGCTATCTCCTCACCAGCCTTAACATTATCCCTCTTAACTCGACAACTGCCATCTTGTTTGAAACCCCAAATAATGTACTTTTGGCGACACAAATGATGAAACTCCCAGCTACAACCAACACACAAATGGCCAGATAAATTCTATGAAACAAGATGCCAGTGTGAGCAAGGCAACGGGGCCTATGTAATATTACAGCGGTGCGGACTTGTAAAAACCCACTGCTTTGGGCGGGAGACTCTATCACTGCGTTAAAAGTGTCCTATCTCTACGCTGCCGGAAAAATTTGAAAGCTAAAATATCTGTTTGATACACATCTACAAATCTAGTCAAATGATATATGTACATGCACATACATGTATATAAAAGTACATATATATATATAATGCAATTATAATCATTATATGGTATTCAACTATTTCTTTGTAAGTTTTTTTTTGTATAGATTATACATTAGTAATTATTAATAAATGGTTTCAGTAGCTGTTGTGGGTACTGAGTCTCTAGAGGGAGGCTTCAGTTGTACAGTTGCGGACAGGAATTATGGGTACACTAACCAATGATACAAATGAGTCAATGAGCATTATCTAATGAAGCACACTGACTCCATCTTTGATGACCAGCCAATCATTTCAAAACTTCACTAATGCGTGTTTAAATTTTTCGACATTAAGTGTACCACAGACTCCCAAGCGCGACTGTCCATGCTTACTGCCTTGATATTAAAACACCACTTTTGTCTCCTACCCAGAGCAGCCTCGGCCCAACACTGTCCAAACCTGGTGCGTTATGTACACATTGGACTAGATATGCTATGTCAGAGAAACAGCGTTACTCTTTCGGTAAATCATTAATTCTTACTTCCTAGAACCACGAGGGCTTTATAACATGTAAATATCTGAAACAAATAAAATATACCTGGTAATGGAGAAATTAGCTCTTGGCACGTCTGTCAATGGTTCAAAGTTTACAAGGATGACACATTTGTTATCAACCAGGGTAGGGAGGGAGGGGGGAAAGGGGGCAGGAGTAATTACCCAAGAAAGTGGGGTAAACAATAATAATGACTAGATGGAATGTCTGAGATCATAGATGAAAGATCGCTGCACAAACTGTAATCTTAAAAAATAACGAGTACACCTTGACTAGAAAATAATGCCACTTTGATCTGACAAACATACAGATGTCTAAAAATCTAAGCCACAAAGAAATGCACAAATCTTATTAAACCATTGGATACAAATGATTTAAAAATAGATCATGATATAAAATTGACTGGAGATAAGCGTTGGAACCCTTAGTCTAGCGAATATGCTATCCACTGTACATATGATCAAATGCAGGGTCAGTAGTCCTACCTTGTTACTTTCAGCATATATACAATGTGTCTTTATGAGACTTCCTCTATACTTGAAGCTATCTAGCGCTTTAATCTAGGTATCTATAGGCATCTACAGGTATAGAGAAGCTAATGCTCTAGTTTGACACTAGACTAGGGCCTCTCAACCCTCCGAGGCCATGACTCGGGTGGTCCGAGCGCAGGGCCGGGCGGGTGATAGTGGCCGGGGGTAGTCCTGGGGGTGGGGGTGGGGGGGACGTCCTGCCCTGTCCCGCCCGGCCCGCCCCACCACCGGGGTGGCGGGAGAAGCACCATCAACTATCAGGTAAGATGACTGAGCCAGAGCGGCGGCATGAGGCCACGACACATGCAACACTTAGTACCCTGAAGGAGCAACCCGTGAGCCAAGGGTCAGGACACATCCCACACTGGGCACCCGGGGCACCAGGACAAACCTGGGACACCAGGGCATATTACCTGGTACACCACAGTACTCCTGCAACACCAGGACACCACCACACATCAGAGTACGACAAGGACACTAGAGTGCACAATCATATATCACAGTAAACTTAAATACCACAGTATATCTGAGCACACTTAAATCCTTAGGGCACACTAAGAAGTGTGATATACCTTGTTTACCAGGGCACATCTGGAATGCCAGGACAACCTGGGACACCGGGGCAAATCTGGGGCACACCTGGGTCACCGGGACACACCGGGATCACTGGGCAGATCTAGGTGAGCCAGGCACACTCTGGGACACAGGGACCGGGACCACCTGGGACACCAATGGTACTCTTGGCCACAACACTGTTAGGCTATCTGGTCCACCTGGTCACTTGGAACCCATGGGACATCTGGTGACCTGGGACATGACTGATCTATCTGGTCACACTGGTGAGGTGACCTGTGACACAACTGGTTGACCTGGCCCCATTAGTGAGGTGACCTGTGACACGACTGGTTGACCTAGCCCCACGGGTGAGGTGACCTGGAACATGATAGGTCAACCTGGCCTCACTGGTGAAGTGCCCTGGGACTTGATTGGATCACCTGGTCCCACTGGTGAGGTGACCTGGCCCACCACTGGTCCACCTGGCCACCCGGGACACAGCCACCCAGGACACAGCTGGGGCAACCAGGACACAGCTGCTACACCGGCTCAATTACACTACGAGTCTTAACAATATGATATAGTTGAAATATTATGATACGTAATATAACTTTAACAGAAGGCTTATTAATATTAAAAATATTGTTTCCATACTCTCAGTAATAACATGGCTATCAACATGTGCAGTGGAGAACATTGGCTCCACTGCATGGTCTCTCTCATTTTTATTTTTTATATATTTTTTTATTTTTTATATTTTGTGCCCTGGCGTGAGCGCAGTACAACATATATACAATTTGTGCACACGGCAGCGCGGGTCTCAGGCGCGAAGCATCCAGAGCCATCGCAGACACTTTAAAAAAATTCAGGGGCTGGGATTTTCCAAGTCACTATAGATGATTTATGGTTTTAGGTTTACTGAGCCAACGCAGCCACTTGTAAAAATATATCATGGGCCTTGGTATTCAGAACCAATGTTACTGCTACTAAGAAGAAAAGGGGCATAGAATAGCCACTTACAATTTTTGGATATGAAAAATTTGTTGGGCCAATGTTTCATGAACATTGTAGCAGACAGTAAATTTTTTATAATGTGAGTAATCTTTTGGGTCAAATGTTAATAGCAATAGTAGTAGCCACTTCAATATTTAAATATTTGTAATAGTTATGTTTATATATATAGCTACTGTAGCAGCCACTTAAATAAAAAAGTGAGCAATCTACTGGGTCAAGGTTTTATTGATATCATTAATAGCAGCCACCGAAATGTTTAAAAAGTGGGGACATGAAACTGAAGCCGTACTTCTTATGGATCACTCAAGTCTTTAAAGTATATGTATGACCGAGTTATGGCCCTACGAGTTGAGCGCCCGCCTGAGGCCCGGACACCGCTGCACTCACAAGCTCCTGGACCGGGGGTATAATAGTAGCACTGTACTGTAGGCTTGTATCTAGGTCAGTGGAGGAGGTCACAGTCTCGCCTCCATCGTCCTTAAACTGTCTACAAACCACCAGATATATCAGACATTGTATTTCTCACACCATTTATATATTGTACCTTACTTCCTATCTTTGTAGTTCTCAAACATATTATAAACCACTAGATTTATCAAACAGCGTATTTTCAAAGCATTGTACCTTTACTTTCTTCCATTATAGTCCGCAAACCCCTCTACAAAACACCAGATATTTATCAGACACCTAATTTCTCAAACCAATATACTGTATATTAACTTCCCTACTTTATATTCCTCAAACCATCTACCAACCAACCGATTTATCAAACATCATATATCTTGCAGCAATTTACCTAACTTTATATATCTGTTGTCCTCAAGCTTATTGCAAAGCTTTAAATTTCTAAACTTTCATATTTCTTAAATCAATAAGACTCTCCTCAAACAATAATTTTTCAAATCAATGAACCCTATTTCCTAAACGGACATATATCTTACTTCTTATATCCAATTACCTCACTCATTACTAAAAATCTTCTGACTACTTCTCAAACATAAGATTTCTCAAACCATAATGATTCACTTCTTGAGCATTATATTTCTCAAACCAATTCTCCATATACTGTACTGTACTTCAAACATTATGATTTTAATCTCAAACTGTAATAATTATATAATCATAATGCCTTTGCTACTCAAACTGCCATCTCCATATACTTCAACTATTTCTCAAACCAATATGACTCCCTTCTCGAGCATTATATTTCTCGCGCAAATGTACAATACATGTCATCTCTATGTCCTCAATCATTTCTCATTCTATCATACCTCACTTCTCGGAGCCGTATCTTGAGCATCTAAAACCATCACGTCTCATCTGTTTATACTTAAATCACTTTTTAAACCATTATATCTACTTCACTAATATCATTCATCTCAAACCAATTTGTTTCCCTTCTCAAGCTGCCTTACTTCTCAAAGCATTATGTTGTACACTTCAAATGATTATGCCTCACTTGCCAAACATCATACTTCTCAAACCAATATACCTTTCTCCTCATCTGCATACGCCTTAACCATATATCAAACCATTATCCCTTACACCTCAAAACACATTATGTCTTGCTTCACAAATCATGACAAACTTCTAACACCATTCTGCCTTATTTACAAAATGTGATACCTGATTTATCAAAATACTGTGTCACATTCCTCTAAGCTCGGTCTTTACTCTATTTTTAGTAAGCGATTTTGATAAGTTATTTTACCTTTATCTTGTATCGTCCCAGTTTTGGTTTGTTTAGTTTGCAAGTTTTACATTTTAATCATTTACTCTATATACCACTAACATTATGCCTCATTTATCAAAACACCTAGGGTAGACTTGCCAATTAGTATGCAAACTCAATGAAAAAATACCCACAAAAATTAAATAGTCAAATTAATATATTTAGATTGAAAATGTACCATAACTATCATATATTTTGACACTAAATTTGTCAATCTAGCTCTACTAACTTGCTTATGGTCATCTAGTATTTTTATCGATTTTACATACTAAGTAAATCACTGCTTATGAATTGAATAGTCTACCCTAGTCAATTTTTTTGTAACACCTTGTATATACTTTCTACACATTACATCTCCGACACTCATATATCTCGCCTACATCTTAAGTCTCTCAGTTCCAGCACCTCATGAAGTGATTAGTCTCTCCTCTATTCCTTATTTATCTCTCACTTCCCAACATTTAATGGTAAGCCTCTCTTATAATTAATCTCACATCTCTCTTCTCTCACCAAACTATAATTTATTCATTATGATAGGTCTAGAAATGGTGCACTCTAGCCTCCTAAAACTCTAGAAGGGCTGGAACAAACAGGCTGTTGTTGATGATGCTTTTATTTTATACTAGCCCACTGGGCCTAGGCCCTCTCAAGGCTAGTGTTGGAGGAGGTGGTATAAACAGGCTGTAAATTGTCATACCTATTTACTGGTTGACTCTGCCCAAATGGTAAAAATATCAGCTTGGATTCTCTAGCCCTTTTGGAGTTATGAGAAGTTGGTGGTCATGATTTCTGGCCTAATTATAGTAAATAGACTATAAGTTACAATAATATGGTTAACTCTCACACTTATACTGTAATAATCCACAGAAAAAAGAAACACAATAGCTTCAAACTTTTGCTTGTATGATACAGTTGATTTTAGTATGAATTAAAAGATTGTAATTTTTAGATCTTTGAATAACTATATAATGTGAACGTTATTGAATCACCTGATGTGGAGATTTGGCTCGTGACAATCGAAGATATAAATTTTTATTATTAATATTAATATTATTATTATTATTATTATTATTATAATAATTACTGCAGTATTATTATTCAATGAGAGATATGGGATCAGGTATTTCAGTCGGATCTAAAATATTTAAACTTGACAAGTGAGGCAGCCCAAAGCGTAGGGATGCTTGGAATGTCGCTATTTGGACGTACAACTGAAACTGTACTTCTTATACAGTAGATAGTCACCGAGTCTTCAAATTCAATGTATTTATATATTTTCATTTTAAAATATAGCCTTCTCCCACCAGGGTGGGGTGGGCTATAGAAGGACAAAGCAGCAATTAGAACATTTCTCCACTACAGGCTGTTACCCCTCTGTCTGTTCCAATATAGCATGTAGTATTTACTAGACAACCTGAAGATGTATGAAAGTACTGTACAGGAAAATCTTGGTGCTCCTGTATATTTCTGTTCCTGTGGGTTACTACATTATATTTTTCACCACACTACCTATGTGGTTTACAAAACACTGTTACAGTACTTTTAACAACTGGCATCTTTCATTCCTACACTTGATGTGATTACTGGTACAATCACCTGCAGTAAAAGCTGGTACAGTACACTGTTCATGGAATAATTTTTGACGCCCTGATGAAATATTTTTGATACGCCCTGATGAAATATTTTGAAACATTCTCGATCTTGAAAAGTATGCTTGATTTAGTGCATTTTCTTATTTAATGTTCACTGTCTCACATTTATCATATACCAGCTACTTGTAGGCCTACAGGTGATTGTACCTTGTATGACCTATCTCCATTTCATAAAGTTGACAATCTTACCCTCCATTACATCTTCACTTCATGAGCTGGTAATATTTCTCACACGCCTACATATTCAGGAAGTTTAAGTCTCTCCTTATATAAATAAAACTTTCTCGCCTCTACGCTGAAATGACAAGTTCACCTCAAAGAAGTGACATACTCTCATCCCTCTAAACTTAAGACCTATCATTTGGATTCCTAATACTTGATATAAATGTCATGCTCAAACTACGATTAGTATGCAGTCGTCCCCTCACTGCTGCCTCCTCACTTTCCACTGCAAGATAGACAAGATATTAGTGGAACCATTTCACACTTGTAACCTTAAGCTAATTACCTTAAATTAACTTGCAGATATTTAATTAACTCTTTGGACTCAGTATATATGAATAATTATAAACCAACCAACCCTTATAGTACTGTACTGCTATATATCACTATCTTCCACCAAGGTAAAGAATAGCAGCCTCAAGTTGTATCGTAAGTGGTCAAATTCATGAAGCAGAAGATTCACCCCTATTGCTTGGACATTTGCTCACATACTCACATCCAAACACAAACACACACAAACTTGCTCATGTACAGTATTCTTAATTTTGGTAAGATAATGACATTCAATTTTTCTTTTCTTAAAATCCTTTATCTTTCAGTATTGTACACTGCCTGCTTATAGGCAATACCAGTATACCAGAATAGCTTCGTTATAATATAATCCCTGGTGCCATTATTGTAACTCGCATATTGTTTACATTTCAGAAGGTTATGAGGTAATGTCCTACTGTGATGGCCCACTGGATATGAAGTGGGACCTATAGGGAAAATTGGTACTATGGATAGATGCTTGGAACATGTACCCTACCCTTTAACATGTAAATATGTGGTACCTGTAATACCAAGCTTTATAGCACAGTACGTATCTGATAGGGGTCTAGTTTTACTGCAGGGAAACATGTAGTTTCAATTATGATTTGATTTCCAAATAAAATGTCAAGATTTAGAAGATATTAGTTTACTACTTCACAAATACTACTCTACCTCCCTCAATACTACAACCACCAATTATCAACTTTACCTAAAAAAAATGGTGGACATTTTTTCAAAATCATATTGTTAATGGTTTGAAACAAGATACTTGGGCTTATTGATGCCATCCAAAATCACCAGGTAGATGCCATCTAAAATCACCAGGTAGAAACTGTAAGGAGTTTTATGACCATAATGAGCCCTGGCAAGAATTTTCAATGGGCACAATACCTTGTTTCTAGCCATCACTAATATAATTTAGAAAATACATTATGTCGGACAAAGTAATCATCCCTATCACTATACTGTACTGTCCTTCAATCACCCACTACTATCACCACAACTTCAATCACCACTACCATCATTACAATCAACAATTTTCCCATTACAACTACTGTACTAATAAACTCCACCATCACCACAACCCAATCACTTCCCTCACTATCCCCTCGATCATTGCCACTATCATATCAGAGACCCTATAGTAGTCAAAGTTGAGGAAGGGAAGAGATAACATTTAAATTATATAATTTTGTAAGCAATAAGGCATCCAGATCAAATTTGACCTATGTCTCTCAATACAATATAGGGTCTCTATCAGGCAGTATGATATGCAGGAACAATGAGAGAAGGATTGGTAAGATTAAGCCGATGTCACACAGGTGCATTTTAAAGCAATACTTCTTACAATTCTGATCTGACAACTTAAAATTGTAAGTTTTATTAAATAATTCAGCTTTCCACTAAAATCTAGCTTCAGTCTATACTTGGTTTAATTTCCTTTGACAGAAAATTGGATCTCTTAGCTGCTGATTTTTCAGTACTTAATGGAATAATATGAAACTACTTTGTCTCTGTATCCTATTAAGACCAATTGTGTATAATTAGCAACATATTTCACTACAAAATCTTCAAAATAACTGAGAAATCTTGATGGGAACTTTGGAATTTACTGTCAGTTGAAAAGAAACAGAGTATAGTTACTGATAACAATACGCAAAAGCTCGCAAATACTGCCAGAATATCCTTGTCAGCCAAATATTTCCAGAAAAAGCATTTGTGTGACCTCGCCTTCAGAGTTATTATTCCTTACTTGGTGTTACAGCTAGTCTAGAACCTGAACCCCTAACCAATGTCTCACCTGGCCTGCCCTACACGGTGCGGGGGTTAGTAGGGTCTGTTGGCATCCTTGGGTCGCTTGAGCTGAACCTTTAGGCGCTTCATGCCAATCTGGAAGCCATTCATTGCCTGGATGGCGGCTTGGGCTGAGGTCGGGTTATCGAAGCTCACGAAACCTGTGGAAATAAGTCAACGTCAGTACAGTATTACTCAATCTCACAAAATTTGAAAATGTCAGGCTATTAAAGTTATCTAAACATACTAAGTAAATTAATGTGAAACTCACAATACCAGATGTTATAAAAGAAAGCACTCCAATCACTCTTGCCTAGAACTCCAACCCAGGGCTTGTGCCTTTGCATCGAGGTCTTTTGCTTGCTGCTCCACGGATTTTTAATGGATTATCAGTCTTACTTAAGCAGTTGTTTTCTGTTGCAACATTCAAGAAACAATTGATATTATTCATTTTCCAAGAGCTTATAAGAAAGACTAAAAACTTTGAGATCTTAGAATAGTTACATGATGTGAATGTCAGAATCTGCTGATGTGGAGAACTTATACTTATGAGAATATAAATCACTAGCTTTTTATAAATCAAATATTATTAGTATTAGTATTATTAACAACAATACAGAAATCCCGAAATAAGAACTGCTCCTCACCAAAGCACTTGCTCTGATTGGTGGCTCTGTCGATGAAGACCTTGGACGAGATGACATTCCCAAACGGCAGGAACATCTGCATGAGCTCCGCGTCTCCGAACTCCTGCGGCAGGTGGTAGATGAAGAGGTTGCAGCCCTCGGGACCTGAGATGGAGCACCCTGCAGGTATAACACAACGTCAGGCGCAAAGAAAACAACACCACAGACAACTAGAACACATAAGAAATTACCAAGAGAAGAACACAAAAGTAGACTGGAAGATATAAAGACAAAAAAATACTATATCATAATGTTGACCCTTTCAAAGTAATATGTATCTATAATATAATTGCATCTTGCTATTTAAAAAAAAAAAAATGCATATAAATAAAGGTTTGTTGCTAGCCAAAAACCTACATACTGTATAAAAAATATGGAGCACCCAGCAGGTACAACAAAATATCAGACTTGGAAAAGAAACACAACATAATTTAATACATAAAATACCCCAATCTTAACTCTTTCTTAGTATGAATAAAGTTAACGATACAATATTTGTGGTTGGACAGCTTCCGGAGCAATGCATAGGTAGAAAGAGATAACTATACCTTATTTGTGAGGACCTGATAGAGTACCTAGAGCAGTGATACGGTAGGCTAGAAGGAAGTCAGTAGTTAATGAATGGATTGATAGAGTAGTCAGAATAATGTAACTGGGATCCTTTGCTGCCATGAGAGTGAATAGGTAGATAAATTATGAATTGACAGTAAATGTGGGTGTGCATTAGGGTTCTATCTTGAGCACATTACCGTTTGTTATAAAGCTGTCATAAGCCATAATAAACATACAGTACACCTATTTGAATTATGCATCAAACCCAAACAAGACTAGAAGGTATTTTTTTATCATATTCCAAATGCTTCCGAGATAGGCTTTAAAGGTGGGGGCTCATGGGTTGAGGTAAACATGGAAAAATAATCGCCAACCTGCATATAATTATCTTGTAAAATGCAATGTCACTGAAATAATTATTAACAATGGTATAAAGGATTTTGCGGATCATCTATACCGGGCCTGTGACGTCATAGTGACGTCACACCAGTATCCTTAGCCTAGACTGGATGGTGGACTTACACTCTTGTGACCGTCACAGGCCCGGTATAGACGATCCACAAAATCCTTTATACCATTGTTAATAATTATTTCAGTGCCATTGCATTTTGCAAGATAATTATGTACAGCTTGGCGATTATCATTCCGTGTTTATCTCAACCCATGAGCCCCCACCTTTAAGGGTTCCAAGGTTTAAATGGGTGGATACAGTACTTATTATGGGAAATGACGGGACGACATGGAGTTCAGGGGTGGGAGAAAAAACCTGATGAAAACAGAGGTAATACAGAAGTCAGTAGGGTGATGGTGGTATGGTGGTGGCAAGAGGTCAATGGCTGTATTTAATCTCAATCCTATTTAATACAGTATTTGTGATCATACTGTATGAAAGCATAAAGAGATCCATTGGAATGATACCATTAGGACAGGAGACTGAAACCATACTTCAGTAAGTTTGTCAAGTGTATTTTATGCATGCAAGTTACAAGATGGGGTAAACTTTGATGTCATCCACATGGATGGAGCAAAACCATATGGCTGGAGGTAGACTAAATACTCCTGTCCACTCCTTGCGAGTACAGTATGTTCCACTACCTGTGTGATATGATTAGTGGTAGAGGTGATTCTGTTGCCAACTTCATTGATAAACTAAAAGTGGCTGGATAAAGTTTATGAGATCTGTTACCACCAATTTTGGTTTCGGCATGGCCACCCCTTCAGGGATCACGGCATTCGGCAATAGATAGATAGATGTTTCTGCATGAAAGTTAAGCCATTTGCTACTTGTGTGTAAAGTGTAATGTTCTGTAGTCATAAAAGGGCATTAAGGGAAGCAGAAAATACAGAAGCTTGAACTTACCAATATGTGGGTGTAAAGATAAATGTTTAGTGCCTCCTTCAAACACAAAATTTTGAGCATGGAGTTTAAAGGGAGCCTAAGGGTTGAGCGTATCAGTGTCGAGATGCATTAGTGAAGGTTTGCGAGGGTTTGGTTACAAAATGAGGATGGACGTAGACAACTGGGTGAAGACAAGCATAAATGTGGATGAGAAGGGTGGAGAATGAAGGGAAAGACCAAAAAATAAGTGGGTAGAGTCTAAAAAAAGGGACCTCAAGGGTAAAATTGGAACGGAATATGCACTGCACTTGACAATGACACAGGGAACGCCGCTATAAGGGAAACAAGGTTTATACGTGAAAGTATGTCTCAAGGCCATTAAATATTATGATGATGATAGTGATGTTTATGAGTGCCAGCCATAAAGTATGTCTCAAGGCCATTAAATATTATGATGATGATAGTGATGTTTATGAGTGCCAGCCATAAAGTATGTCTCAAGGCCATTAAATATTATGATGATGATAGTGATGTTTATGAGTGCCAGCCATAAAGAAAAACAAAATATGGAGCACCCTCGTTACAAGAGAGTATCAGAATTATGATTATAAAAACAGAGACAAGCGGAATAAATTAACAAATACCCGGTACCAAAAGCTTCACTCTTCCTTTGTATGCTAGAAATTATGAAACACACTGAAAAGTAAATTCAAATAAACAGTAGGATCTAACATAATAATAATATTAATAATAATAATACAAATAATATTTATAATAATGAAAAAGCATTAACGCAATTAATTTAAACAGAAAACCTACCAAGAATCCTAAGGATTTAAAAATCAGGAAAAATAGTGACACTCTGTAATAAAAACTACCAAAAAGGAAATATAATAATGTACGCTTCAACAATCCTATATACTAGCGCTATAAAATAATAGCCTATCGAGGCTGGGGTCTTGACCCTTACAGGAGCGGTGCCGTCCTTTTAACTTTACTCTGGCTACTATTAGACTATTTAATTCAGCTAAAAAAGGGCCTCCAGCAATTAACAAGCTTCAAACTATTGCACTTAATAATTTTTACAACCACAGATCCTTCTTAAACTGCACAAAATCGTTCAACTATAGCTAGAATGAAATTTAAAAAAACGTAGCTGGTACAGAAGGGGTTAAAGGCTTGGTATACTGTAATGTGGAGAGATGATAACAAAATAACAATTTAAAGTAATTATTGATGGTTTATAATCAAATGTGTGTGATTATAAACAAAAATATGATGGGGTAGGAGTTAGAAGTTTAAGCTAATGGATATCCACTTGTTTAGTTCATTCATTATAATTGTAGGCCAAAAATTGTGACCCCTAACCTCTGTAACTCAAAGAGGGCTAGAGCAAATGGGCGTAACTTTTCTACTTCCCTTAACCAATTTAAATCCAAGCTAACACACCACCTCCAACATATTTTCTTTAGCCCATAAACTTTCCCCACCCAAAATATGGCCAAACTAATCTTCAACTCAATTCTTTGCATAGCCTATTTCCTCCCACCAAGTCTATTGTTGGACACACTCAACCAGTCACCATTGCTCAACTATACTGTAGTACTGTATGGTAATATCATGCCTGACTGTCTTGACTGGCGTGTCCTTTCTAACAAACTGGGCTACTTGATCCTGGCGCGCCATGCACTTCCGATTGGTGGCCCTACCAGGTGAGTAAACCTATTCCCTGGGCGGGTGCCCAACCCCGAAAAGGGTTGAAATAGGGGAGCTATCCCCCCGCCAAAGGCGGCTTTCTAGGGCCTTTCCTAGCTGATGCTGAGAGGATTGGGTTCTAGTCATGTGGTGATGGGCTGGTCTATCAGAGTGAGAACTGAGCAATCTCTGCCATACCCATAGCTTACTCTGACTGTTCCTTTTACTTATATATTTTCTAGATCTCAAGTGACGGCATCTCTAACGTGGATTGACCTCCCAATCTACCAAGATTGGAAGCCAAAGCGTCACATTTTTCCCTTGCTGCCCCTAAACTTTCTCTTCATAATTGCTGAGGGACACAGGGCCCTGGGTGGGGCTTTGGTTTCCCGGGCATTTCCGCACCCTCCTCAGCTCCCCGCCATGGAGTGGCTTCGGTCACCCAGGCTTTATTGTGGTCGGCGGGGAGGGTTCTGTGGGGCCACTCGGTTATGGCCTTGGCCTTGCTCAGGGCCTTGGGGCTGTTCGGCCAGGCAGCTTGGGGAACAACAACAACAACCTATTCCCTGGCTGACTCTTCTCAAATGGTAGATATATTAGCCCAATTACTCTAGTAATATTTTAGCTATGGAGGTTAGTGGTCAAGATAATTGGCCAAATTATAATGAATAGACTACAATTAATGTGCTTTATTTATGTTCGATTATAATCATTATTTAAAACCCATCAGACCCGGCTATGTATTCCATACCGAAACCCGGGGGTTTTGGCCGAAAAAGTCTACGCCTAGGCTACCGTATCTTTGTTATTTTGACAGCTTCCGCATTCCCGCGCATCACCAAGCGTAGATGTGTTTTGTACCTGTAGAATGGCGTTGAGTAGAGCTCTCTAAGTCAACTGGTTCAGTTGTGATGACGATTTCCGTGGAGATAACTTTGTGGCGATATCAGCCACTTTACACTACTTTTCACCACTTAACAATAACATACAGGCACACACGAACAAGGACGCCTCTCCTTCTTATGGTCGGATATGCGCGGCGTCGGTCCAACCGGCTGTTGTTTACATGCGTCGGACGGACGCCTCGCACACCAAAGTCGTGATTTTCCGGTCCCGTCGCAAGACCACCGTCTCAACCGAGCCGTCGCAAGATCATCACAAGACGGGAAAAACAACACAGGCTTGCTCCAAGCCAGCGCACCATTTTACAAATATATAGGCTAGGCTATACAACTTTCATTTCATCGGAATAACATTCACCGTCAATTTAATTATCATAAGGATTATATACCTGTACATGCAATTCTGATGTGAAAAAACAATCGGTAAATACTTTTAGCATAGGCCTATAGTCACAGCTGAGATTGTTGTTTCGTGGACAAAATCTAACCAAGCGTACTGTTCGACATTAATTTATTATCAACAATTGGATATTCGTTACTGTGGGCTCTTATTACTCTACTTCCTAATAATAGGCAAGTAAATAATAAGATCATGTTTGGATATACAAATATACTGAAATAAATTAGAATGAAGAAACCGTAAGTTGAGTGAGATGTTTCAGCTTGCCGTCAACCCAGCTCCTGAGCTCTCTTGCCGTCGCAAGAGAATATTTGTGTCTCGCTTGCTAAAGGTGGGCTTGCGACGGGACCGGAAAAAAAGTTTTTCGGGTAGATCTTGCGACGGTGGTCTTGAGACGGGACCGGAAAAACACCTCTCAAGCTTACAGGCTTTCAAGCTGCCGGAGCCTCAGAGCCCTTCCGGGTTCCGCGGGGTGTTTTTTATGGATGCCTCAGAGCCCAACCGGGTCTGAGGGGTAATTAAGGGTTCATTATTTAAAATATCTTAAAATGACTACAGTATGCGACATCAAAATTTGGTTAGATTGTAATTACTGAGGACCTGCTTATAGTCAACAGAGTTTTCAAATCTTAAATAGACTGAAGTCCAGTAAAAATCTCAGTTCAAGTAATTTATTCTGGTATGCAAATTGGGTAGAGCACTTAAAATATAAGGATAAAAGGTAAGTCAGTGCACCAGCCATATTCACTAATTGATGCCATGCTCAGTAGTATCTAGGACATTTCATTTAGATTTTAAGGAATGCTGTTCTTTAAAAGTATATACAGAACAGTACAAAACTTTTTATGCAATAAATATGAGATACAAGATACTTTACTGTACTATAAATTATTATGTTCCTTTCAACAACCAACTATACTCCTAAAATCGATTAATGAAATTTACAATGTGAGATATAATACAGTACTCATAACATTCTTAGCTGTTTACAGCATATACAGGAGTAGGCTATCTTGAATAACTTTTGTTTTAAAAGAAAAAACTGAGAGCATCGGGTGGTGTATATGGCTGTTTAAGTTTAGTTCATGCTTCTTGGTCCTCTGATTTAAATTGTGATTTGGTTAAATTAGTGGCTGCGTTTCGTTCGTGACCACCCCTTCGGGGATCACGGTGTCAGGCAATTGATAGATTAAAGGAAGTGATAAGGGCATTCAAAACGACTGAGGTGATTATTCCTGGGTGACTGAGGTGAATGTATGACAATTTGGCACCAGAAACTTGGGGCGCCGGAAAGTTTTGCACTGAATTTTGGACACCAGAAAATTTGGGCACCAGACATTTTTGACACCATTAAACTTGGGCACCACAAATTTTGGGCACCATAACAGTTATTGTTGTTGTTATTCCCCAGGCTGTCTGACCGAACAGTCCCAAGGTCCCGAGCAAGGCCAAGGCCATAACAGTTATTCCTGATGCCCAAATTTCAGAGTGGCCCAAAATCCCGGTACATAAGATTTATGGTGCTAAAAATTATTGGTGCCTAAATTTCATGGTGCCCAAATTTTATGCTTAAGTTTCTGGTGCCAAAAATTCAGTGGCAAACTTTCCAGTGGCCAAGTTCTGATGCCAAAGTTTGATATACAGACTAAGGTGGTACAGTGATAACTTGAAAGTGATGTGATGTCCGATCATGGAGTAACACACCACACGTATAAATAAAGGAAAAGACAAGTGGCACAGAACACTTTAATGGCGGAGGTACCTGTTGAAATAATAAAAGGAACGTCTACTGCTAATATCACTGGCTACAATGTATATTCATCCAAGTTCAAATTTCATGATTAAGGAAATATGGTATTTGGTACTTACTATGAAGACTACCAGAAAAATAAACAAATAAAAAATGGTTATAATGTACAAACTTCAAAACTAATGATAATCATCTATCCTAAAGAAGTTTATGGATTTCCTGCTCACACTGCTATATCTTGGCATTAAAACACTTGCTTATACATTATTGTACTGACTGAAAACTTTAATTTGATAATGAAAATATTATAATGAATCATCCATATTTAAAGCATTAGCTATCAAATTTTAATTATGCAAGATAACAAAGTTAAAATAATATTTTGGTATTCAAGTTGCAACTTCAAGATTTAATCAGCTCACACAATATGACTCGACACTAAATATAAATTGAAATTGATCCAAGACAAATAAATACTTATACCCTAAGATAAAAAAAAATGCCTACTGTACATAGCTTAGGTAACTGGGATATACCGGCCAAACAGACAATCATGCATCACGTATCCATGCAGACATTAAGTACAACACCAAGGACAAACTATCACATTACCAAGTTGTATGGTACCACACAAACGGCAAGGAATTATATCAATATTGCTTTTATGTCAAGTGGTATGATTTAGGACTACGTACAAATCT
Source organism: Paralithodes platypus (assembly GCA_032716605.1). NCBI lineage: Eukaryota > Metazoa > Arthropoda > Malacostraca > Decapoda > Lithodidae > Paralithodes > Paralithodes platypus. Next base: position 31,859,923 of record CM064499.1, read on the forward strand.
AACTGCAGAGTAAATTACTATAAGATATAATTAACCTAGGTTTAATCCTTTCAGTGAAATGATGCCTTTCTTCATTATATTCTGGCTTTCTTTAGAAGATTTTATACAGTTTAGGAAGGTGATGTGGTAATTAAAGGGGCAACTGAGATAGCATGTAGCCATTTAATTCCTAGAGGTCCTTCCTAAGCTGAACACAATCGTCTAACCGCAGCCAGAATAAAATCGAGAAAGATGTCACCCGTACCGAAAGGCTTTTTACTGATCTGGAGGTAAGAGAGTGGGAGATAATTATGTGCACAGATTAAAAAAATTATAATAATGAAGAACCCGTATGTTCAGTTGTGTTGGTGTGGCTGATTGGACGAACAAACACCCACCTGTCGCTCGGTAAGCAAAAATCGTTGGGGGGAGGAAAATGACATTCCCCAAAAACACAACATGCATGCAATCATAGGAAGTCGGGGATACAGGAAACATGTACTGATCCAGAAAACATGCACTGATCCAGAAAACATGCACTGATCCACATGCAAACACCCCACGATCAAGCACAGGAGCAGAGCCACCTTGCGTAAATCCACCCTCCTCCCTCGGGTACATTGAGGTCTCTTCTCTTTAAATTAGGCAGTCCAACAAAAACTACCAAGTTCTCAATAACTTGAACTACTTATAGAGTTACACTACCAAATACTACAGTATATGAAAGCTAAGGGAAACGCCTTATTAAATTTGCTGGGATAGTAATTATTAACACACAACAAGTACAAAAGGCATATATAAATGTTTCCTTCAAAGCGAGACTGACGAGGGATTTAAGAACACTGTATACAAAGCAAGTTTAACAGTTTAGGGGATAGTAGTCTTTAATATGCAATAATTTGATATATTTTTCATAAATAATAGGCCTAATGGAGTTTACTTGAAAATGAGATTGATTCTGCCGAGGAGCCTAACCAAGTGACCAAATTGTGGTACGGAGCGGGGAGGAGGGTAGTGGTGGTAGTGATGGTGGGGTGCAGTGGGTGGTCTGAGAGGGGGGGGGGGGGGGGGGGGGAGGGGGGGAGAGGGAGAGGGGGAGGGGGGGGGGGGGGGGAGGCTTACCTTCGACCTTGTTGTGGGGTATGGGGGCCAGCTGGGGCGAGGGCGGCTGGGCGTACTGGCCATACACGGGCGCAGGATACACGGCTGTAAGAGGAGGGGGGGGGGGGTGGACACTGTCAGACACGCACGCACACACACACATACGGTACTATCTCATACATACACAATGTATGTTCCCCTGTTGTGAAAACCTGTGATTAATACCTTGAAATGCGGAATATGTACTCATCGAGACCATCCAAAACAAACATTTGTCCATTATGGCCATACAAAATCAATAGGTAGAAACGGTAAGGATTTTGGATGACCCTGATGGGCTATGGCAAGAATTTGGATGGTCACGATGCACTATTTCTAGCCATCAATCACAAGATTTGAACAAAACGTCGGAAAGTGTGACTTAAAGTAGAGTTAATCAAGCTTTCACTCCTTCACTTTGGTGGTGTAATTTTAATATTACTCTGGATAATTTTTTTTAGCATGTCTATATTAATTGAAGCTCGTTTTCTTTGCACTGGCTGCTCAGTGTCCATGATCAGCCGGGGCAAAGAAAATGTGGTTTATCAAGGAATTATTTATGAATTAATTATAAGACTTTTACTCCCTCACCCACTAACTTTACACACACACACACACACACACACACATGGCACTGTAACTCACATGCTGTACATAACCTTTCATCCATTTACACACACCTTTTGCTACAGAAGTAGATACTGTACTTATAGATACAGTAGAGTCCCTATTTCACAGTCCCTCTATGTGCTGTCTGTAACAAGTGTTCCCCCAAGGTTGAAAGAGCAACCGAAAGCCAAAATCAAGGCATGTTAGAGGTAATTTAAGTGTAATGTATTGGAAAGAAGTGTACGTGGTATGCTTGTAAAGTGTAGTGAAATGAATAGGAGAAGGTGTTTGTGAGGGTTAGCTGGATTACTCTCTGTGTAGGTGAGGCACAAATAGAAACAGTGGGGGGAGCCAGGCAAATGAAACAGGAGTTCCAGCAACTCCTTATCATATGTCTATGTGGCCTTCCCTGGGTACTGCCCTGGTCGATTGGTGCCTACAATCTCCCCAATAAAAAAGGGCGATATTGTGTAGGGAGTGTGTCAAAGGTTGACAAGGGATTGGATGGAACGAAAGTTGCAAATAAGATAAAGGAAAGGAAAAAGTTTGTAAAGGATGGTAGATGTGGGATTCAAACTTTTTAATCTAGAAACCTTCTAAGGTTTTCAACTCGTTTGCATTTATGAAGGAATTTGTCAAAATATCTATGAATATGAGGTGAGGCCAATGATTTTGGAGACTGGTAATTGATAAATGCTGACTTTTATTTTTCAGTTTTGTTTTCTCTCCATGGATTTGGTGGTGTATCCTTTCCAAGTTAGGGACGTCGAGATTGAGTACTAAATAATTAACTATTCAAGTTTAGTTAGCTACATTACATCCATATATTCTATATTGGTAGATTATAAACATAAACATTGTTTATAGTGTTGGTTCTGTGAAATACCAACTCTACTGCATAACTATATCACATCCTCTTCCACATCTACAATCACCAACACTGCACTCAGAAATAACAATAGCTATGCTCACTATCATCTAATCCTTCATACAAACAGAAAAGACATAATGACACGAGGACACAATAATCTACATTATAATTAAATTAGTACGCCATATCATATACTGTACTATAATCTATCACTATCCCAAGGAACAATAAACTATTTCTTCATTTTTGGGGGGATGATCATGAATATTTTTCGCATAAGGCACGTGTTATAATGCCGGAAGAGCTTCTGAGATGATTGTAGAGTGCTTTCTAACACTGGCTATAGTTTAATGATACAGTCACACAGATATTGCATAATACTGTATGTGCAAAACTGGTACACAGAAAATGAATCTTTAACATTGAATCCCCTTGGCACCAAAAACATATATCACAATAACAAAGACCAGCGCATATTACCAAAACCTATCTCTATGGACAGAAGTATTGGAAACATTTGAACACGCATTCATTCTCTCTCTCGCACAAAGACAACATAAACAATTACAGTATACCTAAACAGCAAAACCACATTATTCCGTTACACGAGACAAGAATCATGTGACCTCCAAGAACAATCAGACCCACATTCACAGAGGAGCATATATTATTGACACAATAATCCAACCACTTGAAATAGGTGGTCAATGGTCATATACCTACAGTATATCAACAAAGCCGTAAATGGCACACACACATGCCGTCTCTACAACAGCGGTGCTAGTCTACCACATCGACACACCTCCCACACAACACAAACAACTCCTGCTTCAGTCCTTCTTCGTGCTAATTACTATACATCATATAGAGTCAAGTATTTCTCTTCTCTATGACTGTTCATAGATAGCCTAAATCAGCTAATAATTGATAATCTTCAATTTATGGCTTTGTAACAGATACAGGTACCAGTAATGTACTGTAATAATTAATGTGAACAGAAACATAGGTATATAATAATAATAATAATAATAATAATAATAATAACAATAATAACAATACTAACAATAATAATAATAACAACAATAATAACACTTTAATGTATATTGCTATGTTAGATAATGAATATTGCTATGTTAAGTGATTTATAAGAGTTATGTAACTATTAATGTACTGGTAGACATAGTTAACAATTGACAGATCATCAATTTGAAACATTTATGATCAAGTTTGAAATACTGTAACAGTAAGTAATGCCATAGAAATATTACCATGTGAAGCTTTAAATTATGGTTTTGCGGTTAAAATTTGGTTTTGTGGTAGCTAACACGATACAAGTGACTGAGAATAGGGGGACATCAAGTTCATCCAGAGATACCGGGTACCTCGCTACTCCTTCAGGTAGCTTCCAGGACAACTCCACATCAAGTACATCAATAACAATCGCTAAGTAATAAAGTAAGCAGGAACAAAAATAGATACATCGGTATGGTAGAGTAGGGGTTCATGTCAAATCAACTGGTAGACCATCTCAGTCCGTAGATCTCAACCAGTGCCAATTAAATCAGAAGTCCTAACCAATTCTAACAATACTGGCACTGGTTGAGAGCTACTGGTTGAATTGTTCGGTCACCCCAGAGTAGAAAATGGAAAATCAAGGATAGGAATATTACAGGTGACTATCCTAAGTTTTGTATTCATCATTTGTAAAGGGATTATCAAAATATATCATAGGAAAACAATAAGAAAACAAGTAAAAGGGGAAATAGGAGCACAGAAACAGTGCTCATGATGTAAATATTTAATCCTTTCAGTATGCGATGATGCACTTCTTCAACTATTTTGGCTATCATTAGATCATTTTATGAAGCTTAGGATGGACCGCTGGGAATCAAAGAGGTAAATATGCTCTCAATTACAGTATACTTCTGATTCCCTGAAGTCTTTCCAAAACTAAATATAATCATATTATAATAGCCAAACTATTAACCCGTCCAATCCCAGCGACGGCTACCTGCTGTCAGTAGATAAGTCACTCCCCAGTCCCAGCAACGGCTGGGAGCCGTCAGTAATGTACTTTCCTTGTAACTGCCTGTATCAGGCTGTGCCTGGTACCACGACCATTTGAGCACTGCTCTCCATATGGCAACACTTCTCGGCTTATATAAAACCCAGTGAAGGCTGGGAGAGCCAGTCTTCCTTCATCTCTTGAGGTGGAAGGTTGTTCTATCTTGCCATTTTGGCCACATTGCTTGGGACTGGGGGGACTTTCATTACTGTATCCTCCGGTACAGTAGGGGTTAGAAGATTGGAATCACTGTATATTGTGAGGGTTAAACAGATAGAGGCGGTCCCTATTTCAAATCCCTAACTTCACACAGATATTAGACAGACCAGTTAAGGAGATGGGTCGCTTTTCTGGTCCCCCTTCTTCCTCGGTTGGTGGAGGTAACATAATAATTTATCCCCATTAGTTTTCAGATTTTAAGACATTCAGTCTATTAGTTTGGCGATTTTAAGACCTTTCGCCCCATTTCTTTGTCAATATTATGACTTTTCGTGTAATTTAGGTGTAAATTTTTTCCTGGTGAGCGATAGCAAGCCTGTAATTTAAGAGGAACCGGCCTTTGGCCGGTAGATTTTCTATCGAAAGATGTAGAAATTTATCTTGAAGAAGGGTCTCGGGGTGTTTTTTTTTAAAGCTTGATGGAGGTCTATCTATCTATCTATTGCCCGACGCCGTGATCCCCGAAGGGGTGGCCACGAACGAACCGCCCCATGCACTCTGTCCCCAGTCAGTCGACGCCCCTCCCCCCAACCAGCACCACCTTCGTTCATATACTTCCTCACTCCATCCTTCCACCTCTCTTTCGGTCTACCTCTCCCTCTCTGTCCCTCCACCTCGCTCTCATACACCCTCTTAGTCATTATCTCGCTTTCCATACGTTCCATATGGCCGAATCATCTCAAGTTGTTCCTTTTCACACTTTCCAGCACATCTACCTCCACACCACACCTCCTTCTTACTTCCTCATTAGTCTGTCTATCCCTCCATGTAACTCCGCACGCACTTCTTAAGTAATTCATTTCCACTGCTCTCACTCTTGGTCTGAGTCTCTCAACCAACGTCCATGCTTCGCTTCCGTAAGTCAGTGTCGGGATTACCACACTGTCATGCAAGGACTTCTTCACTTCCATACTGACCACCCTATTTCTTGTTACTGCTTTCAGCGTTCCTACAACCCTCTTTCCCTGTTGTACCCTCTCCCGCACTTCTTCATCCATAGTTCCATCTTTACTCAACACACTGCCCAGATACTTAAAAGAGTTGACGATCTCCATAGCCTGACCGTTCAGCTTCACCTCACACTCTGTGACTTCACCCCTTTCGATGGAGGTCTAGGGAGGAAACTAAAAAAACTAATAAATATACTGTATACCGGTACATAAATAGACCCACAAAATAACCACTGACCTCTTAAAGCCATCTTACCCTCAAACTTTTGCGGCTACTTTGCAAAAATAGCCCAGAATGAAACCAAACCTCTTCAACGGCCCTTTGACTATTGCTATCAGTACAGTATCTCTTTTAGCTACTATTTATCTATCTATTGTCTGACGCTGTGATCCCCGAAGGGGTGGCCACGAACGAAATGCCCCCATGCACCTCTGTCCCCAGTCAGTCGAAGCCCCTCCTCCCAACCAGCACCGTCTTCATTCATATACTTCTTCACTCCATTCTTCCACCTCTCTCGGTTTACCTCCCCCTCTCTGTCCTTCCACCTCGCATCAAGATATGAAATAACAACCCCAGCACTGAAGCTCAACCACAAAGGGGACTTTGTTTTGTTTATCTAAACCTGATAATGAAAATGGGCTTTAAAGCAGAGACAATCTCTATTATTTGATATACCCTATTCACAGTTAAAGAATATCTTTTATCAAGTTTTATGTGTCTGATACAAAACCTGTTTTATCTTTCTAAGTACAGTACATGTATAGCTATTTTAGAAACTGATTACTTCCTAGACTTTGACACCATCTGTTAAGCCTATAAATTATGCTATAATATACCTACAGTAGTAGGTATGTACGGCCCTGTAGCTGGAAGCAGTGTATTGCTTCCAGCAATCTCATACGTATATTAAGCAATAAAATATTTTGAGTTTAAACAAATTGCAGTGTATGTAGAGTACTAAAGTACTGTATAATATATGAATACTGTGACACACTCTCTATCAATCTACTGTATCTATCTATTGCCAGATGCCTTATTCCCCTTTAAGAGGGTGGCCAAATACATACTGGCACCATAATATGACACGTGACTGCGATGTGCTTTGTGTGCAACTGTGTATTGTTTTTTTTTAGCTTTAATTAATCAGGTAGCCTATACAATTCCACTATCTTTTCAATGGTAGTAAAAACTTCTAGAGTAATTCTTACAACACTGTGATGATGATAGTGATATACATATTCTTTTCAAAAAGTGAGAAAAAGGGAATGCACAGGTTAAATGGACTGTAAAAAAAAGTCCACTACTGTCTCAGTGGCCGAGACAGAGATCACTTCTGTTACCAGTAAAGTACAAGAGGCTAAACATACAGAGGGAACACCAACCCAGAAAATATATATATATAATATTTATATATATACGGTATCCAACATGCAACAACCAAATAAAAAACACACACAAATAGATAGATGTATAGAGAAAGAGGAAATGAGGAGAGAAATAATAATATAGGGAGTGAACAACAAAGCCACACATAAAGCCGAGAGGAATTCATGGTCTGGCGGGGTATTAGGCCCATTCCTATAGCAGGGACCTGGCAGGGCTTCACAACTTCCCCAACACTCGGAGAACATTAGGAAACTTCAAGCAGTCACACGAGCGCCTGTCTGGCATCTTGCATTTCGGACAATATGGTTTTGTGGTATCTTAATCTAATCCAATTTGATATGGTATTTTGGCCAGTAGGCAGTTGACATATACAGATAAATTTTAATAATAGTAATAATAATAAAATTTCTAAATCAAAGTTTTATAGGATTTTAGTGATTCTCAGAACTAAAGTACATTCAGCCTAGTTCCAATACCAAAGCAAAAGAACCCTAAAATGTTGCCAGGAAAACTATGCCAATGGATAATTGCCGGAGAAACCGCTCGTGACACCACCTTTAGACTTGATTCGCAAAAGGCTAATCTATATTAATTTGTCAGGTCCCAGCTGAATATAAAACAATCCCAGCAACATCAACATTGATAAAATAAAGACACACTGGTTGGGTAAATAGAGAGAAGTAGACAGTCATATTTCACAGACAATTATAGTCAGTACGCATGACATGAAGTACTGGCAGAAAGTTGTGCCAAGTTCAATTATCTCAGATATTTTTATTTATCTATACTGTATGCTAAAATTAAACATACAAATCTTCTAAAAGCAAGCAATATGGGACACTGTTTCTTCGGTATTCAAAATTCTTTAACAATACCCATTTTGATAAGTTGCTTTGTCTTTTTACTGTGTTCGTCCAAGTTTTGGTTTGTTTATTTTGCAAGTTTTACATTATAATAATACTCAACTGCCATATTTCTTTCCTGTCACACACATAGACTGTAATAGACTGTGAAACTTTGCCAATAGTGAGACAGAGAGAAGGAAGTAGGTCACCAAAAGGGTGGTTGGAGTGGAAAGGGTGGGTAGTAGGAGTTGCTGGGGGTGGAAGCGAACACAATTTCTCCGTTGTGGACTTACCCACGCCAGAGTAAGGCATCCCAGGGTAGGCTGCAGACGGCTGGAGGGTGCCCGCCTCTCCGTTGGGTATAGGCTGGGCTGTGGGGTAGAAGGGGCTGGGTTGGCATGGCAGAAAGTGGCTATGTTGGGGATGAAGTAAATATATACCCAATACATATACAGTATACCTATCATGTGGGTATGCAGTATTGAGTGAAGTAAAAATAAACCCACTGCAAATATACCTGCTGTACAGTCTATTTATGTGGGTCCATTGGGATGAGTCAAACATATATAAACACACTGCATAAATATCTAGAGTCTATTCATGTGGGTATGTTAGGATGGGTGAAGTAAATCTATACCCAATATATGTACTGTATATCTATTGTCTGTACAATAAAGGGGAAACAATGTGACCCCTAGCCTACTGTAATTTGGAAAGAGCTGAAATAAACAGGCTGTAATTTTCTACACCTATTTCCTGGTAGATGCTTCCCAAATGGTAGTATGTCAGTTCATTTGCTCAAGTCCTTTTTGAGTTACAGTATGAGAAGATGAGGGGTTAGGACTTCTCGCCTTGCTATAATGAATAATGTACTGTACACTGAAGCCTGTTTCTATGCTTGCACAGACAGCATAGTTCAGACTGGGTTTTTTTACCCGCTATAGGCCTACTGCTGTTGGGTATTCTCATGGTTTTATAGGTACAGTAATTATTATTGTAAGTTGGGCAGCAACATTTAAAGGGAACTTGTTAGTGGCTATAATCAGTCTTGTGAGGTTATATTAATATGATTTTAGATTGCTACTTTAATAAAGAGACAACCCAAATAAATGTTCATCAATTAATGTTTCAAGCTAATAAACCTACATAAAAAGGTTATTATTTAAATTGACCAACAATATCAATGATACATGTGAGTTCAATATCAAAGTAGTCTATAGAAGAATGTGCCATAGTATATGCCATGACAGCCTTATGCTATCTATTTATCTATACAAAATAGTATACATATTTATAGAGTAACAAATTTAAGCAATTTCTTTTACAGTACTGTACAGTACTCTATTCTCTAGTTGTTGTTGTCATTCCCTAGGCTGCCTGGCCGAACAGCCCCATCTATTCTCTAGTAATTTAATTTAATTTTATAATCTATTCTCAAATAAATTATTATGATTGTTCAAATATATACTTATAGAGCATAACTTAACATCACTTATTAGTTATTAGTATGTATTACAGCTAGAAATAACTACAGTAATTGAACTACAGTAATTGTATTTTCAATAAAGCCCTTTTATCCCTTTTGGTACTCTTGATATGCACTTTGTCTTAGAAATACAACACAAAAGCAAAGCATAGATGTATCTTATAAGCATTTTATATTTGATAATGTTGCATCCTTTGAAAGATACCCTTATCATTAACCACTTCAGTATGGGTGATGTGTTGAATTATACATGTAGGACCATGACAAGTATCTTGCCTGGTTATGGTCAACAGAGTACCAAAAGGGTTATGATAATGGAGATACTATAATACTAAGAGATGAATTGTATGGTGGTCGATGAAACAGTCAACATGTGTAATAGCTTTATCTCAGCAATTCACTTATTCAAAGGGAGACACTACGTTGTAACCAAGGGGTAAGCAATTATTCAATACAATGAAGTGGTCATGATCAGTAAAAGAAGTTAGCAATAATCTAAAAAAACAGAGTAACTACCACACACATACAATACAAACCATAGGAGTCAAGTGTTACATCAAACAGCTAAGGATGATATGGAAGCAAAAGAATGAAGTTTCAAAGATAGAGTGAGAAAAATACATGTAAAGAGAACTTCACACAAGAGGCATAACAATGTAAGAGTCATCACACTGTCATTTGCTTTAGTTTAACTTGAGGATAAACAACTTTATTTACAATTAAAAGATTGTGAGAGACTGTTAAATCATTACTATATTCTGTGTACAGTTGTGGCAAAAATGTCAAGGTACTGCACCATTATGCTCCACAAGAAGACACTCATTTGAATCTGCATCGAACCCAAATTAGATAATACAGTGCTGTATAATATCCCAATTGCTTCAGAATTTGGCTTTATGATTTCAGAGATTCATATGGGTGTACATTTTTATGACTATGCACCAATGTCAAGCAGTTCCAAAAAGGAGTTACAATGTTTTAATATTAATACAGTAGGGGTGCAAAGTAAATTTCAACACTGTCTCTTGTACGGTATATAATTCTGAAGTTTATGTCATTATGGTGTACCATTAATAACTGGTTGAAACTGTACAATATGGGCCATAGTATTATTAAACATGGAAATTAATTAAAGGATAATTTTTCTACAGCCTACTACAGGGCCTGGTTCCTCATAAGGTTGGAAAGTAAACATGGAAAGGCACTCGCATTTCCCTTCACCCATCGAGCAACTAGTAGGAAAAGGACATGTAGTGCCTTCCAATTGTTGTATTTAGAAAATGTCTCTTTGCTTTGCATAGATCTATCATAGTCATTGAATCTTCTAGACAATAGCTCATATTACTCCTATAATACAAAAGTTTCTTTTTAAAATTTTCTTCTAACACGAGGCGATTGCGATGGAGCTTAGAAAAGAGTTATCATAATCAAGTGTGTAAGACTATGGCCTTAAGACAAGCACATTTCAACCATAATATGCATAGAAATATTTGACATAGTTAACGCAACATATTTGTTTGCTTGATCAATTGTTGTAAATATAACACAGTGTGACAACTCCACAAGGAACACAAAATACACTACACATACAAACACACTAAAGTGTGCCAAGAGGGGCCAAAACACCACAACGCTGCCAAATGTTCTCACTCCAGTCTCATATTAGTGTCAACAAAATTCTTAGCAGCAAAATTAAAGTAAATACGGCATTAAGAATAAAAATAGCAATATATACAGAAAGCATGTACAATAAGATAGGGAAGGGGATATGTAATAATAAATGAGAAAGTATTGCTCTATTTAGAAGACATACCATACACGCTAATGGAAAAACTGACTATGCTATCCATTACTACATGAAAAGGTTAAAAATTGTTGGTGTTGAACAAAAAATGTCATAGCTTCTCTAAGTATAAAATGTTCTCTTGTTTAGCCCCATTAGTTTGCTGATTTTAAGACCTTTCACCTCATTTCTTTGTCAATATTAAGACCTTTCGTGCTATTTGGGTGTTGATTTTTTTCCTGGCGAACATTAGTGAGCCTGTAATTTTGAAAGAACCGGCCTCTGGCCGGGAAATTTTTCTACCGAAAAAAGTACTGTACAAATTAATCTACAAAGGGGATCTAATGGATGTTTTTTAAAGCTTGATGGAGGTCTAGGGAGAAAACTAGAAAAAAAAAAATATATACATAAATGAGCAAATAAATAAGCCCATCTCCCCTTAACACTATCTGGTGCAAATCTTAAAATCTCTAAACAAATGGAGTAAAACAGGTAGGGTATAAAAAGACCCACCTCGCACCAGATAGGGTTAAACAAACAGACTAAATCACTGAGCATTCAACAATAGAAAGTTAACAATATGAGACAATAATTGGCAAAGTACCGTACTATGCTAATAAAATTACTGTAATCATAAAGCCAATATAAAAGGATAAAATTGGAATAAAATTGCACTGAAGTAATTTACATGTTACTTTAGATTTTGCCTGGAATATTATGCAGATTTTGAAATTATATATATTTAATTACAGTATATGTTTTGCTAAACAATGGAAAAAATATGATCTATAAAATAAATATCTTATGTGTGCTGAATATTTATGACCAGATATTACTTAACCCCTTCTGTACCGTGACGTCTTTTTAACTTTATTCTGGCTACTATTAGACAATTTTATTCAGTTTAAAAAGGGCCCCGAACAATTAACAGGCTTCGAACTATCTCACTTTACCCTTTTAACGACCACAGATCCATTTTAAACTGCACAAAATCGCCTAAATATAGCTAGAATGAACTTTAAAAAATGTCGCCAGTACAGAAGGGGTTAATGGTTAAATAACTACTGTACCAATAAAGTGAAAGCAAAGTGCACCGTAATGTATGTACAGTAGCCTACATAACAGTATCATGTATTAATGCTTAACTATATCAGGTCATTCCAGCTGGGAAAAACAGCAGCATCTAATCTAAAATATTCTAAGAACTTAGATATATAATTCTATAGAATACTGTACTGTCTAAAACTATACAGAGTACTATATTTAAAACTTATGAAAGCACTAGTGCAAAGTTTATATTTATATAAAGCAGTTGATAATATACACTACTACTGATGATTTGTGTGTTTTCATCTCAAAGATCCTACATTTATTTCCAATGTGGCTTAAGCATACACTATGAATTATAATATATTCATTATTTATAATTAATATTTAAAGAGGCGATGAATAAAAGCACAGCATGCTTATTTACGGTATGCGAGCAGTATTCATTATATCATGCTTGTATAATACAGATATTATTATTCCAATGTAAATGGATGTTTCAATTTCCATACACTGTGACCATATAAGCAGTAGCCATATGTCTGGATGAGTGCTTATCTACTTGTAGGCAGTGATGGAGCTAGCTGATAAGAACTATTAAACTACTGAGTACAAGTGAATACTAAAAGTGTAGGAGTGTCTGTGGTCCAGTGGTAGTGGAGACACGGTAGATGCAAGTGAGTATGATGCACTACAAACACTACAAGTGAACCAATGTACAGGACGGCTTGGAGGCCCAGGGCAACATAACTCTGTACAGTCACACTCAAAAGTACAATAAAACACCTCTCTTTCAGACTTTGAGGGTTCAGAAACATAAGGCTTCTGGACTAGGTATGCATTTTGGACTTTACCTCTTTCTCGGACAAAGTCCAAGAAACCAAAGTATATGTCTGAACAATGGTATTCAGTCTACACAATTGCCTCTCTATTTCAGACAAAGTCTCAATGATAGAGGTAATGATTCCAGACACCTGGCTTCCAGTTCAGACAATCCCCCCGTTCTCAAAGTCCAAAAGACTGAGCTGTTCACACTTCAGGAAATTATGCACTTCTAGATAAAGCCTCCCTCTGATTAGTCTGAAAGAAAAAGGTTTTACTGTAGGATGCCTCCAGATATTCTACTTTGGATATCTCTTTAGTAAAAAGTAAAATAAAATCCTTAGCGAACATGAACAAACCCTCTATATTCAAGCTTTGCTCTGTTTTGTTAAGGAATATCTTTTTATTTTATCAAGAGACTAGAATGAGTTGAAGTTGTGAAGGTGGGTCACGACTTATGACTGTGACTGTACATCCAGGCTGATGCTGATGGTGGTGGTGGTGGAGGCAAAGAGATCAATCATATCATATTAGAAATGAAAAAAGGTAGTACTATTCATAATGCTGATGATGTAGTATATAAAGTTCTTCAGTATAAAGTGTCTTACGTGCAGCAAAGGTCTGAGGGAGGCCGTTGGCAAAGACAGCCCCCTCGCTCCCCCCGGGCTGACTATTGGGCCCTGGTTGGGGAGCAATATTGAAATTCTGCACCGTAGGGGAGGGCATGGAGGGCAACGCACCATTTACGGGCTGAGCTTGACTGGCACCTGGGGAGATACATGGGCAGCGGAGGTGAGGCACAGGGCAGGGGCCGGGTTCAGCAACGCATTTACCACCACCGTGATAGTCAACGGTAAAGTCCATGGTTACTCGTCCCTGGATTCACCAACGCATTTACACCACGACCGTCATTGGTAAATTCAATGGTAGCTCGACCCTGGATTTATCAACGCATTTACCACTGCGATCCTTAGCAACGTCAGGGACTGGATTCACCAATGCATTTACCGCTACTATACTTGCTAAAGGCCACGGTAACCTAATGTTTTTAGTACTACAACCTACCCATGATTACCTATGCACTTACTAGGATCTTAACCATCTCATGCCTTTAGCATGTGGTTGATGAATTCATGATATTTATAGTGTTGTGGCAAAAAAGTAAATGGCAAGTAAGATGGGAAGGTAACGTTGGTGAATCCCGGCCCTAGGGTTGTTGCTGTGAGGCTCACCGCTTGTTCTACATCGGGATCTATACCACTATACTTAATTGATCTATACCACTATACTTAATTGATCTATACCACTATACTTAATTACCCACTAACGCAGGAAAGAAGGGGCTAGATATATGTCACAATGCTTAAGGGGGCCCACCTTGCTTTTCATATCTTTCTCTCCCTCTCTCTTTGGCTTTTATCCATTCGGCCCCATTCAATCTACTTTTTTAAGACGCTTACCCCCATCCAGGTGTCAATATTTTCTTGGCGAGCGGTAGCGAGCCAACATATATGTATATATTTTGTTGTACAGCAAGCTAAATTTGTAAATTTTTCAAATAGAAAAATGTCTCTGGCGAAGCTGGATTTCTCCAAACAATGCTGGCTCGCTTTCGCTCGCCAGGAAGAAATCGACAGCTGGATGGGGATAAACGTCTTAAAACAGTTGGCTGAATAGGGCCGAATGGATACAAGCCAGAGAAAGAGAAAAAAAACAGGTAACCCCCCTTAATTATCCACTCCCTCATAAAACAATAAAGTAGATTAACCTCACTAAACTTGATTACCCACTTTGTCAAAAATAAATAAAATAAATAAAGATAATAAATGCAGCCATGCTCGCAGTGCTGCTCTGAACGGCTACAGTGCTTAGTTATGACAAGTTTCCTGGTTTCAGTGAAAAATTAAATAACTTATGATTGAGGTAATATGCTGTTCCATTCACTTGAAGTGTAAAATATCCCCCAGAACACCATCTCACTAAAAATCCTCCTCCACCAAGGGCTACAAGATTGCACAATTGCTGGCACCAAACTGTTCAAGCTTCAGTCCTGTAATTTGGAAACCGATAACCCAGAATATCTAATGCTCCGGATTTGACAAGGGAGAGTCTACGTCTCATTTCTGACTTATGCTGCACATCAGAGATTAAGAACCGCATGCTGCCTTGCAGCATAGGATTAGTGTACAGTACTGTACTTATTTGCTCGTATGAAAAAGTTTCTGGGTAAGCCACAAAGAAGAAAATTGGAGCACACTATTAATTTTTGGTCTACCCTGACATATCACTGTGTTATAGTGATGTGTGGCATAGCACAAAATTGCAGCACAGGATCTTCTAAGGGGTAATGTACAAAGTATGCCAAAATCAATATAGTTTTATACTAAAAAAACTTTTGATGGCACATAGCCTAAGGGTGTACCTGAATATATATTTTAGCCTTTTATAAATATTGTTGTTGTTGTTGTTGTTGTTCCCCAAGTTGCCTGGCCGAACAGCCCCAAGGCCCTGAGCAAGACCAAGGCCATAACCGAGTGCCCCCACAGAACCCTCCCAGCCGACCACAATAAAGCATGGGTGACCGAAGCCACTCCATGGCGGGGAGCTGAGGAGGGCGACAGAAACGCCTGGGAAACCAAAGCCCCACCCAGGGCCCTGTGCCCCTCAGCGATTATGAATAGAAAGCTGAGGGGAGGGTTCTGTGGGGCGCTCGGATATGGCCATGGCCGTGCTCGGAGCCTTGGGGCTGTTCGGCCAGGCAGCTTGGGGAACAACAACAACATATAAATATTGCTATGCACTTAGGCTATTTTGAGATTCTTGGAGAATAAATTAATGTGATAAGAGAACAAACATTCATATTATTTATATACCTTCTAATCCTCCGGTACATCTTCAATACCCTGCTTAACGGATCCACAGGCCTCTGACTGTAATGTGATGGTGGTGGTGGAGTACTTTTAGCTCAAATTGTGTTCACCCCAGACCTCAATGCTCTGCCCATCTCGTTATATAATAAACTAATAGTGCATGTTAAAATACGGTCTTAGGCCTAGAATCAGATATTGCTGTGAAGGGTTGGGGGGTAGGGGGGTAAACGGAGGGGGGACGGAAAAGGGGCACCAACTTATCCTGAAATTAATCCACAGGTTTAGTGAAACAAATAAATGGTTAGTAAAACACCGGGCCAGTGGGAACCAGCATACCGCTAACTCTTCCAAACGGAAGATGGTGTTATGTTACATCTGCTTCCCTCTGGCACAGTGCTAAAGCACACACTCTTGATATATGAGTAAAGGTTTTGGATGGCTGCCATGTCTCAATATCTATGTAGATCTTTCAGGATTTAGCATTAATAATACTGAATCAAAGTGTTAAACACTGCTTACAAGTTTGTAAAAACTTCATTATAGTGTCAATGGCTACCTACAACCAAAACTTCCACACAGAGACATTGATAAAACACTTATAGATAGATAACAACTGAACTGGAAGGTTTGCGACACCAATAACATCTAGAGCAACATCAACAACACCGAGGTAGCAACTGACCAGTCAAACGGCGTTTACCAAGTCCCTCAATATAAGTAAAACATCATAGGAGCATATTTCTAATTCCTGTAAAATGGTGTAAAACATCTAATCTTGAACCCGATGAGGATTTTCTTGTTCGCATAAAATGCTGCAAGTATTTACTCTTGAACATGATGAAGAGATTTGCTGGTTGATACAAAATGGTGTACATATTGACTGTTGATGCTGATATGTGAGACAACTTTGCGAACGCCGTCGTATAGTGTTAGTTTGAGGGTGCCACACCGACAGTTTGGACAGGAACTGAAGGAGACAGACAGGGAAGGAAGGAGGGAAGGATGATCATTTAGTGGTGGTCAGGAGAGAGCTAAGCCAATCAAGGGTTTAAATGATACTTGGTGATCAATGTATTACCGGTGTGCAGGTCATTTAAGACATGTCAACCACCGTGTAATCATTTTAGAATAATATATTAACAATGCAGTATTGCAATTACTTTTTAAATGAAAGTAAATATACAGCAAAAGATACGGTATAGAATTGGAATCCTGAACATTTTTGGGTCACCTGCATAGCTTACTGCGCATCATATAGTACAGAAGCTGGCCTAATAATAAATAGTTTACTGTACATATATTTCAGCTTAGCAGTATCTCCCACACACCGAGCGTGATTCATGTGAGGGGATGAATTTTAGTCCAGAACGAGTGGGTATTTTTTTTTTTCCTTAAAGGTAAGTTACTCTAAACTATAGCAACTGAAAGCGACTTAAGAAAAAAGAAACATTAATAATAAAATATATTAATACAAAAAAACCTAGGATGGGACAGTTTAGGGCATATAATAAAGAATGCTTGACTGGTAATTTAAGTGCTACAAAAAAATAAATAAAGCCATAAGTTACCAAACCCAGCATCCTTCAAAAATCCCTCTGCTATCAAAGGGTATGGGGGAATTTAACTCTTCTCTCATGGTCGGATCTCGGGCGCACAAAACTCGCTGCTGACTATAAGACTAACTAAGGGTCTTGGCCTGGGACTACTAAACTTACCAACTTTTGAACTCTGAATGTCCCACACCAGAGGCACTGACGCTGCAAAGATGGAATGTGTCTGTTAGCGCGTACGAGGGCAGATGAAGGAGGGAGGGTGGGGGAGGGGTGTTTGCACTCACTGGGGGCCAATTCTTCAAACATAACTTTCATTATAGTACAATAATAATAATAATAAAAACTATTTGTCAACAATCTACTACGAAAAAACCCTTGTAAGGCTTTAGTTATTATAGTACAGCAAAATCCAATAGTCTAGGACTTGAGGGGTCTAGCTGTTTTTTTTTTTTTTTTTCTCAAAGCAGCTATATTATCACTTGGGCAGCTTTGACAATAAAAAACCTAGGCTGATTATTGCCAACAGCTCAAGTTGATGCCTTTGTTACTGAATATGAAACCAATTTAATGCCATGACAATAGTACTGCCAGTGATAGTTACCCAAATTGGCTTTGTGGCAGGTAACTTGAAAACAGATGCATGAAAAAGTGGCCCTGTGTCTGTGTCTGTTGTCTGCTGTGGTATGTGTGTCATCTTTTGGCCGATGGAGGGGGTGGGATTGGTACACCAAATAAAATACAGTATTTACAAACCGAGACATGAAAATAACATCACCACTTGCATTCAAGATTATGAGGAAGAGTAAAAATTGTACATTGAATATAGAGTACATCTATTGTCCTGCTAAGTATCTTCTACTTGGTGTGAGGTAGCAATGACAGAGATAATTAAAAACATAGTTAGGGGTGAGTACATTACTGCAATTATAAACATTTATTCATTGAGGCTAGTAAGAGGACCAGAAAAATACAGAAATGCAAAGGTAACAAGTGACTAGGCAAAATCAGTATAGTATTTTACTTAATGAATGGCTATGTTAACTCAATAACTACAGTAAGTATGAGTAATTTACTATTCTTATTTAAAGAATACATTATTATATCCCACTTTGTTTGATTTGATCATACTACTGTATCATCTATAATACATTCATAATTTTAATCAAACTCTAGGATACTCAATCATTGTAAGAATCTCTCTCTCTCTTTCTTTCTCTCTCCATCTCTCATACTAATTAACTAAGTACATTAGCCTATACTCTGACTTCAGAAACTTTAGTATACAGTAGAAGTATATTTGGCTTCCAACCTACTCAGTTAATTTGTGTAATTTAGTTACACATTACTGTACATATAACATTTGAATAATTATTTAGCAGTACAAAACAAAATAAAGAGCAAAAAAATATATATATTTAATCTAGATAATTCATTGGCAATTATTGTGGGTCCTTTTAGCAAACCAAACTAATTGATACTACTGATCAGGTCTGTGCTGAAATCAATGTGCCCACAGATGACAGTGAAATAACATCCAAGTGTCTTATACAATCATTCCTTATAAATAAAACATGAACAGGAGGTACGGTTATGAAATGTTGGCTTCCTCATTCTTCTCTTTATCAATAACACATTAGAACTTCACATTAAGGAACACAGTACAGTATTCATTAAATAATATGTCTCTTTCTTCCTGTGTACTCTTATGTGGAATTGCAACATTTATTGTGCATATGTGTAAGCCTACGTGTTTATATATGTGAAGCAGTGTCATTGTTTTTGTAATTCCAGTGTCGTAAAGTGATCTAAAACACTAGTGAATTGTTGTAGAAGAACAAAATATTTTGAAAAATAAAAGACCAGCATAATATTATTTGTATTGCGCTATTAGTACAAGATAAGGGTATTGAATGTCTGGGCAACAAGTAAATCTATCTATATATCTATTGCCTGACGCCGTGATCCCCGAAGGGGTGGCCACGAACGAACCGCCCCCATGCACCTCTGTCCCCAGTCAGTCGACGCCCCTCCCCCCAACCAGCACCGCCTTCGTTCATGTAGTTCCTCACTCCATCCTTCCACCTCATATTCGGTCTACCTCTCCCCCTCTGTCCCTCCACCTCGCTCTCGTACACCCTCTTAGTCATTCTCTCGCTTTCCATACGTTCCATATGGCCGAACCATCTCAAGTTGTTCCTTTTCACACTTTCCAGCACATCTACCTCCACACCACACCTCCTTCTTACTTCCTCATTAGTCTGTCTATCCCTCCATGTAACTCCGCACGCACTCCTTAAGTAATTCATTTCCACTGCTCTCACTCTTGGTCTGAGTCTCTCAACCAACGTCCATGCTTCGCTTCCGTAAGTCAGTGTCGGGATTACCACACTGTCATGCAAGGACTTCTTCACTTCCATACTGACCACCCTATTTCTTGTTTACTGCTTTTAGCGTTCCTACAACCCTCTTCCCCTGTTGTACCCTCTCCCGCACCTCTTTATCCATAGTCCCATCTTTACTCAACACACTGCCCAGATACTTAAAAGAGTTGACGATCTCCATAGCCTGACCGTTCAGCTTCACCTCACACTCTGTGACTTCACCCCTTTCGAAGACCATAACCTTGCTCTTCCCCGTATTTACCTTCAAATTCCGTTTTTCGCACACTGTTCCAAACTCATTTACCAGACCCTGCAACTCCCATTCATTATCACTCATCAGAACTGTATCATCCGCAAACAGCAGTATAGGTAGCTTCCACTCAATTCCCTCCCTTTTCAGCGATACACCAACATTCACTGCTCTTGATAGTATTTCTTTCATGACTCCATCCATATATACAGTAAACAACCACGGGGACATCACACACCCCTGTTTCAAACCAACATTCAGGTCAAAGAACTCGCTCTGCTCACTCTCCACACGTACTGCCGCCTTTGCACCCTCATACATGCTCTTCACTGCTTTCAGCAACTTGCCCTCTACTCCGTATATTCTAAGTACTTTCCACAAACCTTCTCTATCCACTCTGTCATAGGCCTTCTCCAAGTCCATAAAGGCAACATACACCTTTTGTTTCTTCTCCAGATACTTCTCCACAACGCAATTCAGGGTAAAAATCTGATCTACACATCCTCTTCCCTTCCTAAAACCTCCCTGCTCGTCGCCTATCCATTTCTCCGTTCTCACTCTCACTCTCTCAATCACTACCCTACTGTATACCTTCCCTACTACGCTTAGAAGACATATTCCTCGGTGGTTACCACACACTCCTCTTTCCCCTTTGCCCTTATATAGGGGGACTATTATGCCAGTCTTCCAGTCATCGGGTGCAAGTAAATAATAACAAGTAAATAATAACGCAAATCTTCAAACTACAGAACCTGTAGTTTACAAGCTTAACATTTTATGCACATTTCTTGAAACTAATTGTATGTCCAATGACAAAGATTTAAACAATATATAATTATGTACCAGTAAGTAAACGACTGTAATTTATCGAATTACTAGTCCTTAAATTGTAATCATATTTCTTTATACAGTACTGTAAAAATGAGCCTGTGTGACTAGTGTATTGGTATGGAAAGTATACAAGTGAATTATAAATTTGATTTACTACATTTTAATCATATATACTTCTGTCTCTACCTCCAAGTACCTCGTCTATCCTTGCACTATAATTACGGTAGACTGGGCTTGACTGCATTTAGCGGCTAGATTGTTTTTGAATGGATGTTTCTGGCAAAGTTTGGCTACAGGAGTTGATTTAGCTTTTCTGTAAGTATGTGGCTATATTAGTATGTATGTGGCTATATTTGTATGTATGAGGCTATGTACATGTATGTGGCTGCGCTTGTATGCTGTGTGGTTGTGTAATGGGGTGGTGGTAGTGGTGCGGTTAAGATAGTAGTGGTGCTCTTGTGGTAATGGTAGTTAGTTATGTAGAGCAAATTAACCAGACCACTGAGCTCCATACGGAACTCTCATAGGTCTGGTAGTGATGGTAGTACTATACTGTAGTCATGGTGGTAGTAGTGGTGATGGTGGTGATGCTAGGAGGGAGGGAGGGAGGGAAAGAGGGAGAGAGCAAGGAGAAGGTGGGGGATATAAAAATAAAAAGAAGGGGGTTGGTACAAGGGGGGAAGGAACATGCACACCAACTACAACAGCCAACCGGAAACCACCACACAAGCTATAAATATATATATATATATATATATATATATATATATATATATATATATATATATATATATATATATATATATATATATATATATATATATATACTGTATATATATTTATATAATACACTGAAATAATGAGCATCCTAGCCATGAACACAGAGGTATATCAATGCCAACCATGGAACAACCACTAACAACACAGAAGAGGGAAGGGTTAATGCAAGAAAGGGTCTGCAGTACCGGTACTTGGAAGGGTATTTTCCCATAAAGGGGTATATATTTCCAAGGAAAGGTAAAATCAAATGGGTTGCCATGGTAAATTTTGGCACAAAGAGTTCAATTAAGGTAGAAGAATATCATGTACAGTAGAGTTAAAGCAAAGAATACCTGGAAAGCTAAAGAAGAACAAGGAAGGATTAAGCCAATAAGGTCACTATTAACTAATTTGCAACAATAAGGTCAAGTAAAGAAACAAATTAGTAATGTAAAGTACAGAATAATTAATGTATATACAGCAACGGCTTAAGTAGATTAAGGCAAGGTAGACAGGAAACAGTAAATTAGGAAAGCTATAGAGTAAGTTACCATGGATAAAAGCTTTGCACTTGAATAAACTAATGAAAGCATATGGTCCTCCCGGGATTCGAACTCGGGACACCACACCCATAACATAAGTATCTAAACCATTACACCACCAGCTTTGCGATGCAATGGTAAGTGATTGGAAATGAAGATCCAGAAATATGACAGTAGAATAAAGGAATTAACAGAGTCGCACCGTCCTAAGTTACAACAATCAGGTTGATAATGATTAGAAATTTGAAAGAAAACAAAGGATCAGATACAATTCAATTGTCTAAGTAGACATAGAAAAGTAGAAAGGCTGTCTTCATTAAAATACAAGAACACAAAAGAAGGATAAAGTGAAGTTTGCTAGTTTTTGCAAAAGAACAAAAAGGGAAGAAATTTACAAGGATTGAAAAAGTGTGATTAAGAATTGATACACTTGGTATGAATAGTTAAAGAGTGAGATAAATAAAAATATATATATAATTGATGTTAATAGGTGAATAAACTATGTGTAATATTGAGGGCCACAAGAAGACAGACAAGCAATACAGTCCAGGAGTCAAGGCTAGGTAATGACAGATGTTACAATAGACAGAGAACAGTACAAAGAAGAGTGGGACAAGGTGGAATGGGACAGTGGGAAAGGGGGAATGGGATATAGTGGGATTAGAACAGACATAAAGGGACAGTGGGAATGGAAAATGAAATGGGATAGAAATAATGGGACAGAAAGAATGAGACAATGGGAATGGCACAGTGGGAATGAGATAGAAAGAATGGGACAGTGGGAATGGGACAGTGGATATGGAACAGTGGAAATGGAACAGTGGAAATGGAACAGTAGGAATGGAATCATGGGAATTACACAGTGGAAATGGGGCAGTGGGAATGGAACAGAGGGACTAAGACAGTGGGATTAGCCACAAAGGAATGGAACAGTGGGAGAAAGTGACATGGTAGGAATGGAACAGTGGGAATGAGATAGTGGGAATAGGCCACAAAGGAATGGAACAGTGGGACAAGGGACATGATGGGAATAGGTAAAGAAGGAACAGGAATACTAAGGCACAATGAACAAGTTAAGGAAATTGATAATAGGACAGAAATGGAAAAGCTGGGAAGATCGAATAAAAATAAGAAGGGCAGAAGTTAAGACCCTCTGTGGAATGGAATCCAATAAAATATTTGTGTTTGCTATATTTTAAGGAATAATAGATTAGCATAATAAAGGAATGACAGTACTGTAAATAAAAGAAGTAAACAAAATGTATGAGGGTACACAGGTCTCCCTCACTATCCAATGCCACAATTTACGATATTATTATAGGTTTTTAGGAGTTTGGGTTTTGGCTCGTCCGAGATCGCATCCCCATTAACCCCCTTCATTTTAGGGTTTGTTATAAAAAAAATCTATTTAAGATTGGGTTTTCAGGAATATAACCCAATCGTATATCGAAGGAGACCTGTACTACTGTAGAAGAAAACATATTAAACGAAAATGGACAACTGAAAAAACGGACTAATAGCCTCATATCACCACGTGGGTAATGTCATCGTAAGGACTGGTTATGATTACATTAATAAACTAGAGGATCAAATAGAGATTGGTAAGGGAGAGAGCATTATGTGATCTATAGAGGACAGATAAAAGAAAATAAGGAAAGTGTGAGAGAGAGAGAGCGCATCATAAATATAATAGAGCAAGTTAACCCTTTCATGCAATGGGGGTTGCCGTTTAGTATTCGGAAATAGAATTATCTTAATCTTATAATTACCTCTCCAATATTAGTCTTCTGCCCACAGCTCACTCAAAGACAACTGCTGATGTTGAAGTAACTAAACTAAATGTCTCTAAACACCCCTGATGGTCACAAAGGCTTATGTATCCCAGAAAGAGCGCAAATTGCGTCCTTGTACGCAAAAGGGTTAAAGAGAGTATGGTATAGGGCCAAGTTAAAGTGAGCGACGAGAGACGGAAGTGAGAAAATAAAAGATAGGCTACCTTAAGAGGGTAGACTATCACCACATCTGACTGGTTATGTGGGACAAGTAGAAAACAAGTCTAGGAGTATGTGGGGGAGGAGTGTGAGGGGAAGAGAGTGGTGGATTTTAGAACAAGCTAACAGGATCCTATTAACAATCTACAGAAAACAAACGTAAGAGAAATTGGTAGAAGAAAAGTCAAGACTCCTAAGGTTGAGATATTAAAGCTCGGTTCACACATGCACGAATTAACGTCAAGCCCATCCCCGACCAAGAAAATAGGCAGGAAGGCATCAATCTGGAGGCCCCATGTGGCCACGATGGCCACTAGGGCCGTTCCAAAGTTTTTTTTCCGCCGTTCTCATCCCGTTAGTCAGCGTCTAGACGCCGTCAGTCGTCATCTAGACGACGACTGCTCCCGTGTGTGTCCCGACATAACAAGTTTTCTGGCAGTTGCCCCGACCCACACGGACCATTTTATGCATGCACAAAAAGGACGCCGCCTAGGCACGGTGAATTAAGGGGTCGGGGACGGACGGGACGTTAATTTGTGCATGTGTGAACCGAGCTTAAGTGAAAGAGAATGCGAAGTTACTTAATGTATATTTCATATTCTAGGTTAGGGAAAGAGGTAGAACTAAATTCAAATATCTTAGATTGCTACAAAAAACAAAAAATAACGAGAGGCAATGGAAAACGGTAGAACAAGGTAAAATAGAATGAAAGACAAGGAAATGATTTAGCTTGAAGCAGAGTCAATGATCCTAAGGTTGCCAGAAAAAGGTAAAAGAGAACGAAATGTGCAGGTAGCTACAGAAGAGAATGAAAGGTACGAGAAAGAGGTGCTGTAAAGCAAGAGTCAAGGATCCTAACGTTGAGAGAACAAGTTAAAGAGTTCGATAGCTACCGGCAGTTAAGGTAGAAAAGGAGAGAATATTAGTCTGGGGGGGGGGGGGTCTCACCGGAAGTGGGTGGTACGACGGGGCTGGTGATGCCGTTGGGAAGAGGGGCGGGGGCGTGGGGCATCTGCGTGGCGAGGGCGGCCATGGGGTTGATGTAGGTGCCCTGCGAGGCCGCCGCCATCAGCGCCGCCTGTTGCTGCATGAACTGCTGCTGCAGATGGAACTTTATGTTAGCTGCATTCAAACACTGGCCAAGCAAGAAATATAAATCTATAACTATGTCACCTGGGCATCAGCTAGGCAACAAATATCTCTTAATGTAAAATAATACTACTCGCCACTACAGTTGAGTTGGCACTGCAATAAAGTAGCCACCTATGCTATAAATTATCCAAACAGCTACTCTCATAAGCACCACAAAGCATTTTTTTTTTCATTAGGTTTCACGTTCATCAGAAATATTTGGATATAAGATATGGCTTTGGTGATAAATGTGGTCATTTTTATAGGACATGTGGCGACTTCAATGCAGTGGCAAATTTAGAACTATTGATGTTAACTCATTATGACAAAGATTCTAGATTAGCCTATAAAAGATATGGTAAGTTGATTGGATGATTCGGCCGGCGGCCCCCGTGATGTTCATGTTTTTGTACCCCATACCATCTTACAGTCGGTTCAAAACTACATGTATCAGTACCCCAGAGAATGTTGTGTATGATAGCAGAAGTTACTATAATTTGTTCTATTAAAGACACACCATTTCTCTTAATAATTCCTTTTAAGTACCCCTCACTCTTCCATGATAAGATGGGAGAGTCTTATAAGATGGGAGAGTCTTTTATGGTGGTGGTAGTGTTATATGCTAATGTATTCTCAAGTGGCAGTTTATCACATGAGTGGATTGAACAGCGCTCACAAATATATAGTGAATGTTTCTACTGTACAATTTCACTTGATCAGTTTGGCCTATGACAGCTAGTGAATATGAAAAGTATAAATTATTGCATATCCCATACACTTTGATACTATATATATATATATGCTTATCAATATCTTCATAAACCGTAATAATATATATTTGAGAGAAAACAAATTCAAGTGGATGGGGAAACAATTATAAATTCATACCTTAATTTCGGAACATTTGAAGTAAATGGCAATGCACAGAACATTCAACATGTATACCATAGTCGATAATTAAATAATAGACCAATTAACACGTAGAACACTCTTTAAAACATTAACGGCATTTTGTATCTATATATTAGCCTAATAGAACATCTAATGCACACAATTTGAAACAGTTAAAACTACTGTATATAAAAAGTCTCACTCAATGTAATTCGGGCCTACTCTGGGTGGTTAGCGCTATGGTCTAAAAACACAATCACAATTTTAAGAGCAGCTTTCTACCTAGCAAAAGGCACAATCACCCGCGTTTCCCTTACCACTTGATATAATACATGTCAAAGATGATCTAATGGATGACATTTTGAAGCACAAAATTGAATATAAGTAAAAATAAAAATAAAACAGTTATAAAAAACACAGTACACAACTTTCACATAACACACAGAACACTCGAAATGGTCGTATGCATCGCCGACCTACCTAAATATGCCACAGTATACCCAAATACACCCAAACAAACGCATTTATATAGTCCTCTTACTCGTAAATGCAGAAGAGGTTAAATAATGCCTTTTAGAAAACAAATGTAAGCACAAACCGTTAATCAATTTTGATGTAAAGCACAATTATAAAATACACAAGCTACACAAACTGTACATGAAAACACGAATTTGTGCATCGACATCTTCCGGATATGCCACAATACACCCAAATACACCCAAAACAATTACAATCTCTGTGCATATTCCTCGTACCGGCAGATGCAGCCCTGGTTAAAGGAGCTCATTTTTTGTGGACATCTGGAAGCACAAAATTTGATTTAGATCTTACTCAATTTGTACACTACACTGTGTGCATCATAATTTATCAGCAAAATATTGAACTTTACCAAATTGTCAATAAAATTGTCCATCACAGCTCCAAAAGATCTTCTCACTATTCCTCAATTTACAATTCAGAAAGGTCTTGCATTTTTTGTAAATACTATTAAATATGCAAACACACACCAGTCGTGCCTTTTATTATTATGAGTCATGACTCTATACAGCATTGGCCTATTGTGAAACTAAACCATGTATTACTTGATGATAAATGATCCTGTCAAAAAATAGTGACGTAGATGAACATAATTATATTTTTGTATACTATATATAGTTAATAAAGATAAGTAACAACAAATTGCATTGAACAAATTCTTGCTATTGCAAAACGGCGATCCATTTCTGAATGTTGATGAAATAATGAGACCGTAGTTATACTAATCAATCTTCCAAAATCTCAATCTCTCCCGCTCTCTCCACAATATAACATCTCGTTTAAGAATACAAAATTATACGCATTCAATATTAGAATAGATTAACATTAGATTAACATGTTTTTTATTTTGTGTTGTGTTGTCCCTGTTCGGGCTCTGTCTCGAGTCGGCCACCCCCAACTATGGGTTATGTGCCTGAGTATATAGATAGCTAGATAGAACATGGATGCTAGGAAATGCTTGATGATAAAAAATGTCAAATTCAACCCTTTCTCTAGTTTCCCAGATTACAAGGAGCACTTTTACAATTAGCAGCAACACATTATGGATATGGTTCTTTAATGTTTTTACTCTCAGGGGGTTACTATAATATATTAAGCTTTCAATGTATTTCTTAGCTCCATAGAATGACATGTTTTCCAAGCCAAGATTGTTTGGCATATTGAGCGGCTCGCTTGGTGTAGTGACTAGGTCTCGGACTTCCACCCAAAGGCCCGGGATCGCGCCCACGCTCGGCGCATTACAGATTTTTCACAAGCACTGAGTCGTTACCATCCCTCATGAGCAAGGGGATGGGGTAGTAGTACAGGACCCCAATGGAAATACGCCTAATCGGCCTTATTGGGCTATCCTTAGCTGGCTTAGCATGCACTAGCTTTAAGAACTATTATTATTATTATTATTTTGGAGGGATTAGCGGGAGACCGGGTGAAAGACTATCTAATATGTTCTTCAGTTTCTTTATCAAAATTAACGGGAAAAATTACAATTACATCCAAACACTTCCTCCACAATGCCCTAAAACAACAATCTATATGCCCGCACAACCTAATAAATTAATCTATCGAAAACACTGAAATGGCCTAGTACAGAACGTGGATATATTGCTGACCTAATTACATATGTCTACAAATAATATTATAATCAATAGTTCGCCGTAAATTTTGATGATAGAATCTGAAATCGAGAGAGGACATTAACTCAAAATTTCAAAGAGATACTGGTAAATTAATTGTACAAGTCACATCTATTACAAATATGTGAGGATTATGAAATGCAAATGACAGTAACATATAACTACAGGTACTGTACACAGTTTATGAGCAAGATTTTCGGCGATATATTGATCTTGATTATACAGTGACCCACAGGAGTGTTTTTCCATCTCCATGATTTTATGTATGGAAGTAAACATACAATGATTAGTAAGTGAGCTAATTTGTTATGAAAGTTTTTTTTCCTCCGATGAGTGAAGTAGGCCTACTTAGTATTGAACTACACTCGGAATTCAATCTTGCATTATAATTTTATAAAGTACGCCTACTTACGTAAATACACAATTATCAGGGAGAAGGAATAAACTCTTGTGGGCGACTGTATCTTCACTCCTTCAGTAGGAGTCCTTTCCACTTCATTCTGGTTAACATTAAATAATTTTATTCAGCTTAAGAAAGGCCTATATGCATCAAAGGCATAAAGGATACCTCAATTATTTATCAACCCTTTGATTCCCACAGGTTCATCGTAAGCTGGATAAAATGGTGATGGCAGGAATTGTATTAAGGGATAGATGGCTTATTGTTGCTATGCAGTGGGTAATGGTAAGTAATGTGAAGACTCGAAGAGCAATTGTATTTGTGAATCCCCTTCCTTTCCTTCTATTTCCTACCTTCCATACTTTCCTTCAGCTCCTCTCTTCCTTCCTTTCCCCCAGCTCCTCTCTTCCCTCCACCTCGTCCCATCCATCCTTCCCTCCACCTTCTCCCTTCCTTCCATCCAGCTACTCCCTTCCTTCCATCCAGCTCCTTCCTTCCTTTCCTCCACCTTCTCCCTTCCATCCTTCCCTCCACCTCACCCATTCCATCCTTCCCTCCACCTCACCCATTCCATCCTACCCTCCATATCCCCTATTCCTTCCATCTCCCTTCCCTCCATCATCTCTTTTCCTTCTTTCCCACTCCTCTTGTCCTACCCTCCCTCCGTCCACCCCCTTCCCTTCCTGTCTTCCCTCCATCGTCTCTCTTTCTCATCTTGTAATACCCTCTCTCTGCCCTCCCTATGAGATGTTGACCTGATTATCAAACTGATTAAAGACAAATTCATGGCGTGAGGAGCTATTCCCTTTCACTCTTCTCCTCTCATCCTTCTGTTTTATCCACATGGTTCGTCTTCATGTCCCTCTTATTCCCCTATGGATCTTTCCCACTCCCCCCCCCCCCCCCTCTCTCTCTCTCTTACTCACTTTCTCTCTCTCCCTCCCTACTCCCCGAAATGCTGATGTTAAAATAATCACCTTACACTTCCAACTGATTGAAGACGTAGATATTAAAGAAGATTCCGCTTACCATTCCCGTCTCTCCTCTTACTTTCTCTGTCTCCTTTCCCTATCATAGTCCCCCATCTTAATTGTTACTCCGTCACCTAGCATCGTCGCCCCATTTGTCCATATTTCTCCCCTCTCTCTCCATTCTGATTCCCCCTCATCTCAAGCCTCCTACCTCAGCCCCTTTCTCCGACATGTTGACCTCAGCACAGGCCCCCTAAACTCCACTCTTGGTGAAGATGAAATAATGAAGGAACACCGGTTTGCTAGTTCCTTGTTTCATAGATTCTCTCGCTTTCCCCTCTCCCCTCCTCTCATTATTCCATCCCCTGTCCCTATCTCTACCACCTGAGTATAAGCTCCCTAAACTCCGAACTTGATCAAACGAACGTGCCGGTAAAACTCCATATAATAACGTATCCCATTATTCTCCCAATTTCCCTCCACTTTCCCCCTTTATTACCCCTCCTCATATTCCTCCTACCTCCGTCACATTGGCGTAACTCCAGACTGGTTGAAGACGAAAGGCTTAAGCACCATTTGTTTGCCATTACCTTGTTTCCCTCTCTTTTCCCTCTGTTATTCCCCCTACTCTTATTCTTTCTGCCTCTGTCCCTATCTCTGACACCTGAACATTAGCCCCCTAACCTCCGAACTAGATAAACGAAGATGCCGATAAGGGTCAGCATATTATCGTATCCCATTATTCTCCCACCTTCCCTCCACTTTACCCTCTCTCTCTCTCTTCTTCTACCTTCTCGTTCCCCTTCCTCACACGCCTCCTACCTCGGCCCCTACTTCCGACAAGTTGATCTGAGTGTAGCCTCGAAATGGTTGAAGACGAAATAACTTTAGACACCATTATTCACCATCCCATCTTTCCGTTTACTTCTCTCTTTATTGTTTCCTCCCTCTCCCCTCTCATTCCCCCTCCTCTCACGCCTCCTACCTCGGCCCCTACCTCCGACACGTTGACCTGAGCGTAGGCCCCGTAAGCTCCGAACTGGTTGAAGACGAAAGGGTTGAGGAGCCCCATGTTGCCAGCCATCTGTTGCATGCGCCGCAGCTGCCTCTCCTTCTCCGTGTCCGCGAACTTCACCACCAGACTGGAAGATGCGCCCTGCCGAAAAAGAATGGGGCTTAGTAGGTATTATTGGTTTGGGGTTTTATTATTATTAGCTATTACTTATATATTTATGATATCTCTCTCTCTCTCTCTCTCTCTCTTTGCCCCATCTTGAACATGGAGTGCAATTTTGGTCTCCTTATCTGAACAAGGACAAGAAACTCAAGTCGTGTAGCATAGAGCGACAAAGTTGATACCGTCTCTGAGAAATAAATTATATGACGAAAGATAAGAACAAATATGTTTTCACTTAAGAAAAGAATATTGTGAGGTCAATTAATTGAGATGTAAAAAAATGCTTCTGCACTTCTTCACCTATAGTATGGTCAACGAGTGGAACAAACTGCCAGAGAAAGTGGCACAATGTACTACAATTGACACATTCAAAATGTGGCTAGACATCAGTAGTACTGTATAAAACATTTCTCAACTTCTTTCGTTACTCTGAATTTCCCAGTAGAACTGTTCTCCTTTTGCTGGGGGCATAGTTTCTGCACTAAATTTCTTGCCGACCCAAGGTGGAAGGAGTTAATGGGTGGGGAGAGAGCCTTCTGCTTTACTGTCTTTAACTTCCATTATTTAGCAAATTATATCTTAGAATTAAGTCTGGACTTCACACACACATACTTTATCTCTGTGTTATACCTATAGGGTAAACATTTTAAACATTTAGGCGATGTAATAATCCGCTTTCGATATATAAATCTAAAAATGGTTATTAATTTTTCATAACATTAAATGCAGTGTTCTTCTGTAATACTAAAAGCTATTATGGCCAAAAAATATTACAATTATATTTTGAACTCAAGCTATTTTGGCAATAATAATACACTAATATTAACTCATTCACTATTCAGAATTATATAATATTGCAGTTGTACAATCAAATAAAAAAAAACAATTGAGACAAGATCTACCGCTCTAAATTCTGTAAACACATCACAATAAACACAACTTTACAATCACAAAGATGCATTAACTCCACAATTCATAAACCACAAATAAAATATAACAAACTACAATAACACAAGTCATACCATTACAAAAAATCACATTCGTTGACTTGTTTTATGCAATACGTAACATAGTATAATATTATATATATATACTGTATATATATATATATATATATATATATATATATATATATATATATATATATATATAAAAGATGATAGACAGATGCGAGGATACAAAACTACGGGAAACAATGGGCGCTCAACCCTCCTTCCGACAGGGCCAGCCCAAACAATCTATTCTAAATCCGATCCTCATGCCACCGCCAAGCGATATTAGCATATTTAGGAAGGGTCTCTCGGAATAACCCTTCTCTTCTTGCTTGTTTTATTTTCTACTGTTCTCTCCCGGAATAAGAGGATTGACAATATATATATATATATTATATATACTATATATATTATATATACAGTATATATTGTATACAGTATATTATACAAACACACAATTCTATATAGTTCAGTTCTCTAAAACCACTCGCCGAGACATCAAAGTAGAACACCTATTTAAGGCTTACAGTTGCGATGTAAAATTACAAACAATAAAACAAATTTGATAGACAATCAGTTTCAAGTATAACAAGCACAATTTTACTTACAAGCGAAATATACGCAAACACCACCACCAACAACAAAACTACACCGACACAAACTCTACGGTAAACAAACACAAACACCACACCGAAACAAACACTAAGGTACGCACTACGCAAACAACAAAAACACCACACCGACACAAACACTACGCAAACACCAACCACTACAAGTAAAAAGTAAACAACCCTGAACACCATTAATAAATAAACAATCACTTACGATGACTGAATATCCTAGGTCTCTGATCAATATATCAACAGAAAACCAAAGAACAAACACACACACACACACACGCCGATTACAGTCTTCCATCATTAACAATAATAACAGACCCCACGGCACATAATACAGGGTACGACTTTGAAACCACCACGGCAACACAAACTGCTCACAAACCCACAGATCACGATAACAAATGCCAGCTCTTCCGAGCTATCAGAAGAGAATGGATAACTCCGTCGACGACACCTGCCCGGGATGTAACACAGCACCCCATACCATTGAAAACATCATATAAGACTGTATATCACACAATCACTTACGCCAACAGCATAATCTACACTCCTTGAGAGCTCTGTGGGAAAGCCCAACCGTAGCCATGGCCTTCCTTGGGGAGTCGAGGCTGTTCGGCCAGGCAGCTTAGGGAACGACAACAACAACAATAAATTCCCATACACACACACGACCACAAATCCCAGTGCGTTAACAATAATATAAATATAATAACCAAACCCACGGCCCAGAAAACAGGGTACGGTGTTAACCCCTTCACCAGCAGCATTACGTCATTTTCATGATGTTCTGGTTACCGTAAGACGATTTTCTTCAGTATAAAATCTACTACGACTCAAATGGGTACCGGTATATATGATCTCAATAAACCCTCTTACTAGCATAGGGCCTTCTAAAACTACATAAACTCATCTAATTTAACCAGAATCAAAGATAAAAAGGCTCACAGTGCTGAAGGGGTTAAGAACTACCTCCACAACAACAACAACAACAACAACAGTACGCACACACCCATAAATGACGGTAGCCTACAAATTTCACAGGCATAGTTCTCAGCATTTATAAGCTTGCAACAATTCCAATGTTCAAACTTTTAAGGCCAAGTTCTGAAGCATCTGGGCTATAGTAGTGTTGTATTGCCTTGCCCAATACAACCACACCCACACGCACACAACCACAATCACAACTCACAGAATAAAAAAGGCCCACGGCACTGTAAACAGTGTCTGACGATAAATACCACCAGCACCACAAAAAAAAAAATAAATAAATAAATAAAAAAAAAATAAAAAACCCGCACAACTCCACAAATCAAATTACAAAATTTCACACCTTCACACACATATAAATCACAGTGCCCGAACAGTAATGCAAATGTAACAATAAAACCCACGGCACAGACAACAGGGTACGGCAATTACAAAAAAACAACAACAAAAACACACATATTACGCATATACCCACAGATCACGATACAACATTCACACACATAAACACACACACCACCACTTCGCTAACAGTTAAGAGGTACCACTAACAATAATACCAACAACAACAAGACCCACGGCACAGAATACAGGGTACGGCACTGAAAATCACCACAATAACAACAAAACTACGCATAAACCCACAAATCAAGATACACAATAGTCACAGGCACAACCACATATCATCACAGTGCGCTAACAGTAATAGTAAAGATAATAAACAAGACCCACGACACAGAAAACAGCGTACGACGTTGAAAAATGGGATGTGTTTTGACTTACGGGGCGACTTACCGGCATTGTCTGACTGCCGTGAAGAGTGTTAATAGCGGCTTGTGCCTCTGTGTGCGACCCGTACTTCACAAACGCACAACCTGCAGGGAGACACGGAAAAATGAACGATTAGTATGGCCGACACAGGAAAAAAAGCAAATTATTCAACAAAGTGAACATATTGTATAAACATATGTGGATAAATGCTTAAGGGGAGATTACCACTTGAGGGATTTTTTTCTTGACCCCTTTCTCCCTTATGTTTAGCCCAATTGCGTTTGATATTATAAAACGTTCGCCCCGTTAGTTTGGCGATTTTAAGAACTTTCACCCCATTTTAAGACCTTTCGTGCCATTCAGGTGTCGATTTTATCCTGGCGAGCGATAGCGAGCCTGTAATTTAAGAGGAAACGACCTTCGGCCGGGACATTTTTCTACCGAAAAATGTACAAATTTATCTTGAAAGGGACTCAAGGGGGTGTAATTTTAAGCTTGATGGAGGTCTACTGAACAAACTAAATACCTCCCCTTAATATATAGTGTGACCCGTACTTCACAAACGCACAACCTGTAGGGAGACACAGAGAAACAAACGATTAGTATGGCCAACACAGAAAAATAGCCAACATTTTCAAGAAAGTAAACCTATAAACATAAGGTGGATAAATGACTAATTTATACAGTGTGACAGGTCCGAAACAAACGCACAACCTGCAAACATAAACACACCAAAGGTTATAAACACTGGCTAGATACAGACATATAAGAAGTCGATATATATAACAGTATTATTCGTATTTCACAAACGCACAACCTGTAAAGATAAATTCACACAAGTGTGAAATATATATATATAAGTTAAGTATCAGACATAAATAATAGAAGTGGAATAATGATTAAGTTAAATGCTTTGATAGGTCTACAACCTGTCTCACTCTCGCACAACCTATATATATATATTGCGGGCATTAGGTTGAATCCTAAAGGGTTTCTGGTATCTATAGAATGTATCCAGGAAACTCTATGGTCCCTCACTACCATATTTGACTGTCACCACTAGAAGGGGGTCGGGAGCTACACTCACTTCCCGTACTACTAACCAGGTATAATATGGCACCCGTGATTTTCCTTGCATTATTATTGATAAATTATATTTTTTCACCAACCAACTTCACTTCTAAACTCAATTAATGAAATCAACAAATACATGTGGCACTTATGCATTACGCTATCAAGACAGTCTATACAAGTTTTGAGCTATCTGTGGCCGCTAGTTAGTTAAAATAGGACTTCAGAGGCTGTCAACCCTATTGGATTATTAAGCCAGCACACTGTAAGTCCAGAATAATATCATGACTGGAGCCCCCTTTCGAGAACTCCAGACCCTTGCTGTGGCCGTGTATACAAAACTAAATATATATAAAAATTACTGAGCATGTTAACTCACACACGAAACAGTGAACACAAGTAATAAAACAATGGTCATCACGAACTTTTAAAAAGAAATAGTGTAATCATAGAAATGTAAAAATGAAGAAGCTGCATGAAGAACACAATAGAGAGAGCACATACATTGAACACAAGAACAATGGGTACGAACGCTTGGGGCTAGAGGTGAAAAAGGTGTGTGTTCTTTTATTTCATAATTTCATTTGATTAAAGTTTTATTTCCATATAGCGACTTTGATTAGTTCGTTTGCCTTTATATTAATTGTGTCGTCCCTGTTTTGGTTTGTATATTTGATAAGTTTTACATTATAATTTCGTACATTTTAGAAAAGAGGAATTAATAACAAAAATAATATACTGCAATCGCTCTATAAACGCCCCACCCGAGAAATGGTAGTGTGAATAAAGTAGCACTTGCGCTAAACATGACTCAATAAACTAAGACCACTTAACCAATAAAGTAAAAATAAATAGGCCTACACGATTCCCAACAATAATATATGGTCCTTGTTCGCATTGAACATATCTATCTATTGCCAGAAGCCTTCATCAACGAGGGGTTGGCCAGGAACTAATCGTTTTCATATTACTATCTATCTCTCTCTCTCTCTCTATATATATATATATATAGTTAGAGATTGCACATAAAGCATGACTCTCTCTCTCACTCTCACACACACACACACACACACACGCAAACACCGGTGCAAAAATCCAAACAAAATCGGATTAGCCCAACACAAACGTTTTTCAGCTTGTATTTAAACAGGGAAAGGGTTCACGAACGCTTTTAAACAGGGAAAGGGTTCACGAACGCTTTTAAACAATCCAATTCGTCCCACCCAAACAAACACACAAAACCCAACCAATAAACAGGATTCGTTCAACACAAAATACGAATGAAAACAAATACACACAAAACAGGTAGGCTACACACATACTGTATATAACAGGTAGGCTACACACATACTGTATATAACAGGTAGGCTACACACATACTGTATATAACAGGTAGGCTACACACATACTGTATATAACAGGTAGGCTACACACATACTGTATATAACAGGTAGGCGGGTGCCCAACCCCGAAAGGGGTTGAAATAGGGGAGCTATCCCCCCGCCAAAGGCGGCTTTCTAGGGCCTTTCCTAGCTTATGCTGAGAGGATTGGGTTCTAGTCATGTGGTGATGGGCTGGTCTATCAGAGTGAGAACTGAGCGATCTCTGCCATACCCATAGCTTACTCTGACTGTTCCTTTTACTTATATATTTTCTAGATCTCAAGTGACGGCATCTCATCCGTGGATTGACCTCCCAATCTACCAAGATTGGAAGCCAAAGCGTCACATTTTTCCTTTGCCCCTCAACTTTCTCTTCATAATTGCTGAGGGGCACAGGGCCCTGGGTGGGGCTTTGGTTTCCCGGGCATTTCCGCACCCTCTTCAGCTCCCCGCCATGGAGTGGCTTCGGTCACCCAGGCTTTATTGTGGTTGGCAGGGAGGGTTCTGTGGGGGCGCTCGGTTATGGCCTTGGCCTTGCTCGGGGCCTTGGGGCTGTTCGGCCAGGCAGCTTGGGGAACAACAACAACAGGTAGGCTACACACATACTGTATATAACAGACAAAAGTCACGAAATGATATGACGAAGTGAGTTTGGAAAATTATCACGATGAAAAGTTATTATATTTAATACAGTAAAACCAGACAGAAGAGTGAAATATAATGAAGGGACTATAGAGGGCACCCACTAGAGTAGCTAACCCACGCCTATAGTGGATTCCCTATTACGTACTTGAATCCTTCATTACGGCAACATAATATTAGTTGGTGATATTGCGTTATACTACTTGAGGTCACAACTTAAGATAAATACAAAAACAAACACATTTATCGGGGCCTATCCCTTTCAGTAGTCCATGGCGATTTGTTTTTCATTCTATTCGTCTTATTATTAGACGATTGTATTATGTTTACAAAGTCCTATTATCAGACGATTGTAATCAATTTACAAAGGATCTGTGGGAGTCAAAGTTGCTTGGTGTATTTTATCCCTTACAGTACAAGAGGTCCTTCCTAAGAGTGGGACCCATTAGTTTGGCGATTGTAAGACCTTTCACCCCATTTCGTTGTCAATATTATACCTTTGCCATTTAGGTGTCAATATTTTCCTGGCGAGCGATAGCCAGCCTGTATTTTTAGGAGGAATATGTACAAGTTTATCTCAAAAAGGGGGGGGGGTCTTAATTGATCTCAAAGAGGGGTCTTATAGGATTTTTTTTTAAGTTTGATGGTAGTCTAGGGAGCAAATTA
Source organism: Paralithodes platypus (assembly GCA_032716605.1). NCBI lineage: Eukaryota > Metazoa > Arthropoda > Malacostraca > Decapoda > Lithodidae > Paralithodes > Paralithodes platypus. The sequence continues at coordinate 31,898,172 of CM064499.1, forward strand.
AACACCTGCCTTTAATAACTTGCCCGTTCTCTGTTACTGTAGGGTCTCTAATAACGTGCTCTGTTACTGTAGGGTCTCTAATAACGTTCTCTGTTACTGTAGGGTCTCTAATAACGCTCTCTGTTACTGCAGGGTCTCTAATAACGTTCTCTGTTACTGTAGGGTCTCTAATAACGCTCTCTGTTACTGCAGGGTCTCTAATAACGTTCTGTGTTACTGCAGGGTCTCTAATAACGTTCTCTGTTACTGTAGGTCTAATAACGTTATCTGTTACTGTAGGGTCTCTAATAACGTTCTCTGTTACTGTAGGGTCTCTAATAACGCTCTCTGTTACTGCAGGGTCTCTAATAACGTTCTCTGTTACTGCAGGGTCTCTAATAACGTTCTCTGTTACTGTAGGTCTAATAACGTTATCTGTTACTGTAGGGTCTCTAATAACGTTCTCTGTTACTGCAGGGTCTCTAAGAACGTTCTCTGTTACTGTAGGGTCTCTAATAACGTTCTCTGTTACTGTAGGGTCTCTAATAACGTTCTCTGTTACTGCAGGGTCTCTAATAACGTTATCTGTTACTGTAGGTCTAATAACGTTATCTGTTACTGTAGGGTCTCTAATAACGTTATATGTTACTGCAGGGTCTCTAATAACGTTCTATGTTACTGCAGGGTCTCTAATAACGTTCTATGTTACTGCAGGGTCTCTAATAACGTTCTCTGTTACTGTAGGGTCTCTAATAACGTTCTCTGTTACTGCAGGGTCTCTAATAACGTTCTCTGTTACTGTAGGGTCTCTAATAACGTTCTATGTTACTGCAGGGTCTCTAATAACGTTCGATGTTACTGCAGGGTCTCTAATAACGTTCTCTGTTACTGTAGGGTCTCTAATAACGTTGTCTGTTACTGTAGGGTCTCTAATAACGTTCTATGTTACTGCAGGGTCTCTAATAACGTTCTCTGTTACTGTAGGGTCTCTAATAACGTTATCTGTTACTGTAGGGTCTCTAATAACGTTATCTGTTACTGCAGGGTCTCTAATAACGTTCTCTGTTACTGTAGGGTCTCTAATAGCGTTCTATGTTACTGCAGGGTCTCTAATAACGTTCTCTGTTACTGTAGGGTCTCTAATAACGTTCTCTGTTACTGTAGGGTCTCTAATAACGTTATCTGTTACTGCAGGGTCTCTAATAACGTTCTCTGTTACTGTAGGTCTAATAACGTTATATGTTACTGTAGGGTCTCTAATAACGTTCTCTGTTACTGCAGGGTCTCTAAGAACGTTCTCTGTTACTGCAGGGTCTCTAATAACGTTCTCTGTTACTGCAGGGTCTCTAATAACGTTCTCTGTTACTGCAGGGTCTCTAATAACGCACCAACACCCTAAAGCAAAGCCAACCAAAAATGGGAAGGCCAGAAGAAAAAAAAGTGGGACCGAAAAAACCCAAATTTGATTCCGACGCTGCCGTTCTATTCTAAAATGTAAAAAACTGGACAAACAAATAAGGTCCTCCGCTTGGGTTTTATTTATTTGTATTGTTTTTTTTATTATTTTAGATATATACTTTTGATATATTGATATATTGAGAGAGAGAGAGAGAGAGAGAGAGAGAGAGAGAGAGAGAGAGAGAGAGAGAGAGAGAGAGAGAGAGAGAGAGAGAGAGAGAACGCAAGTGAGAATGAGAGATATAAAGGGGGGGGGGGGTACCCGAGGGCCTACAACAATCAACCCTAACACCAACATAAATATTCCGCCACAGCTGTGAGGGACACCAACTTTAAAGGGGCTCATAGAGGATATTTTAATAACAGTAACGGACAAAATCAATGTACCGTACATGAAAATTAAATACGACAGTCCAACCATTAAAATAGGATAACACGTTGAAACAAATGTAGTTCTGTCTGTTGTGTTATTGCTGGTGTTAAGGTGTGTGTGTGTGTGTGTTATTCAAGTAGCCTGTACAAACTAATTATTTGAACTGCTTCTTTGTAACACACAATTGGGGCTCTCAATTAGCTATATAATAGTGTGTTTTAGAATAATCCTAGATACTGTATATATAATACATTTAGGAATATTAATTTTGCTGTAAATCCGGGCTGGGTGTATGAGGGATCTGCCACTTGAAGGTGAGACAATCAATCATATGCAGACGTTCACGAAATTACAGTATGATTTTACTCTGCTTCACCAAGAAAATAGCTAAGTATGTATAACTTCATTAGCAAATTAAAACAATTAGCAAAACAACTTATAAATATTGTTAAAAAATAATATTAGAAAATGTAAACAAACAATACATTATAATGAAAAATATTAATCATAATAAAACAATAAAAGTTAATTTGCCGGAATTCACATATTTCCCACAAATACTTTCACGAGCCAAAGTTTTAGCAAACAACCAAATTAAACTTTAATACGCAACGCAGATAAACTCATAATTCATTGGATTCAGAAAAATACAGTAATACTAAGACAAATAATAATAACAATAATAATAATAATAATAATAATAATAATAATAATAATAACAGTAATAATAAACATAATACAAAAACAAAATAATAATAATGATGATTGGTCATTTAGATGAATATACAGTACATGTAGAAAACAGCCATTCGGAGGGATATACAGTATATTGGCAAAGATATAAGATAGGAGAGAGAGAGAGAGAGAAGGGGAATAGAGAGAGGGATTGGGATAGATAGATAGGGTGGATAGACAGATAGGTTGACATAGAGATAGGCTTAATAATACGATATGGCTGGGCAGATACAGGTAGATAGGTAGACATATGTAGACAGATAGATAGATACAAGTACAGATAGATTGGTAGATATATAGACAGAAAGATAGGTAGAATTATAGAGACAAATAGATAGGTAGACATAGACAGATAGATAGATAGGTAGACATATAGACAGACAAATAGATAGGTAGACATATAGACAGATTGATAGGTAGACATATAGACAGACAAATAGATAGGTAGACATAGACAAATAGATAGGTAGACATATACAGACAAATAGATAGGTAGACATATAGACAGACAAATAGATAGGTAGACATATAGACAGACAAATAGATAGGTAGACATAGACAGATAGATAGGTAGACATATAGACAGACAATTAGATAGGTAGACATATAGACAGACAAATAGATAGGTAGACATAGACAAATAGATAGGTAGACATATACAGATAGATAGGTAGACAAATAGATAGGTAGACATATAGACAGACAAATAGATAGGTAGACATAGACAGATAGATAGGTAGACAGACAAATAGATAGGTAGACATAGACAGAACGATAGATAAGTAGACAGAGACAGATAGATAGGTAGACATATAGACATAGACAGAAAGATAGGTAGACATATAGACAGACAAACAGACAGATAGATAGGTAGACATAGACACACATAAATAGGTAGACATATAGACAGATAGATAGGTAGACATATAGACAGAACGATAGATACATACACAGATAGATAGGTAGTCATATACAGAAAGATAGATAGGTAGATATATAGACAGAGATAGATTCAGATACAGGTAGATAGACAAATATAGGTAGACATATAAACGGAGAGATAAGATACAGGTACAGGTAAATGGGTAGACGAATAGACAGACAAATATAAACATTTACAGGTAGACATAAAGACAGATAGATACAGGTAGATGGACATATACAGATAGCTAGGTAGACATATAGACAGAGAGATAGAGACAGACAAATATACACAGATATACTGAAGGTAGGCCTAGATGGGTAGACATATAGACAGAAAAATAAAACTAGATCATATTATGAAGCAAAGGAAGCGAAACAGATGGTGGTGGTGGTGGTAGAAACATATATGATAGACAGACAGATAGAGAGATGGATATATAGATAGTTAGGTGAATACATACAGCTAGAGAGATGGATAGATAAATAGCTAAGTAGATAGCCTACATAGACAGCTAATGAGATGGATCGGTAGATAAATAGGCTAGACAGCTACAGGGATAGATGCATATATAGGTATATAGCTATATGGACAGATTTATACATAGATAGGTAGGTAGATATATACACAGATAGATAGATGGATACAACATAGATAGGTACGTAGATATACAGTATAGACACAAAGATAAACGTAAAACAATAAACTGAGCAGGCGGAAAGAAAGGGATAGAGATAAAAAATTAGATAGATAGAGATATGAGGTATGCACTATAGCCAATGCGAGGTAGAAGTGGTGGTGGTGGTGGCAGAGTCTAGCAGCTTCAAGCCTCAACGGTGATGAATTGTTCAGACTCTCTCTCTCTCTCTCTCTCTCTGTGTGTGTGTGTGTGTGTGTGCCTTTGGTGTGTCTCCCTGTGTGCCTTTGGTCTCTCTCTCTCTCTATCTGTGCGTTTGGTGTGTCTGTCTCTCTGTATGCCTTTGGTCTCTCTCTCACTCTCTCTCTCGGTCTGCGTCGGTCTATCTATCTATATATCAAGACTCATTGAACCCAGATGAGATATTAATGCATCAATAGTTATAAGCTCACACTGTGTAATGGTTTGAGATGATCAACTGGCCAAATCAGTTCGCCTATACCCAAGAACCAAGTACACCTGTATTCCATAATTCAATGACAATGTGGATGAGAGAGAGAGAGAGAGAGAGAGAGAGAGAGAGAGAGAGAGAGAGAGAGAGAGAGAGAGAGAGAGAGAGACTATATACCACAGCCGAGTCGCCAAGTACGCCTGCATTCCATAATGCGATGACATTCTGGATGAGAGAGTGTGTGTGTGAGAGAGAAAGAGAGTGAGACAGAGATTAGTAAGATGAGAAACTATGAAATATGACAAAAATTAACTAAAGCTCGAGTCCTCATTTGTTTGTTATATAGTCATCTTTATAACCTCTTCAGCATGCAAAAATACCAAGACAGTGGAGTACCGTACTCTGGTTGATCCTAGACACTTTTATTCTCTAACTATATTTCTTAATTGTATCTGTCTTCCACTTATAATCAAACCCCTAAATACCTTCAATACACTTCCAAACCCAAATTCCCTAATTCTCCAACTCATTTCGAAGTATATTTTCATTACTTTCATTATTTTCATTTGGCTTTCATGAAGAATATTTGATTGAGCTTAGGAAAGGTCTATGGAATTCTAAAGGGTTAATATGATCTCAATAAACCCCGCGACTCCCACAGGTCCCCCCAAAGCTGAATAAAATACCATAATGATCGCCCAAACAAACCACAGGAGAAAATAGAAGGCGTTATCGGTTGTTAGAATATGGCAGTCCTCTTTGGAATTCACACTATTTCTCAACAAGATTATCGGCGGACATTAGCATTGTGGTGTAGCTATAAATAAGACAGTGGTATCCAGACCTAGCCTTCCACTTTAGTAGGAGAGAGAGAGAGAGAGAGGTTCAAATGTATCTAGAAGTGGGGTCTTCGGAGTATTTTTGTTAAGCTTGGTGGAGATCTAGGAAAAAAAACTCCCTTAAACTTAATATTGTTCATAACCTGGACTACTTACATGGAACTACATTCTTAACTAATATTAGGTTGATTTTATGGTCACAGGACAGGCAGCAATATTGCCAACATAACACCGTAATTATTGTAACAGTCGCGAGCATATTACTATACCCTCTTTCTTTTCAGCTGACGATAAATTTAATCCCCTAGCAGCGTTTTTCTCGATACGTAATGAAAGAATGTGAAACTACAATATCTCTGCATCCTATTAGGACCCAGTTTATATAATTACCACTATATTTCACTACAAAATCTACAAAATAACTGAACAATCTTGATGGGAACTATGCAATTTACCGCCAGATGAAATGAAACGGAGTATAGTGGTTTACTGTATTTTTACCGTAAATTAGAGGTATAATACAGTTAAGAAAGAGTAATATTGAATTAGTTCGAACATCACAAATTAAGGTGCTTTATTGTTACCCTTTCACGCACAGGACGCGATTTGCGCCCTTTCTGGGATACTTAAAATCCTTTGTGACCATCAGGGGTGTTTAGAAACGTTTAGTTTAGTTACTTCAACCTCTGCAATTGTCTTTAAGTGAGCTGTGGGCAGAACACTAATTTTGGAGGTAATTATGAGATTGAGAGAACTCTATTTCTGATTGCTAATCGGCAACTCCCGAGTCCACAGAATAGTGAGAGGGTTAATTGTTTGGATAATATTTTGAGTGCAGATGAATAAGTACCATCACAATAACGTGTCTCTCATGATAACTCGAGGTAAAACTGAAGGGCCTAGTGATTTGGTGCAACATCCTGATTTTACATAAATCTGAGGTTTGAGCCCCACTGGTGAGTGTTGAAATTAAGATACAGGAGTGGATGGACTGGTAGCTAGAGTGGATGGACTGGTAGCTAGAGTGGATGGACTGGTAGCTAAAGTGGATGGACTGGTAGCTAGAGTGGATGGACTGGTAGCTAGAGTGGATGGACTGGTAGCTAGAGTGGATGGACTGGTAGCTAGAGTGGATGGACTGGTAGCTAGAGTGGATGGACTGGTAGCTAGAGTGGATGGACTGGTAGCTAGAGTGGATGGACTGGTAGCTAGAGTGGATGGACTGGTAGCTAGACAATTATATATTCTTGCTTATTATTATACTTAGGTTCATTAACAAAAATGAATGTGTTTATAATCTTTAGACTTTGTCATAAAACCTTCAAACTATGGTAATTTAAAAAACGAGAATATCAAGTTACAACGCCTGTGTGTGTGTGTGTGTATATACCGGTATATATATATATAACACGACGATCGGGTGCAAATACCTAATCCGTTTTTTTAAGTCATGTATAAGTATGATTATACTTTAACCGTTTTATAAGTATTGTTCAAATAAAGTACATGGGCGACTATACGTACACAATATATATTTGTAAAGCAGTTACTATACAAACTTTAATTACCATATAAGTATTAGCCAGAATAGACACAAAACCATACTATAAGTTGACGGTGCCTTTGCAAAAGAATTATATATATATATATATATCCGTTATGCCTACGAACAGAGTTTCCCTGAGAGCTGGAAGGCATATGAAGTGAACCTGTTGTTGGGTGAGCTACAAGTGACGTTTCGTAATAGTCGTGTAGCACTGTTGGTAAGATGATTGCAAACTGTTGTTATATTCTATATATATATTTATTTATTATATTTCTTTTATTTAGTGTATCCAACCTCAATATTATATTGATGGCGATACAGGAACACTCTTGAACAAACAAAACACAATTTGTAAGTTATATATAGGAAAGGCGTTTCTCATCGAGTAGTTTCGTAACAGATGGTGATGCTGATGATAATGGTAGTTTGGAGGTACTGTCTTCTCATCGACATTTGTACTCTTTAGGGTTGTTTTTCTTGTTTTTCCTTTTGTCTGTTCTTCCCCACAATTTCCAATTTTAACCTCTTCAACCTTGTTTGCAATATATATTTATTTGTTCCATATTTTCTATCTCCATTACAGCTTTGCTTATACCTTAGGCACAGATCTGCATTGCCATTTTTCTTATATCTTTTGTTTTCATCTATTCTTATGATTTTCCAATTTCTTGTTCTCAAATAAAATAACAAACCTTCTTGCCCATGCCCTTCGTACTTGAAACAATTCGTACTCTTGATGTTTCGTACCTAGGCCACTTTGTACTCTTGATGTTTCGTACCTAGGCCACTTTGTACTCTTGATGTTTCGTACCTAGGCCACTTTGTACTCTTGATGTTTCGTACCTAGGCCACTTTGTACTCTTGATGTTTCGTACCTAGGCCACTTTGTACTCTTGATGTTTCGTACCTAGGCCACTTTGTACTCTTGATGTTTCGTACCTAGGCCACTTTGTACTTAAGAAATTTCGTACATTGGAAACTTCACATATTCTCCAATTTCAATAGTTTCATACCCAAAAGATATATGAAAACAAATCTTACTGGATTAAATAAATAACACCTGAAAATGTGGCTTACCTCAGGGGGTTGCTAGTGGCCGCTGCGCCTTCTACATTCTTTAACACTGGCCAGAGATGTGGACTACGTTTTCCATTTTCCAAAACTCACACTGCAATAATTCTACTCAAAACTTTCTTACACACACAAACAAATTAAAATAGAACACCGATTAACCGCGAATAGACAAACACTTTTTATCTTATTTTGGGGTCATTTAACGTTGCAAAGATTATTACTTTGTATATACTTTTTACATCTTCAACAGCAAAAAACTTAAAACAGCAATGAGGTAGATGTTGCCGCTCCCACCGCTGCTTCGACACTGAGGCTGGGCAGGCCGAGGGGGCGGAGTTAACCCACTGAAATATTCACGTGACGTCACAGCCCACGTCACTTCCGTTCAAAGATGGCCGCCTACCCCTCCCTCCCTTCCCCCTTTTCACTGACATTTTCGCATCTCCAGGGTGGGGGGTTTGGGGGTGAAATTGGGGTGTTCTACAGGGGTTGTTTAGTGTGAGAGGGGGAGAAGAGGGGAGGGTTTTGAGGCTTGCCTTCGCCCTCCTGGTTTCAAATTTTCTTATCCCACCAAAAAGGCGCAGCTTATTGTTCAGTGCACCGTCTCTACACGCACACACACACAGTAATAGTCATGTTTGAAGTTATTGCTACATTTATACAGACAAAGTAATTACGATTAGGTAGGTGAGGTCAGTATATGATAACGCTATATATATTGTATTCTGGCTAACACTCGACGATTTTATTCAGTTTGAAGGACCTGTAGGGATCGAATGGGGTACACACTATCTGAACCGTTCCCTCCACTCCCACAGATCCTTCTTAACCCTATTACAACGATATAATGATAGCCAACATAATGACGTTATTAACATCCTGAAAGGTTGAAGTAAGGTAAACTATATCACATCTGTGCTGCTCTCTCTACCACCCGCCCTAACCCGGTGCAATAAATAACTTTCGCACAGAGAGAGAGAGAGAGAGAGTGTGTGTGTGTGTGTAAGAGAGAGAGAGAGAGAGAGAGAGAGAGAGAGAGAGAGAGAGAGAGAGACAGAGAGACAGAAATACCGTCATAGACAGTTGAATAGCTAGGGTTAAGCTAAGTTAGATTAGCTTCGGTTAGTTATAGACTAATATCAGTGTTGCCCTCCGTACGAACCGCCCTAACCCGACGCGATAAAAACTCCCCCCGCCTCCTGGTCTCTTGCCTCGCGGGCCTGACATTTGGTCTCGACAGATTTCAGTGAATATTTTAGACCCCGAGGCCGGCGTGGTCTGAGCGGGGCGGGGCGGGACAGGGGAGGTGAGATAGAGCATGTGGAGCGGGGTGGTGACGGGTGGAGTGGGGCGGGTCAGCGAGGAGAGATAGACAATGTGGAGTGGGGTAGGGATATAGAAAATGTGGTATTGTAAGGGCGGGGCAGGGTGGGGCAGGGCGTGGAGATGAGATAGAAAATGTGGTGTTGTACGGGGCGGGGTGGGGTGGGGTGGTTCAGGGGAGTCAGGTTGGGAGGATAGATATATAAGATGTGGGACGGGGCTGGGTGGGGCAGGTTGGGGCGTGTGGAAAGAGGGGGAGGGGGGGAGTGAGATAGAAATTGAGGCAAGGGGCTGGTGTGGGGGGGTTGGGGGACTGGGGGGGGGGGGGGGGCTGGTGTGGGTGCCGGGTAGAGAAGCTAGGGAACAGACAAGGTGAGGGCATTAGGGAATTACTGTGTCAGGTGGAGAGGTCGGCTGATATACTGTATAAAACACCTGATCCAAGGGTGATTAATAAACTTTAGTATAGAAAGGTTGTATAAATCATAATTTGAGTGTCTAAGACTTCGGTAAATAAATAATTATTTACTAAAGAGGCAATGTATCATAATTATCATCATCCTACCCGGAAGCCCTTGCTAAAGTTAGCCATGGAAGCGAAGTTATTCATCTTTGTATAATGCACCTTTTTCTTCTATCAAGCCAAGGGTGGTCTTCTGTTTGCAGCTGTTGTTTACATTTCAATTCCATGTATCTTTTATGGCATTGTCAGACACCATACTCAACACATGGCCATACCACCACCAAGTATTTTTTTTCCCATTCAACAACTCCGAAGGAACTAATTCAAGGTTAGGTCAAAACAAGGTCTATATTATAGATGTATAAAGTTGTATATAGATATTGGGTCAAAACTATCATTCCAAATAACTCGTATACTTCTCCCATGCATATTCCGTCCAGCCTACTGACACCAAATGCCATTCTGAAATAGTGCCTGTCTACTGATCTTAGCTTGCTGTGTTCCCCTGTCTTGGTGCAAAATCAGCTACTTTATCGCCAGATCTAGAGGTATTTACTTCGATCTAGGGCCAAATTTGACATCTAGTGACATGAATTCTAGCGATACTCTGGAGATTTAAGCCATTTTAGAGCGATAGTGTAGAAATTGTGCCATTATTCTAGCAATTTTTGGCATATATTTACTGTCTAGCAGACTTGATTTGGTAACCCTGATGCCCTGTCTTGGTGCCCACGCCTCACTTATATTATATTTTTTTCACCAACCAACTTCACTTCTAAACTCAATTACTGAAATCAACAACTACATGTGGCACTCCAAGGACTCGAACCTAGGATACTCACATCAGAGTGTTGAGGCTATAGCTCAATAAAATCTCCTCTCATCTCTCATACGATATATATACTGTATATATACAGTATATATATATATATATATGTATATATATATATATATATATATATATATATATATATATATATATATACTGTATATATATATATATATATATATATATATATATACTGTATATATCTTAATAAATAAAGGTCAATGTTTGTCAGTTACCCGACCTTTGTTACTAAACTCCTCCCACAGTTTTGGTGCCAGGTGGGAGTGTGGGGCACCGTTGGAAAGCCCAGGCTTTGGAGATGGTTTTAGGCGAGTTTAGTGGAAATCAGAGACACTTTTGTTTAATAAAATTTTCGGCAGAACTTATGTAGTATATGGGAGCGAAAAAAATGCGAAAAAATGGCCGTTTGGGGCAGAAGGAGGCCTCCGATCGAAAAGGTGTATGGAACGAAAGTTGTTCGCAGCCCCCCAAAATGGGGGTACGGATGAGGTCAGATCCAAAATCGGAGGTCATTTAGCGGCCGAAATAGGGTCGCCGTTTAATGAGGCACAGAGGCCGGTGATTATGGTAGTAGTAGTATTGTGATGATTGTGGTAGTAGTGATTGATGATGGTGATTATGGTAGTAGTAGTGATGGTGATTATGGTGATTACCCGGGCAACGCTGGGTACCCCTGCTAGTATATATATATAAGGAAAAGGACAGGATTGGAGCTCGAATTATGAGGTTTAAAAAGGTTATCCCTCTCACAAAGAAACACGCACAGAGAAACCCAAAACAAAAATGGAAAGAAAAAGAAACCGACACTTTTTGTCTTTCTTTTTCTTGGAACTGGGTTTATCTGGCACAGAGATCCTTGCCCCCTGTACCCCCCCCCCCCCCCCCCACCCCCACCCCGGTAGAGAGGACAAATCAGTAATTGAACAACGCCCCTGGATCGCGAGGGAAGCCAAGAATATCCTCGCTAGGCAGTCAGGGGGATTCGAACACGGACCAGCCTATCTATCATCACCCGGGGCGCCACCTATAGGGAAGGACAGGGTTTTTGTTCTTCATTCCCCCCGAGGTTGACTGACTCCCTTACACAGACAGACAGACAGACAGACAGACACAGACACAGACAGACACACACACACACACACACACACACACACACACACACACACACACACACACACACACACACAGCCTCTCTCACACACACACCTACCTCATGTGACACACACACCTACCTCACACACACACACCTCTCGCTCTCTCTCACACACCCCACCCCACCCCACCCCACCCCACCCCACCCCACCACACCACACCACACCACACCACACCACACCACACCACACCACACCACACCACACCACACCACACCACACCTCTCTCTCTCTCTCTCTCTCTCTCTCTCTCTCTCTCTCTCTCTCTCTCTCACACACACACACACACACAGTAGCGCTACCATGTTCTCTATTTTTGTTAATTTGTTACATTAACGGAAATTGAATCTAAGCTTCTGGATCGAGTTATTTTTATTAGACTAAAAAAAAACGAAAAAACCCCGGAAAAGTGGGGCTTGGGCCCGAGTATATAGATAGACTAGGAAAAACAACTCTCGGTTATGGGGTATATAGGTTAGGGTGATAATGGTCTATTATTTTTAAGGGAAGATGGGTCGTTTTTCTGGTCTTCCTTCCTCATCATTAGCCCCATTAGTTTTTAGATTTTATGACGTCCGGCCCATTAGTTTGGCGATTTTAAGACGGTTTGCCCCATTTCTTTGTCAATATTACACTTTCCATGTCATTTAGGTGTCGATTTTTTTTTCCTGGCGAGCGATAGCGAGCCTGTAATTTAAGAGGAATCGACCTTTGGCCGGGACATTTTTCTATCGAAAAATGTACAAATTTATCTTGAAGAAAGGTATTGTTTTTTTTTAAAGCTTGATGGAGGTCTAAGGAGGAAACTAAGATACATAAATGAGGAAAATACGTCCATTAAGGGGGGTGACCTGCTTTTTGTTATTTCTGTCCTTTTCTCTTTCTCTGGCTTGTATCCATTCGGCCCCATTCAGCCAACTATTTTAAGACGTTTATCCCCATCTAGGTGTCGATTTCTTCCTGGCGAGCGATAGCGAGCCAGCATTATATGAAGAAATCCGGCTTCTTTTTTTATCGAAAAATTTACAAATTTAGCCTGCTGTCAAACAAAAATATAAAATATGCTGGCTCGCTACCGCTCACCAGTAAGAAATTGACACCTGGATGGGGATAAACGTCTTAAAACAGTAGGCTGAATGGGGCCAAATGGATACAAGCCAGAGAAAGATAGAAAAGGACAGAACCAAAACAGGTCACGCCCCCTTAATCTGGCGATAAATTGGCTTGTCACCATCTTAACTACTTGGCTAATATACCGGTTTTTATAGCACAATATGGTGTTAATTACTTGGCTAATATACCGGTTTTATAGCACAATATGGTGTTAATTACTTGGCTAATATACCGGTTTTATAGCACAATATGGTGTTAATTACTTGGCTAATATACCGGTTTTATAGCACAATATGGTGTTAATTACTTGGCTAATATACCGGTTTTATAGCACAATATGGTGTTAATTACTTGGCTAATATACCGGTTTTATAGCACAATATGGTGTTAATTACTTGGCTAATATACCGGTTTTATAGCACAATATGGTGTTAATTACTTGGCTAATATACCGGTTTTATAGCACAATATGGTGTTAATTACTTGGCTAATATACCGGTTTTATAGCACAATATGGTGTTAATTACTTGGCTAATATACCGGTTTTATAGCACAATATGGTGTTAATTACTAACACCTGGCAATACTATGATGCAGAGACATACTCGTTTCTCAATTTTCTAGGTCAGGTCAGGTCAGGTGAAGGTATTGAGGGATAAGCCTTTACAACGGCACCTCGTACCTACTTTCTACTTTTCCTATTTTCTGAAGAGTGTAGACAGGGGAGAAGAGGTGTCAGCGAGAGAGAGGAAGCTGTTGGAGTGGCTTTGTTATGTTTTTCATTAGTTAGCGAGAAATCAGCATCAGAGGGAGTAATGCTTCCGCAAGTTAATATCATATACTGTATACTGTGTGATATATCATGTATACTGTGTGATATATCATGTATACTGTGTGATATATCATGTATACTGTGTGATATATCATGTATACTGTGTGATATATCATGTATACTGTGTGATATATTTATATTTTAATCTGGCTGACATTTGACGATTGTATTCAGCTTACGAAAACCTCTATAGAATTCAATCTTCCGACTCATCCCGGTCCTATACAACGTGAATTTGAATCGCCTTATGATAGCCAGGATAACAAATTACGAAGAAGGACACCACTACAGTGAGAGAGTTAGCCTATATAAAAAAATAGAAAAGCGTAATTGCAGTGAGGGATATACATGTATACTGTATATAAAAAAAACAGTCGAAGAGCGACATTGCAGTGACAGGGTTATATATACTGTATAAAAAAATAAAAATAAGAAAAGGTGGACATCACAGTGTGAGAGAGGATGTGTTACGTACCCCCCCCCCCCCCTTGCTCTCATCACCTCCAGGGACGGGGGGGTATAATCAACCCTAATACACCATCCTAATGACCCAAGGTATTGAGAGATGGGAGGGAGGAAGGGTAGGAAGAGGAACTGTGTGTGTGTGTGTGTCAGAGAGTCAGAGTGAGTGTGTGTCAGAGAGATAGATAGAGAGTGTGAGTGTGTGTGTGTGTGTGTCAGAGAGTGAGAGTGAGTGTGTGTCAGAGAGATAGATAGAGAGTGTGAGTGTGTGTGTGTGTCAGAGAGTGAGTGTGTGTGTTTTAGAGAGTGAGAGTGAGTGTGTGTCAGAGAGATAGATAGAGAATGTGTGTGTGTGTGTTAGAGTGAGAGTGAGTGTGTGTAAGAGATAGATAGATAATGTGTGTGTGTTAGAGTGAGAGTGAGTGTGTCAGAGAGATAGATAGAGAATGTGTGTGTGTGTGTTAGAGAGTGAGAGTGAGTGTGTGTAAGAGAGATAGATAGAGAATGTGTGTGTGTTAGAGTGAGAGTGAGTGTGTGTCAGAGATATAGATAGAGAATGTGTGTGTGTGTGTTAGAGAGTGAGAGTAAGTGTGTGTCAGAGAGATAGATAGAGAATGTGTGTGTTAAAGAGTGAGAGTGAGTGTGTGTCAGAGAGATAGATAGAGAATGTGTGTGTGTGTGTTAGAGTGAGAGTGAGTGTGTGTCAGAGATAGACAGAGAATGTGTGTGTGTGTGTGTGTTAGAGAGTGAGAGTGAGTGTGTGTCAGAGAGATAGATAGGTAGATAGATAGATTGATAAGAATAGATTGATAAGAGAGAGAGAGAGAGAGAGAGAGAGAGAGAGAGAGAGAGAGAGAGAGAGAGAGAGAGAGAGAGAGAGAGAGAGAGAGAGAGAGATCATAACTATATAAGTAGGAGAGAAGGGGGTTCAGAAAAAAATACATATACCTCCCCTTAATAAACTCCCTCAGGCTTGCTGCAGGTTCGAGCAGGTCACAACGAACCATTACAGGCCGGTATAGGTCAAGGCTGGGGAGGCAGGACAGAACAAGGAAGTGACCAAGTTACCAACAAAATACGTCACAAATTCCTGATCACAATATTAACATTCTAAAGATCACGTCTTCAATTCCATTTTATTTAATTATATATAAAACCTACAAAACCATCCCACAAACAATTTAAAAACCTCCCAACAAAACCCCTCAAAACAATACAAACCACCCCTAAACATTACAAAACCTCCTACAAAAAAAAAAAATAATAATAAAACTCCCAAAAACAATACAAACTCTCCTACAAACAACAATAAACCCCTCGATCCAACCCGGAGTAGTAGGAAGCGTACAGAGACAGACAATTAAAGCCCCTCCGATACTCAGCAGTACAAAGGATATCAAGCAACAACGGGTCTAGCGATGGTGGTGGTGGTGGGGGGGGGGGTTTAAGGCTATGAGATTCACCTGCGACTAACTTTATCACCCTTAACCATATAAAAACACCCCCCAAACCATACCAAACAACACAAACTTACCCTAAACCAATACCAAACGACTAAAAAAAACATCACAAAATAGCCCAAAGCCCCCTTAAAACATAACCAAAGACCCCTAAAATAATACAATATCTTGACCCCTTCTGTACCGGCAACGTCCTTTTATCTTCATTCTGGCTACTATTAGACGATTTCATTCAGTTTAAACAGGGCCACAAGGCTTCGAACTATCTCCCTTAACCCTTTTTTACTACCACAGATCCTTCTTAAACCGCAAAAAACTCTAAATATAGCTAAAATATAACGTCACCGGTGTATAAGGGGTTAATAGCAAACCCCGCGATCCAACCCGAAGTAGGAAGCGTAGAGGCAGACAAAGCCCCCTCGGTGACTCAGGTGGGGGGTGGGGGGGGGGGGCCTAGGTGGGGGGCTAGGTGGTGGTGGGGGGCTAAGGCTGTGACATTCACCTGCTGCTAACTTATGCCCGGGCCACCTTCACAGAGGCTCTATATACCGGGCCGGCCAGGTGTGGTATTTACCTTCCAACACTCAAATACCAGGGCTAACATTCCTAGTCTATAACTCTCTAACTCTTACTGTCTATAACTCTCTAACTCTTACTGTCTATAACTCTCTAACTCTTACTGTCTCACTCTCTCTCAATCGCAGTTTCCATCTCTTGATTAGCCTTTCTTACTCTTACTCTCTCTCTCTCTCTCTCACTCTTACTCTTACTCGCTCTCTCTCTCTATTTACTCTCCAACACTCAAATACCAGGGATAACACTCGTAGTCTCTCTCTCTCTCTCTCTCTCTCTCTCTCTCTCTCTCTCTCTCTCTCTCTCTCTCTCCTCTCTCTCTCCTCTCTCTCGTCTCCTTTCTCTCTCTCTCTCTCTCTCGCTCTCTCTCTCTCCTCTTACGTATCTCTTTTTCTCTCTCTCTCTCTCTCTCTCTCTCTCTCATCTCTCTCTCTCTCTTCTCTATCATCGGTGTTTTTCTCTCTTGATCTTTTTCTCTCTCTTTTCTCACTTCTCTCTCTCTTTTCTCTCCCTCTCTCACACCGCTCCCGCCACGAAATACCAGGAATGAACGGCCTTGTTGTTACAATCGGTGCACCCCACACCGTCATAATACTTTTAACCTTATCACTAACTATCTAACAAAACTACCATCAACTGCGCTACTTAACCCCTTCAGCACCATGACGCCAGTTTACCATTTTACCCTGGCTGGCTAAACTAGATGATTTTTCACTTAAGAAGGACCTATGTTACTAAGAGGGTTTATTGAGATCGTATTTACCCATTTGAGTCGTAGAGGTATATTATTCACAAAGAAAATCGTCTAATGGTAACCAGAACATGATGAAAATAACGTCATGGTGGTGAAAGGGTTAAGGGGAAATAGCCCGTTTTTCTGGTCCCCATTCCCCTCGTGTTTAGCCTCATTAGTTTTCAGATTTTATGACGTTATGCCCATTAGTTTGGCGATTTTAACAGCTTAAGCTCCATTTCGTTGTCAATTTTAAGAACTTTCGTACCATTAAGGTGTCGAAGCGAACCTGTAATTTTAGGAGGGACATTTTCCTACCGAAAAACTTTAAAACGACACGACTGTATCGAAAGGGTTAAGTTAAGCGACGCAACACTAGCCCCCTAGCTCTGATTTATTGACCCATTGCATCCTCATGGAAAATTCAACTGCAACACAAACAAAAACTACGGGATCGATATTGAGCGTTCGGCCAGTTACCCCAATCCGAGTTAGGGGAGGGAAAGCTGCTGCCAGGACCCCACGACTCTATCAGTTCATAGGTACACAGACAATCAATACTTCGTTCACAATCTTACATGTACACAATCAAATACAATCAATATTTCGTCCATATCTTCCAGGTACACATACAATCAATCATACTTCGTCCACAATCTTCTAGGTACTTATACAACCAGTCCATAATTTTCCAGGCACACACACACGATCAATAACACAATCTTACAGGTACACACACAATCAATACTTCGTCCACAATCTTCCAGGTATGGTCTAAAGGTTGAAATGGTCTATTGTGGTTGATATGGTCTACTATGGTTGAAATTGTCTACTATGATTTAAATGGTCTACTGTGGTTGAAATGGTCTACTGTGGTTGAAATGGTCTACTGTGGTTGAGATGGTCTACTGTGGTTGAGATGGTCTACTGTGGTTGAGTTAGTTCTGTTTATTTCACCCAGTTGCTTAAGGTCGTTTCGCCAACATGTCATTTCTCTACAATATCTTATGAGTGAGAGTGAAAGAGAGAGAGTGTGAGATGAGAGAGAGAGGATACAGGTAAGGCAGCCCTGAATTAACCATCCGTCTATTACTGGGAGATAAAGGTGATGATGCCTTCCACCCTCTCTGATCCCCTCTCACTCCCTCTCTTATCCACTCTCACTCCCTCTCTCCTTCCCTCTCACTCCCTCTCTCCTCCCCTCTCACTCCCTCTCTCCTCCCCTCTCACTCCTTCCCTCATCCCTCTCAATCCCCCAATCCAAATAACTCTCTTTAAATCCCTATCCCAATGTGTTACTACCCTTCAATCCCTACCACTGCAACTACCTCCCTATCACTACCCCCAACCCCCACTCCCTTATTTTCCCTCTCACTCACCTCAAACCCTGTTCTCCGCTCTCACTCTCGCGCAATCCCTACCATCCCCTCTCACCCTCCCTAAATCCCTACTTCTATTTCTCACTCCAATTTCTTTCACACCCCCTATTATTCACTCTCACCCCCTTCCAATCCCTATCACTCCCTCTCACCTCCTTTTATCCCATCTCACCCCCTTCCAATCCCTATCACTCCCTCTAACCTCCTATTATGCCCTCTCATCTTTATTACCCACTCTCACTCCCTCTCCCCCTTTACCATCATTCACTCTCTATCCCTCCCTACCAGTTTTTTCCTTACACACCAAAATACAGAGATTGAACACACTTTCACCAAAAAGACGCACTTCAGATAACCCGTTAACGCTAACCTAAATAAACCAACACAAATCTTCTTCTTTATTATAAACATTTTCGAACTATCTTTCGAATGCATTCAAGATAATACCAATCCCTTAATTTTTGTTTTTCCACTGGGCAATAGTTCATGTTTTACTTACTCTCTCCGTTAACTCTTAAGATAGATAGTTTTTCTTTCTTCCTTCGTCTTTCCTTCACAATTAAAGATAGCTCCCGTTTCTCCCTTCCTGTCAAGATAGCTTTTCTCTGCCCCTGTTCTTTACAATCAAGATACCTCCTTTCCAATTGTCAAGATAGCTCCTCTTGATTGTCTCCTTCCACACGCATGATAACACATTTTTTCTTACGTTCCTCAAAGAGTTTCATTTATCCCTTTTTCTTCTATAATTTCCCCTTTCTTCCTTCCAATAATTTCCCATTCCCTAATTTCCTTCTACTTATTTTTCTTTTTGCTCCTTTCCTACCCTTTATTCCCTCCACTAATTTCCCCTTTCCTTCTTTTCTTTCCACTAATTCCCCTTTTCCTCCTCCCCTTACCTTTATTCCCTCCACTAATTCCCCTTTTCCTCCTCCCCTTACCTTTATTCCCTCCACTAATTCCACTTTTCCTCCTCCCCTTACCTTTATTCCCTCCACTAATTCCACTTTTTCCTCCTTCCTTTCCCTTTATTCCGATTTTCCTCCTTTCTTCCCTTTATTTCCTCATCTAATTCCACTTTTTCCTTCTTTCCTTCCTTATATTTCTTCCATTAACTCCATTTTTTCCTCCTTTGCTTCCTCCTTTATTTTCTCTCTCCCAGTTCCTCCTTCTCTTTTTCCCTCCATCTACCCAACTTGTTCTCCTTCTTTCCCTCACTTCCTTCTTATCTCCCTTCATCACACTCTTTCTCCCTCCCTCCTTCTGTCTCTCTTTTTCCCTCCTTCTTTCCCTCCCTTCCGCCTACTCTCTCACCATCCCTACATCTCCCTCACTAAAACCGTGTCACCCCTCCCTTCCTTCTCTCTCTTTCCCTCCTTCGCTCACCCCCTCTCACCCCTCCCTTCCTTCTATCACCACCTCCTTCTCTCCCTTCTTCCCCATCCTTCGATCTCCTTCCATCGCTCTCTCCCTCCTCCTCTCTCCTTCCATCGCTCACTCCCTACTTCTCTTTCTTTCGCTCACTCCCTCCTTCTCTCTTCGTCCTTCGCTCAACCCCTCCTTGTCACTCCCTCCTTTTCTCTCCTCCCCCCCTCCTTCTCTCCCTTCCTCTCTCCCCCCCTCCCTCCCCCCCCCCCCTCCCTCCCTCCCCCCTCCGTGTTGTGTTCCCAACACGACCTTAACTCCCTTGGGCCAGGACCTATACTGATGTCACCCTCCCTTCACTACCTTTCCTTTCCTTTCACGCCCTTCCTTTCCCCTCCCTTCACTCCCTTTCCTTTCCCCTCCCTTCACTCCCTTTCCTTTCCCCTCCCTTCACTCCCTTCCTTTCCTTTCCCTTCACTCCCTTTCCTTTCCCCTCCCTTCACTCCCTTTCCTTTATTTTCCCCTCCCTTCATTCCTTTTCCTTTCCTTTCCCCTCCCTTCACTTTCCCCTCCCTTTCCTTTCCCTTCACTCCCTTTCCTTTCCCCTCCCTTCACTCCCTTTCCTTTCTTTTCCCCTCCCTTTCCTTTCCCCTCCCTTCATTCCCTTTCCTTTCCTTTCCCCTCCCTTCTCTCCCTTTCCTTTCCCCTCCCTTCTCTCCCTTTCCTTTCCCCTCCCTTCTCTCCCTTTCCTTTCCCCTCCCTTCTCCCTATTTCCCCCTCCCTTCTCTCCCTTTCCTTCCCTCCCTGCTCTCCCTTTCCTTTCCCCTCCCTTCTCTCCCTTTCCTTTCCCCTCCCTTCTCTCCCTTTCCTTTCCCCTCCCTTCTCTCCCTTTCCTTTCCCCTCCCTTCTCTCCCTTTCCTTTCCTTTCCCTCCCTACCTTTCCTTTCACCTTCACGCCCTTCCTTTTCCTTCCTCTCCTTTAACTACCTTTCCTTCCCCTTCAATCCCTTCCTTTTCCCTTCTCTCCTATCCCAGCTCTTTCCTCCCTCCTCCCCCTACCTCCTTCCTTCTCTTCCTTCCCCACCCTCTCTTCTCTCCCATCCCACCTCTCTTTCCTCCCTCCTCCCCCCTACCTTCCTCCTTCTCTCCATTCCCTTCCTCCTTCTCTCCCATCCCACCTCTTTCCTCCCTCCCTCCGCCTTCCTTCTCCCTCTTTCTCTCCCTTCCCCTTCCCTTTCCTTCCTCCTTCCCTTTCCTCCTTCTCTCCCCTACCTCCCTCCTTCTCTCCCATCCCACCTCTCTCCTTCTCTCCCATCCCACCTCTCTCCCTTCCTTCCTCCCTTTCTCCTTCTCTCCCTTTCACTCCCTCCCTATTCTGCTTCCTATTCTCCCTCCCTTCCTCGCCCTACTTTCCTCCCCCCTCCCCCCTCTCCTCCACTGGGCGTCCATTTATCCCCCCCCCCCCCCCGTCACACACACACACACACACACACACACACTTCTGTTACTCCCCAGGTGAAACACAGTGACGTTCAGATTACTTACCGGTACCTCTCTCTCACTCTCTCTCTCTCTCTCACACACACTATCTCTCTCTCTCTCTCTCTCATACATACATACATACATACATACAAACTCACACTCTCTGTCTCTGTCTCTCTCTCTCTCTCTCTCTCTCTCTCTCCCAAACAACACGCCCACACTCTCTCAACACACTATTTTTTCATCCCCGCCCACCACCACCTTCTTTTAACACCATATTCACCCACC